>OY744515.1:75335070-75935070 GCA_963556195.1 Sepiola atlantica
AGTAATCACAAGGCAGTAATCTTCCTTCTTCACAGGGAATAACGGTAGAGATGGTGTTTGTGGGGGTTGATATACACATATAAGAAGGACAATTTTTAAGAAACATATACTTGGATTAATAGTGAAAAACTTGAGCAAGATAAGGTGGGATTGATATACTTTATCATGTTGAAGATGTATATCAGAGATAAGTCATAATCCTAAGGCAGAAACAGAAACAAAATACTTAGCAAACAAACAAAAAACTACATATTTTTAGTTTTTTTTATAACGAATAAAACTTTTGTTAAAGATTTAAATTGTGTTTAACATGATATGGCAATGCATTACAGGATTGTTTGATTTTCTATCTAAATTATCACTAATACTACTTGTTCCCGTTCCAAACATAAAAACCTACAGATAAATAATTATACTTATTTGTCTTTAAAATGACATTTGTTTTTCTATTTAAATTATCTTGTCGGATTTTCGGAGTTTGTTATCGATAGCAATTAATCTGATGAATTAATACTTAACCAATTGTTTTCCCCCTGGATCATGTTCTTCTAGCAATAAAAATACATTTAGTTTCAGTTCTGCTAAATAATACTTATTTCGGCCCAGAACTTTGTTTATATGGAGCCATTTTACACCAATCATGTTTACATCTTCAGCTGCTTACGTCCTTAATAGAAACAAATTTAATCTCTTTTATCTATCAAAAAAACATTAATATTTGTTTTCAATAAATATGAGCATATCATTATTTTACCATTATTTTAATATCATAATATTATGTAGTTTTTTTAATTATTTATAACAACTATTTACAGTGTTTTATTATTTTAATGGTGTAAACGACAATGATTGCGGAGTAAGTATTTTCCTTTTTCAGTTTTCCATAATACTATTTTAATTACTATAAAGCACGTTTCATTGATGCTTTTTATGTATTTACATTTTCGATTTTAATTATTTTTTTCAAAATTAAGAATCAGTTGTTAGTGAGACATAATTAATGATTCGCTAAAATTCCTACATTAATGTCTTCAAATCTCTAGACATGAGAAAAAACATTACTTATAATCTGTTACTTAATATTACATTAGAGCATTCTCAAACTTTATGTTTGAAAAGCAGTATTAACAACTATGTTTTTTTTTTAAATAAATGACATAATTTACTACTAAAATAAATTTTGATCTCAGACAGATGCACATATATGCATAGCATCAGCAGCAACTGTCTACATAAAGAAATGCTCTGCTAAGTTGGCCTTTGTTCCCTCCAAACTCTACAACAAATGCCTTGTCGAATCTTGGAAATTTGCCTCTGTGGTAGCAGTGTTCAAGAATTCTGGTAAAAGAACTGACCCGCAAAATGATCGTCCTATCAGTCTTTTCCTGCTCTTCCCTAAAATTTTTGAATCATTAATCAATCTAGCGACAGTCTACTACCTCGTTAATGCTAAACTTCTTTCTGACCATCAGTACGGATTTAGACAAGCCCGTTTTACTGCGGATATCCTAACAGTCATCTCTGAACGCACACTGGACAAGGCTGGTTAAGCTAGAGCAGTAGCACTTAATATATCCAAAGCTTTTGACATGGTCTGACATGAAGGTCTTCTCATGAAAATGAATTCGTATGGACGAATATTTAATATAATCAGATCGTTTTAGCAAAAAATAGATCCACGTTGTCCTCGTGACCGTACATCTAAATAACATGACATAATGTGAGTGTACCCCAGGACCATTATTATTCCTGATTTTCATAAACGACCTCCCTGATGCAATTATGTTCGAAATGGGTATATTTGCTGATGACGCCACGCTCTATTCTTGACATGTGGGAAAAACGAACACACATATCCAAGGCAATGGCTGAATCTTAGAAAATGACCTCCACTCTGTAGTTGAAAGGGGATAAAAATGGATGGTAACATTTAATGCTACTAAGACAGAGCTCCTTTCCTTTAACAATTATGAGAAACCTTAATCGATTGTCATATATCGACAAAAAAACTCCTTTTTGTTGTGTTGATACAGTTGCAAACACCGCTTTGAATTATCCATGCATTGTTTTTGATCGGCACCCAGTTTGAACACAGCTTTCTCATTGATAAATGTTTATGCTAAATGGTGAATGCACCTTCGCCTTCTGATATCTTCAACTCCCCTGCTATCTCATGCAACTTCAATTTATGATCAGCCACAACGAGTTGGTGTTTTCCTGGAGAACTGCTAAATTTAGGGAAACCTTAGTGTTCAGCATCATTTGTGTCTCTATGACAACGTTTAAAGTCTTAACTATTACTTGCGATGGAGCAGAGTCCGAATAACACTTACCAAGCTATTGCTTTGCTTGAACAGTATTTTTCCCATCAGAAGGCAATGCTTTATCAACACACGAAATTCAGTAGCTTCACTTTACTGCAATTTGTAAACTAATAATTTGACTGTTATAAAATTCATATGGATTTTTTTTACGTAATGGTGCCATCTATATGTCAGGCTCGGGACTTATTGATTGGTGTTCTACCATGGTAATCCCTACAACAGGCCTAGTGATCTAACATTTGAAGTCTTTAGCTGGAGGCAATATTTACAGTCAGTCAGTAGGGATCTTTTTAGCTGCTAGCATGTCACTGTAATTGCTCTGAAAGAAGATTCTAACCCATTAAAATAAGACAGTTTACATTTTTTCTAAATAAAACACATTTTCCAATTTGAATAAACTGTTTCTGTGCTTGATATCATCAACTGGTGCAGATCCTTTTTTTTAAGCCACAATATACAAATCATGATTTTTTGACACAAGTATAAATGCTCTAAAAATATCCCACATTGAAATAAAAATAACTCATTGAAATGAATAAATGCAAAAATCTTTTTCCATCTATCTTAACTATACTAGGATCAAAACCGGTTAGCCAAAGTCAGGTGTAGTTTTGAGAAGCAAGCATACTATGGTAAGCTCACTCTGGCCTACAAAAACTGTTTAAGCAGCCTCGTATGCATTCCTCGGTAATGGCGCCGCAGTTAACAATAACCTCACACTTTTTAATGAAGTAAAAGTATAGCCTGAGAGGATGGACTTCCTAAGACTGAACAGAACCATACCACAGCAACAAAGCCACTATTGGACTAATTTGTATCATAATTCTATGATATAACAGGTTGCTTAAATCTTTGCAAGGAGGTTAGACCCCAGGTCAGTTTTGGTTTGGAGAAGCCAGCATGATAGGATAATAGGATACTGTAAACACACACAACCACTGATAGTCTAAATCTAACCCTAACCCTAAGCCAGCATACAAAGATACTGTAAACACTCACAAACACTGATAGTTTTACCCTAGCCCAAACCCTAAGCCAGCATACAAACGCAGAAACTCTGACAAGCACCCTGCCAGGCAAAGCGATTCCACATAGGACCAAACTTGCCGCTTTGTTCCTGAGCTTGCAGAGTAGCATTTCACTCGCAAGAATGTAAAGCAGGGGTGACAGCCCTGACACACCGACTGAGAGATAGTGAAAGATTCAGAACACTTTCAGTTTACCTGCACCACTGCTATTGGCGAGCAATAAAGTACAGAGATCCATTTGCGGAAGTCCGGTTTAAAACTGACAGTCTCTAAAACAAATGCCAAGAAGTGATGGTCGACCCTGTCGCAAGTTTTGGACGGATCTAAGTTGATTAGCGTGGCCTCTATGTCGTCTTCTATTTCTTCTATGATTGTACAAATCAGTTGTTCTGAATCGATTTCTCTTTCACAGCATAGTTCTGCTGGAGTTCGATCAACTCTCCAATAACACCTTGACACTGTTACTACACAGATACTACACTTTGAATTATTTATGTTCTATGAAGTAAAAGTTTTACAATATAACAAATTAGGCACAAAGCCATCGAAAGTGTTGGTCCAAACGTGATAAAATTGTCTATCCTAATGTTAACTTGAATCATCTCAGTCACTACAATACCACATTTACTCTGAGGGCTGTTCTACTTAAGATATCCCCAAATTTGTTTGAAATTGTATTTTTTCATAAATATATTTATATACACACAAAGATTTCATTGAAGTAAAATAAGGAGTTGTGAAAGAACCAAAACCAAAAAATGTGGTTAGTCACCCTAACCTTTCCAGCAAAAGATTCAATCCCTTATGCTGTTCTCAGACGCGACGTCCACACCATCATTAACGCTATGGCTAGGATCATGAGAAACACCATTCATCTCTCCCTGTCCCACGGTGGCACGTTTAGCGGCAGAGGATGCTCGGGATTGATACAAGCTGTCACCTCATCAACATGCACCCAAATCTGCTGGAGTTCGAGGCATTAGAAAAAAGCATGATTTGGCGTTTTTTCTTCAAGCCTTTTGCGGCGGAGACACTCAGGCAAGTCCTCCATTCCGAAACTGTATTGTATGGCATTGAGTAGTAATGCGTTCCAAGCCAATCGATAGGTCAGAGAGAACTCGTATCTGATGCGCAACTCCACCTGTGCAAATCTTCTGCTCGATGAACGGATCTTCAGCTGCTCCCCTGACTAATCACCTGTTGAATTACTCTTTAGAAAACCAAGAAAAGTCAGTGAACTGAGGAAGCTTTTTGAGTGTGGCTCGACACTTTCTGAAGAGCGAGAACAGAAGGCACCGGAGAACCTTTAGGTGATTTGCAGGCAGAGGAAGTACGGCTAGTTGGTAAAGGATGAGAGGAAAGATGTAAGTGGCGCACTCTTTAAAGAGAGTTTCTTTCGAAGTCAAGTCTTAATCGACTTTTGAGGGGACAGTATAGTATATGTTCGTTCCTCATGATACCATCATCCTAGCATTACCTTCATCTATTTTCTTGGGAGGGTAGTATCTGTTCTGTTGTCATGAATATCATCCTCCCAGGCATTAACTCTTTCTTTTTGGTGTTTGTTCGTCCTCTCAGTCATTACCTCCTCCTTTAGAAGTCAGTGTAGTATATGTTAGTTCCCCATGATACTATTATTCCCGGCAAGCAAAAATATGCGACTGGAAATATATTTGCTAGTTATATATAAATGTCAATGTCTGTGTGTGTGTTCCCTATAGAACAAAGAGTAGAGAATCAAATAAAAAGTAAAAGTGTATTTATATGTAAAATTGTCTGAGGAAGACAATGGAAATTGTCCCGAATCTCTAAGTGTTCTCCTAAGGGAGCTATTGGAGACGAGCCTCTCTTAAAACTTCAAATATATTCTATTTTGGTGAAATTAAAATCATATGTATATAATTCTCCGTGGCAGACAATTGAAGTGCTACCAAATATCTATGTGCACCTCAATGTGCTGAATCTCTATGTGCCTTTCTAAGTAAGCTATAGGGACAGAAGCCCCTTAAACGTTTAAATACGTATATCCGATTTTAATGAAATGTTAACCATATGTATAAGACACTAATTCAGAGAGTTTTTCAACATTTCATCTTCTTTCAACTATATTAGGGGGCGAAATGAAAGGAAAGTAGTATGGTGTTATGAGCAGAGTGAAAAGGGACATAAGGTTCCTGAAGAAATATCGAGCAATGGTGGCTTTTCCTGCTAGTATTTAATAATATATATATAACAAATACTGAGCCAACGAGTCACAGATAGTCTAGTTCCTACTATATTTATGTATATTAAAACGGATTGTGAGTTTAAAGGCATGCAAGCATATACATATTTATTTATGTTAGCCATGTGTAAGAAACGATTTTAATGATATGGATACGTATGTGCACAAAAACATGAATTTTAAAAGTAAATACTACATACCGAACGTCTCCATTATTTAATATATTAAAAAGCACATCCCTATTTCTTTTAAATGGTATTACTTTGCAATCGTGGCCAGGCATTATCTGTTTTTGAACATATGTCGGATTATAGCGATCATGTATTTATTTTTTGTCTCAGAATAAATTGAAATAATTTTATTCTGATAAAGCATGCTGAAACACTTAAAATGCACCCGAAATCTGAATTGCACACATTTGAAGATGGAGTTAATGCTAGACAACTTTTTAGTTAAATGGGAATTTTATAATCTTGTCATTTTTGTATTGTTTTTCCATTTAAAAATAAATTTAAAAAGCTTTTCTCATAAAATAAGCCAATGCATCTGACGGGCTTAAATGCTGCAATCGTCAAACGCCATCGTTGTGGTCATCGTCGTCGTCGTCATCATCATCATCATCATCATCATCATCATCATCATCATCATCATCATCATCATCATCATCGTTATCTGGTTGTATTTTGTAACCAGCGTTGGACGTTTTTCTAGCGTCTTTCAGAGGCAGCTTTCTAGCGTGTTCTTTCCAACGAAGAATCAATAGATGCCATCTTTCAATTTTATTAGAAAGACTAGCGTCTGCTAGTATCAGGGAAATATTAGTATAGACATTTAATTTACAGATTAAATATTTTATACATATAACTCAATCCTAGAACTAACGTATATTTTATCATATATTTTGTGCTATCCAATTCTTTATCAAGTTAGGTATGTTTGTATTTCTATGTATAAGATTCATTCCTAAACTGATTAAGCCATCATTATCAATTTTGGAACACAGCTGCTATGCGTAATGGGTCCATATATGGGCTATATCTAGTTTAATTTAGTTTTATGCAAAGAAGGTTAAAAGGGGGGTGAAAACCCTTTGTGAAAATTCAGATACCTCCAAATAGATATTATACATCAATTATAAATATTTCTCAAATTTCAATTTCTTGGAGTATTTAAAAAAGTATTTAAGGGCATAATATAGACACAACCTCCCAGTTGAAAATTCAAATATATAAGATTTGCATTGAATTCAGTCCATAGTCGTTAGACATCAAGATTCCTGGAATTTCAATTTCTTCTTAAGACCCCTTAAACTTAAGCCTTGAATTTTAGACATTTATTAGAATCAAAATCATGTAATTTATTTTGATCCAAATTGGAATAAGGATTCTAGACATAAGGTTTAATATCATTATATCTTGATTTTAGTCTTTGTAAGAAGACATAAAAGAGGTGCAAACTTGTTTTGTCTGATGAATTAATGTTACCTGTCTTGAGACGAATATTCTTCTAGTTAATGTATATAGGAAAAAAGCCTTAGCGAAACAAACATTGATCAAATCATCTTAAGTAGTAGTAGTATAACATATATATATATATATATATATATATATATATATATATATATTTTTATTTTTAAATACAAATTTCAATCAGACATGGACCAGTGGTTTCTGACAAGAAACGGGTTGAATTCCCGATTCACGTCGTCTTCAGCATAGTCTGAAATAGTAAATGATGGAATTTCTTCAAAAAACATCCAACTGTTATGAAACGCTATGTACACCGAATTTTGAAATGGAGAGCCGACGAGGAACGCTTAGGACAGAAAAGCCGTTGAAAGATTCTATATTTAGAAGTAAAGCAAGAAAGAAAGAAAGAAAGAAAGAAAGGAGTGGGAAAGTAAAAAAATTAAATTTATAATAATAAAATATTACTTTTATATTTATATATATTATTTTCATATATATATATGTAGAAAATAATTAATTAAGGTACGCAACTCTAATTAATTAAATAATCTAAAAAAAGGGGAGGTAACTATTTATCATTATATAAAATGTGTATATATATGTTTTTATGAATTACGATCATTTCAATTAATAATTCTCAATTCAAAGTAAAAACATAAACATAGCTAAATATATAAATAAAAAATATAAATATAGATAAATATATAAATACATAAATAAAAAATCAATATATACATAAAAAATCAATCAATATATAATTAAAATATCAATATATAGATGAAAAATCAATATATAAATAAATCAATATATAGATAACAAATATAAATAAAAAATCTATATAAATAATAAAATATATATAAATAATAAAATATATATAAATAAAAAAATCAGTATATAAATAAAAAATCTCTATATAAAAAATATATAAAAAATAATATATAAAAAATAAAAAAATCAATATATAAATAAAAAATTCAATATATAAATATAATCATAATATGTAAATCAAGAATCAAAAGTCAAAATGTAAATAAAAATATAAATAAAAATATAAATATATAAAAATATAAAGATATAAAAATATAAATAAAAAAAATATAAATATAAATATAAATATATAATATATATAAAAATAATAAATAAATAAATAAAAATAAAAATAAATGTACATATAAAAATCGAAATATAAATAAATCAATATATAAATAAATAAAAATCATATAAAAATTCAAAAATCAAAATATAAATAAAAAATCAATATATAAAAAAATTCATATGTAAATAAGAATTCAAAATTCATATATAGATAAAAAATGTATATATATAGATAAAAAAATATATATACATATACATAAATAAAAAAAATCAATATATAAATAAAAAATAAATATATAACCATAAATAATCAATCAATATATAAATAAATATATAAATAAAAAATCAAAAATAAATTTTTTAATTTTTTATTTATATTTATATATTGATAATTTTTTTATTTACACATGCATGTGTTTGTGTGTGTGAGTGTGTATATAATGTATATATATATATATATATATTATAATATAAAATGAAGTAATAAAATAAGGTGTCAATCAAATTTTATTAGAATTCAAAGTTCATGCAAAGCATCCTTAAGTCCTTAGCTCATGAGTTTTCAAAGATAATTCTTCTCTTCAGAGGACCATTACCGCAGTTATACTACTACAGGCAATAAAATTACGCTTTGAAAATATATAAAATTATATACACAAATATATAAAAAAATCCGTTGATGTCATTCTGAGATGTAGACAATTTAATATCGCCTTCTGTTCGTTAGGGATTTGTCATGTCTGGTGAGAAGATCACTTATATATTTTTCGCTCTTCTGGCTAGATGTGATGGGAGTCCGTCTTGTTTTGCTCAATTCGGATTTAGCTGGTTTTCTAATTTAACAACGAATTTGGATTTGATTGGATTTGCACATGTTGGGATCTCGGAACTTTGATTGGACTTTTTGTATTATTTTGATTGATTTATTTATTTATTTATCATTAACATTGAATATGGACACATTTCGCGAATGGATAACCTTGCCGGCCCCTTCAATTTCACATATTTGGACTGCTGTTTGTATCTTGGAGTAATGTCCTTCCTGATTATGCTTCTCAACTTATATGACCTGGATGGACTGTATGGATTCAACAAAAGTATGTTTTTGGATTGATATGTTTGATGTTATGTATTTTTTTATATATTTGTGTATATAATTTTATATATTTTCAAAGCGTAATTTTATTGCCTGTAGTAGTATAACTGCGGTAATGGTCCTCTGAAGAGAAGAATTATCTTTGAAAACTCATGAGCTAAGGACTTAAGGATGCTTTGCATGAACTTTGAATTCTAATAAAATTTGATTGACACCTTATTTTATTACTTCATTTTATATTATAATATTAATGCTCTATCCAGTATATTGAGCTTCAGTTTTTTTATCCGGATGTTTCACTAATTATAAGATATTAGTTGACGCTTATATCTTTTGTTGGATTGCTTCATATATTTAAGCTCCCGTGAGGTAGAGCTTTAATTACAATCCGGATATGTTCAGCAAAGAATTTCTTCCATTATCAGCCAAAAACATACCTACTCCAACTAAGGAGGCTTATATATACAAATTGGTCCAGTCAATAAATAAGTTTTTGATAAATGTTAGATGGAGAGCTTACCATCATGATCTAAAATCATCACCGGATCGGATTGACAATGGAGACACGAAACGGCAAAATACTGGTGGAGGTGGACTACCATTGAACTCATTTAAGGAGCTCAAAAAAATTGAGAGAATTGCAGCAGCTCATTACGGCCTTAAAACAACATCTTTCCCTAGGCAGAATGATGATTTGGCCGGCTTTGAGAATGCCTTGTTCGACTTGGTCAGAAGAATTAAATTCAGGAAGCAGACTAAATATTGCAGTTCTATCGTCAAAAAAATAAATGGATTTACCAGGAGAGTTAACAAACATACGGATTTCATTGTTCCGGCAGACAAGACTAAGAACTACTACAAATTGGATTATACCTCTTACAAGAACTTAATATACCGTGAGTTGCATAAATCATATAAAATTGCACCACCCAATAAAATTATAGATATAAATTTGGAGGCTAAAAAACTACTTAAATATATGAATCTAACTAACCATGCAGAAATAGTTACGCCAGCTACACCTAGATTTTCTCTTAAAGACCATAAGACTAACTTTCAACAAAACCCATCAATAAGGTTAATTTGCCCATCAAAATCTGACTTAGGCATAATCAGTAAAAAAATTCTTGATAGGGTCATCCCGACAATCAGAAATAAAATTTTCTTTTCATTGTGGCAATCTTCAGATAGCGTAATTGAATGGTTTATGAACCTTAAAGATAAACATAGATTAAGTTTTATAACTTTTGACATAGACAACTATTACCAATCTATTACCCCAATTCTCTTAAATAAAGCCCTAAATTTAGCGAAAAATAATTCAGACCTTACTGATCAGGAAATTAAACTGATCACCTTAGCAAGAAGATCTATTCTCCAATTCGAAGGCAAATTATGGACCAGAAAGGACACCCCCAACGATTTCGATATTACTATGGGAGCTTCTGATTCTGCTCAGGTAACGGATCTAGTGGGTTTATTCCTCTTAAATGAAATGAAACATAGGTTTAAAAATTTAAGAGGGGGCCTATACAGAGACGATGCCCTATTTGTCTCTGATGAAAGACCTAGAAGATATAGCAAAACAATTGAAGAATTACATGATTTTTTCAGAAATTTCGGCCTTTCCATAACTGTTGATCCGGAGAGAAAAACTTCTAACTTCCTTGATATCACCCTTAACCTCAATGACGGATCATATAGCCCTTTCCATAAACCCAATCTAACTCTTTTCTATGTACATAAACTATCTAACCACCCGAAAGCTATAATTAATTCAATAGTACCGTCTGTTTCCAATAGAATATCTAAGCTTTCTGCCAATAAAAACATTTTCAACCAAAACGCACAATTTTATAACAATGCATTGCTCAACTCTGGATATTCTAAAAAAATAACTTATAACCAAAACAAAGAGAATGATAGAACTGTAAATATTATTACACATAATATGACAACTAGCAATAGGAACCGAACCAAAAGAAATGTAAATAAACAAAGACCCCTAAGGCACTCTATCATACCTGATGAAAATCAAGAACATATAGATAGCCCTACACCTACTGCACGTAAACGCCTTAGAAGGAAAAATAATATTTGGTTTAACCCACCTTTCAATAATAACGTTAAAACCAATATCCCGAAGGAATTCTTTAAAATATTGGAAAACTCTTTTAAATACCCACATAAATATAGCTCCATACTCAATAAGAATTCAATTAAAATTTCATACTCTACTATGCCAAATATAGCCCAAACAATAATCTCAGCAAATAGCAAAAAAATAAAAAATATCCAATCTAATTCTAATTATTCCAATCCTATAAATACATGCAACTGCAGGCGCACCAGTGATTGCCCATTGGACAATAGATGCACATATTCTGATATTGTATATGCTTGTACTGTAACTGAGCAAAATAATTATATAATGAATCCTAGAGACCACATAAATACAGCCCCTAATCAAATTCCACAATTGAGCACCACAACTAATTTGCACCATAACTCTAGACCTAACAATTCTAATATCCATCCTCTACCTCAGCAAACCGGTAATGAGTTCCCAATGGAAGGTAACGATAACAATAATATACAATCAATCAACCAACCTAATCCACATCATATAAATACAGTAAATAGAAATAGACCTGTGAATAGGAATATAAATGGCGCGGGAATAAGGGTAAATCCTAGGGTACACACATATATTGGGGCCACAGCAAATTTAATTAAATCCCGCATTTCCATGCATAACTACTCCTTCAATAACGATGTCGGTAACAACAGAACATCCCTGACCACTTTAGTTAAAAATTTAAGATCAAATAATATTCCACACAATATAAAATGGTCTATCTTAAAAAAATCAAACTCCTACAGCCCAGGATCCAGATCTTGTGGTCTATGCAACTCTGAAGCTGTAATGATAGCTACTGCACCTAAACATTTAAATCTGATAAATTCTAGGAGTGAATTAGTCTCCAAATGTCGACACAGAAGGAAATTCAAATATGCTATATGGAAACCACCACTAGTTTTGCCGTAGCTGTTTGGGCTAGCAATGAAACCGGGGGTGTCCAGACTTCGAGATGGGTCCTTTTTGATTTTTAATCTTTTTTGCCTAAGGGATTTAGACTCCGAGGTTGTAAGGGTTTATACACCTAAATTTTCAGTTTCTAAATGTATACACCTAAATTTTCAGTTTCTAAATATATTTACAATATCTTTACAATATCTTTACAACCTCTTAATTGGGAAATATTAAACCTTAAACCTTGAATATATTTACAACTTCTAGATTAGGAAAAATTAAGCCCTAATTTGGATTGGACTTCTTGATTGAACAAACCTAACCTTAAATTAACCTTAAATTAAACTTCCTAATCTGATAAAATTAAATCTTAAATTAAACTATTAAATTATTAAGTTATAATTATTTAGATAACTTCGTAATTGGGAAAATTAAATCTTAATTGGGAAAAATTAAACCTTAGGGCAGGTTAAACTTTTTTAATTGGGGAATGTCAGGCCTTGAGTTGGAATTCCTGGGCTGATGGGATTGAATCTTAAATTAAACTACTAATAATTTCTAGCCTGTTAAAATTAAATCTTAAAAATTAAATCTTGAATTAAACTATAAAATTATTGGAATTTAATAACTTCGTAATTTTTAACTTCATAAATATTCTAAATTACTTGATGGGGCTAGATTTGTTAAGTCGGTTTTTTACTGTAAGCCAGATTTTAAGTAATACTTTTGGATGGGTACGTGATGACTTGACCTAATTTTCCTAACTCCCTTTTAGTTTTCTTTTAACTTTTTAACTTCTTAGCTCCTTTCCCTTTTGACATGGAATAAGCTTACTGACCCAGACAGTGAAAACCTAATTTGGGTGGGATGGATGGCGGGGTTGTGGGTTGCTGTCTTCTCTTGAACCTGTCAAACAGGAAGTAGGACAGACATTTCCTGAACCCGTTGAAGTCATTCTGAGATGTAGACAATTTAATATCGCCTTCTGTTCGTTAGGGATTTGTCATGTCTGGTGAGAAGATCACTTATATATTTTTCGCTCTTCTGGCTAGATGTGATGGGAGTCCGTCTTGTTTTGCTCAATTCGGATTTAGCTGGTTTTCTAATTTAACAACGAATTTGGATTTGATTGGATTTGCACATGTTGGGATCTCGGAACTTTGATTGGACTTTTTGTATTATTTTGATTGATTTATTTATTTATTTATCATTAACATTGAATATGGACACATTTCGCGAATGGATAACCTTGCCGGCCCCTTCAATTTCACATATTTGGACTGCTGTTTGTATCTTGGAGTAATGTCCTTCCTGATTATGCTTCTCAACTTATATGACCTGGATGGACTGTATGGATTCAACAAAAGTATGTTTTTGGATTGATATGTTTGATGTTATGTATTTTTTTATATATTTGTGTATATAATTTTATATATTTTCAAAGCGTAATTTTATTGCCTGTAGTAGTATAACTGCGGTAATGGTCCTCTGAAGAGAAGAATTATCTTTGAAAACTCATGAGCTAAGGACTTAAGGATGCTTTGCATGAACTTTGAATTCTAATAAAATTTGATTGACACCTTATTTTATTACTTCATTTTATATTATAATATTAATGCTCTATCCAGTATATTGAGCTTCAGTTTTTTTATCCGGATGTTTCACTAATTATAAGATATTAGTTGACGCTTATATCTTTTGTTGGATTGCTTCATATATATATATATATATATATATATATATATGTATATGTATGCATATGCATATATGTACGTGGGTGTGTGCGTATGCATGTGTGTAAGTGTACATGTGTATGTGTATATTTATTTATTTTTGATTTTTTATTTATATATTTATTTATATATTGATTGATTATTTATGGTTATATATTTATTTTTTATTTATATATTGATTTTTTTTATTTATGTATATGTATATATATTTTTTTATCTATATATATACATTTTTTATCTATATATGAATTTTGAATTCTTATTTACATATGAATTTTTTTATATATTGATTTTTTATTTATATTTTGATTTTTGAATTTTTATATGATTTTTATTTATTTATATATTGATTTATTTATATTTCGATTTTTATATTTACATTTATTTTTATTTTTATTTATTTATTTATTATTTTTATATATATTATATATTTATATTTATATTTATATTTTTTTATTTATATTTTTATATCTTTATATTTTTATATATTTATATTTTTATTTATATTTTTATTTACATTTTGACTTTTGATTCTTGATTTATATATTATGATTATATTTATATATTGAATTTTTTATTTATATATTGATTTTTTTATTTTTTATATATTATTTTTTATATATTTTTTATATAGAGATTTTTTATTTATATACTGATTTTTTTATTTATATATATTTTATTATTTATATATATTTTATTATTTATATAGATTTTTTATTTATATTTGTTATCTATATATTGATTTATTTATATATTGATTTTTCATCTATATATTGATATTTTAATTATATATTGATTGGTTTTTTATGTATATATTGATTTTTTATTTATGTATTTATATATTTATCTATATTTATATTTTTTATTTATATATTTAGCTATGTTTATGTTTTTACTTTGAATTGAGAATTATTAATTGAAATGATCGTAATTCATAAAAACATATATATACACATTTTATATAATGATAAATAGTTACCTCCCCTTTTTTTTAGATTATTTAATTAATTAGAGTTGCGTACCTTAATTAATTATTTTCTACATATATATATATGAAAATAATATATATAAATATAAAAGTAATATTTTATTATTATAAATTTAATTTTTTTACTTTCCCACTCCTTTCTTTCTTTCTTTCTTTCTTGCTTTACTTCTAAATATAGAATATTTCAACGGCTTTTCTGTCCTAAGCGTTCCTCGTCGGCTCTCCATTTCAAAATTCGGTGTACATAGCGTTTCATAACAGTTGGATGTTTTTTGAAGAAATTCCATCATTTACTATTTCAGACTATGCTGAAGACGACGTGAATCGGGAATTCAACCCGTTTCTTGTCAGAAACCACTGGTCCATGTCTGATTAAAATCTGTATTTAAAAATAAAAATATTACGCTCTTAATTTAATTTAATTGAGCACTCTACTGGTATTTCCCTTTTATTCTTTATTGAGTATATCTTTATTGAGTATTCCTTTATACTTTATATATATATATATATATATATATATATATATATATATATATATATATATTTTATACTACTACATATATATAATGAACCACTGTATTATGTAGGTTTTTTTAAGACATTTTAATCCAAGAACTTTTTACTCTGTGAATTTTTCTGATGATTTTGTAGTGTTGCATTGATATTAAAATGTTGTTTAGCTCACGGCAAATAAAACGGACGGTAAAAAATACATCTCATAGAAATGTTATGTTTTTAAAAAATGCGAAAATATAAGAATAAAAAAATAAAATAAAAACATGTTTATTGGAATATAAAATGAACCTCACTTATATATATATATATATATATATATATATATATATATATATATATATATATATATATATATATATATATATAGTACATGTATTTCTGTAGTTGTAAATCCGTTGAAACTCCAGTGTTTATAAAAAGTGCTCAATAACAAGTAGAGCTGTGTTTTAGTATAAATTTTTATTTATACAAACATTATTGGTTACATATGTGCTTCGGTTGTACTCTTCACAGAGAGTCCACTTCTTTAGATCAAAGAAGACAAAGAAGTGAGATGAATTTGGAAAACTTTCCTATTAAGTAAATCTTTTTGGGGGGGGGGATGGGATATGTTTATAATTTTCACCGGTCAAGCTCAGCATCGGATTACATTCTTTACTTGTTAACTCTTTCAATAAGTTTCTATATTTTTTATTATTTTTATTACCTTCATCGTTCGTTCTTTAACTACCGTTCCTTCCATTTCTTTCTTTTTTTATTACCCACTTAGCTTGGATTCATTGCTTCTCCATTTCACATTTCAAAGTTTTAATCTGCAAACATACATACATTTTAAAGCATAAATATCTCATCATAGAAATACACAAATATATACCTAGACAAAACTACAGACATATCAATATCATCATACTCTGATCTCCATATAAAATACACACATGCTCACAAATCTTTAGATACACAAGTACACGCATAGACATACATATATATACATATATAAAATGAAACAAACACAAATATATACGCATATATCAATACACAGATATACACATATATACATATATATACATATATATAAACACACACACACACACATATATACATATCATATATATATATTTATATATATATACACATATATATATACATACATATAAACACACATATACACACATGTACATGCAGACATAGATAGACACACGCATACACATATATTCAAAAATACAGATCCACTCACACATGTACATACATACACATATTGCCAATAGATACATCTTCTTTTTCCATTGATTAGTTCAGCGTAATATATTAAAATACATGTGCTTCTTGTTGTTATTATTCTAACGGTTTTTGAATTAACTCATTATAAGCACGTGTGCACACTTGCAGTCATGTATATGCATCGCTATAGAATATACCTCCATCAATACCTACTCACATATATACATACATGTGTAAATGCTTGTACTACTAATATTTTACTTATACTCTCATACTGGTATACCATATACATAGGTATATATAAAAACACCCACCCACATGTATGGACATATACATACAGCACACACAGTGACGTATAAATATGCCCATTAACCTACGCATGCATACACACGAAATAAATATGAAAATAAAGATATACAACTTTTACACCAGTATATACATATAAGATATTAGTCCAAGTATACGTACGCATACATCTGGACCCATTTATAACTTATTTTGCTACATTGATTCACCATAATACACATACACGCATGCATATATATATATATATATATATATATATATATATATATATATATATATATATATATATGTGTGTGTGTGTGTGTGTGTGTGTGTGTGTGTGTGTGTGTGTGTATGCATGCGTGTATGTGTATTATGGTGAATAAATGTAGGCAAATAAGGTATAAATGAGTCCAGATGTATGTGTACGTGCTAAAGATATGTGCGCACGTGTGTATTTTATATGTTGATATTGATGTCTTTAATAAAATAATAAAAAAGATAGAAACTAAATAAAAGAGTTAACAATGAAAGAATGTAATCCGATGCTATAAAAATTATAAACATATCCCATCCCAAAAAAAGATTTATTTAATAGGAAAGTTTCCAAATTCATCTCACTTCCTTGTCTTCTTTTGTCTGAAGTGGTGGACTCTCTGTGAAGAGTACAACCAAAACATTTATGTACATATGTAATCAATAATGTTTGTATAAATAAAAGATTATACTATATACATATATATATATATATATATATATATATTCATGGACGGCGGCACAGGGGGGGGGGGCTCAAACCTCCACTTTTTGACTTTACGGTCATCAATAATGAAGTTATATATGCATGTGTTTAACCGCCCCCCACACTTTTTAGGAGAGCCCACCACTTTTATAACTGTCCCGCCGGTCCTGATATTTACATATATATTTAGTGTGTCAGGTTGTATATGAAAAGAAATCAAATAAAGTGCTCGATCATATAAGAGAGCTAATATAATATGTTTTCTGTCATTGTTGACGCCATTCCCTATCGGGACGTGACTGCAATCATTTCAGCTTGCCGATGATTCCACTGGGCACAGAGATTTACTAAAGATGTCTAAATCTGCCCTTTTGGATGAAACCGCGGTACATTGCTGAAATATGTAATATACAGTATCTAAATAAATTATATATATATATATATATATATATATATATATATATATATTAAAGCAAGCGTGGCTGAATGTCACAGAATTTTCGCGTTTGTTGATTTTGTTTGTGATATTCTTGATGCGTCGAGCTCGCTCGCCGGTTTTCGGTATTACCGGTATAATATGGCTCCGAATTAAGAAAACTCGGAGCCATATTGTACCGGCTAGCACCGGAGACCAGAAAGTTTGCTCCACACATCGAGAATATCAGTGACAAATGCGAGAATTCAATGTCATTCAACCACGCTGGCTTAAATAACGGCATGCTGCCTATATATATATATATATATATATATATATATATATATATATATATATATATATATATATATATATATATATATAAAGTGAAGACGTTTTTCAACTGTACCTCTGGCGAGAGTAAGAAAATAACCACATGCATCTAAACTCAGGCTACTAAACTCACCACTCTACTCAGCTTATTTACTCGTACGTGTTTGAAGAAATTTATGATCATTTTCTCTATCTTACAATAAACACTACTTTTAGACCACAATCACAGACTCTTCCCAAAGCATACTCCATAGAAATGGTAGCAAATACTTTTCCCCTTAATAGTTTCATACCAACACTCCCTTTCATCACCGGGAATTAATAAACAGCGGATACTTTAGAAAAATGTACCCGTTATTATTTTTCTGTTCATCTTCCATTCATTTTATACATAATACAATACATTCTGCAACAATGTAAATGACGCTCGCTTATATTCCACTGATTTTCGAGAATATCCAATTACGTTATTTCTTACTATTACGTATAGATTTAATCTCATTCCGGAATTTACGGAATACATTTAACGAACTTAATCATTTATATTGTAAATTGATTAAAAAATGGCGACTACAATCTCTTAATCGAATCGACTTCAGACATTTCCCTTAGCAATCTTCGTTTGCCTCACGTATAATTTCATTTTTTTAACTTAAACACTTACACAATCTAATACATAATACCTTTAAGGCTTAACAATCTTTTTTCATAATACTCAGAGCCTAAAACGAACTGCAGTGTTCATTTCGACAACATTCAATTGCTGATAACAATTCTATGGAAGCATGTAATGTCAGTTTCTCTACAAACCTATTGCTATTAATTAACACACACTACAATTTCATTATTTCACTTTTGACTATCCATACATACCTAACATTAATCCAACATTCGTGTTTACATTTTCACGTTAGGTATTCTTCTTTTTATCTATTTTACGTAATAAATGTTCTTTTCTTCTTTACATTTATCTACTATAACCGTCCATTCTATCTCTCACTCTCCCCCCCCTTTTCTCTCTCTTTATTCATTCGCAACAATTTCTAAACAAACCTGTTTGTTTACATTTTCGCCAATTTAAATATTTGCAGCAGGCAACACTATCTTCGAATCAATACATATTAAACACATACATGCAATTTTTCTGCTCACATTCAATTTAAATTAGCATATGTCGATTTATTTAAGTATATTTTATTATCATGATTATACGTCAGTTACGAATAACGTTCCTTTGTTTATTTCATGACAGTTAAAAACTTCGAAATCAATTTAAAACACAGACCGACGTAACATTTAAAATCATTATTTTCATCTACATTTTCTATTCATCGAACATTATTTTATATTAATTCATACCGAACATTATTCAAATTTATTTCATAACTTTTTTTACATACTGTTGTAGACCCGTGCTAGGGGTCACAAAGAAATAAACCACAAATAGTGACAGGGTTAAAATATAACAATGTATTTATCATAAAGCAATACAGAACGCCACTAATGTGGTAGGAGATGAACGGGTTCATAACATGCAGTAAAACATGGTATGAAAGTCTCTCCTGAGTCTCTGCAGCCAGTGGTATTTATTATACCTGGTTGATACCATCAGTTCTCCAATAGGGGTGATTTGTACCCCACAACACATACTTTCTTCGACGCTAAAACTGCTACTGATATTTCAAAACATATTAATTTCTACTATTCTAAATATACTTCAACATTAAGTGAAATGTCCGTTATTTTGTAGTTTCTCTTCTCAGTCAGTGAAGGAAAAATCTTTCTAGACTGCGTCAATTTTTGTGCTTTATTTCGCTGTATATTTCGCTGTATAACCTTTTGTCAATTTTAGGAGAAATCCTTATCGACTGCTGCATTTTCCCCCCAGGAGATGGATATTCAAAGCATTAAAAATCACCATTGTACACCTCTCCCCTCCTGTAGAGACAACGAAATAGCAACAACACAGTCAATGGTAAAAGTGCCAATTAGTTAACAGTCGATAAATCGGAAACAAAATAATCACAACAAACGCTTTAAATCATATATTTAAATCAAAGCCAAAGGTCGATTTTCAATTCAATCTTCCACCAAAATAGGCACTACGGATTGAGATATAAATTACCTCAATCTAGAAGTATTTACGAATATATATATATATATATATATATATATATATATATATATATATATATATATATATATATATATATATATATATTCATAAAGTCGTTGATTCTCTTTGGGGAAGTTAGTTGGCCCACTTTTTATTACCCTCTAAAACTCTGTTCATTCGATTGTATTTTTTAATCGCTAATTCTCATCAGCTGTAAAATTCCCCATTCTTGCTTTCCCGTGAATGTTATGTTTTACATTTTGTATTCCAACGATTTCTCCTGTTTACATTTTTGACGAAAGAGCTCTCGAGACCAAATTTCATGAGACAAAAATTCCGCCTTTATTTAAAACAATTTATATATATATATATATATATATATATATATATATATTGTGTGTGTGTATTATATAAACAGGAAGATAGGATTAGACAAAAGAGGAAGGAAAATACACATTGGGTAATAAATTTGCAATAAAAATTGCTCACAACTTTCAAGTTAGAAGTAATTTCTCCTGGGCCATGCCGAGTTTCTTTGCTAATTAATTAATATAAAAATCGTATGAAGAAAGAAAACGAGAGAGTTGTTGACAGGCTCAACTGCTGAGATAGAATTAGAGAGGGAGTGAGCGGATCAAACTAAGTTGCATCATGGGATTTGAGCTCCATAGATGGGCTAATTGAGTCAGATCTCAAACAAAAGTGACAAAGATCTTGGATATGGAATTTATTGGACTGGATAAGCTGAAGTGCTTTTAAAAGGAATGTTATTTGATTGGCTGAGACTATTGACTTAGTCTTGCTTGTATTTAACTTTACCAAACTGATCTGTATTTAATGGAAGACGTAATTTGGATGTTCTGTTGAGACGCAAATCTGAACAGAGGCAATTAGTAATGTTTTCATTCCAGGATTTAATCAGGTATCCAATTGAGGAGACACCACGGGGAAAAGTCGGCTGAATGGGTTGAGAACTTGAAGAGTAGAACCTGATTAGCTTCCATGACAACATTTATTCATTTGTTGTAACTTTCATTATATATATTGAGAAATACACCTTGAAGATGTTACAAGATGAGTCTTCAGTAATGTGCTGGTTTCATCGGTCGTTTCACGTTTTTCAGCATCATGCACGCTCAATGAGTAACCCAGCCTTGATATGATCGAAAAGAAGCACCAACTCTAAAGGGGCACAGTATGCAAACAAATGACATTAGACTAAGTGAAACTTTTAGACCTTTGTGTATAAGATTAAGGATAACCGAAGTTTAAAGGAACTGAGTACTGTGTGTGAGGGGGGATTCTTATCTGCACAATATTGTTCAGATACCACTGACAGAGTTTTGACATTCTTCATTGGTGAAAATCGGTGGACACTGTTATAGTTTGTTCAAATCAGATCTCTTTTTGATTCAGACTGCATATGAATATTAGCCTACCGGAAGTTAACACACAGAGGACAGTAAAAAATGAGAAAATGTCTCTCTGCACAGGGGCTCTGCACATCTCTTAGGTGGTGCCTTTTCAGTTAATAAGACACCATGCATGTTGGTGTATCTAGTTTAATGCAATTCAATCTATTTTTAACCAAAGTCTTCTCTCTTGTTACTGTTGTTCTTCGCTTTCTTGCAACCATTTTATAAATTATTTTAACAATCACTCAAACAATCTAATTCTAAGCCTTATTATGTGTTCTCTTCGCAACATCGTGAAACGTATTATACTTATATTCTTGCTGTCTTACCATGATTCTTTCTGTGATGTCTCGAGATATTGTTGATAAAAAAAAGAATAAAATACTTAGCAGTACCCATCGCTTCTCCAAAAGACTTGAATTTAGTAAAACTCTTTAACATTATCTCAGGAGAAAAGAAATAAAATCCCTGAGCGGATTGAATTTATTCACAGCCAAGAGATTTAAACTTTCCAAACAATAAAATCTCTGTATCAGGAAACTTAGTCACATCTAATTATATGTTCGCAAACATTATTTATCTTTTTTATTTGTACTTTTTAGTGAAGCATAAAGGTCTGTTGAAAATGCCTATCTATACATGATACATATGTACCTATCTGTTTGGTTGCTAAAATAATTGGACGGTTCGTATTGGTAATTATAATATATTAACAACACGTTGGCTTCGCTCGTTATCGCTTCGCAATTTAATTCCAATTTACTATATGAAATTAATCGATAAAAATATAATGCTATTGTTATATCAAACAAGCTCTCTCTACATCGTTCTCATTCACTCACATACACACACATACACACACATACACACACATACACACTAATAAAGAAATGTTACATTTTTCGAGCAAAGGACAAAAATTATTGCAAATAAAATCTTAATTCAACTTTGAAAAATTAAATAAAATATACATTTGTTTAAATATTCTATTTTTATTTCAAACTTAAGCGCCCCCAGATCTCTCTCTCTCTCTCTCTCTCCCTCTCTCAAACTCAAGCATATACAATTTTGAATACGATGAACAGAAGTTAAACATAGTTGAACATGAGTATACTACATATTCCGTCAAAAATGATAGAAAAATTTACGAACAAATCAATAAAGTATTGAAAAAATAATTTATCATAAAATATTGAGTATATCTATCTATCTATCTATCTTTTTATTCATCTATCTATGTTTTTTTATTATTTCTCTCTCTTTTTACTTTATTTTATTTTATATTTTATATTTTATATTAATATTTTTTTTTTGACATTATTACTTTTTGATTTTGATTCTTAACGGTCCCAACCACGTGACTTTCCAAATTTAAATTTTAAATTTCTTTTCTTTATTCTCCATTTCATTCTTTCCAAATATGATCTAAGATTAAGATCGGATTTTAACTCTGCCTGATGAGATCTTTGTTTATGATAGCTGTTGATCGATAACATCGACATGCCAGTGTCTCAGATTTTGTACATGTCTGTGTAAATAAAAATAATCATATATATATATATATATATATATATATATATATATATATATATATAAGTTGTACAAATTCGATATGGGAATGGTTTAATCGCGATCAGTTTAATATGGTTCCTCTTCGTAGATGCAAGTTCGAATCCTGTTTGGATGTCATTTTTCTTTGTGTGGATTTTCCATGTTCCTGGCCTTGTAGATAAAGTGTCATTTTTGTTTTGATACTAAACGTTATCTGTTCTGTCCTCAGTTAGTGAAGGAGAAATGTTTCTAACCAGGTCGGGATCATAGCAAATCTGATGATGTAAGGCTTGTAAGTGTTTTTTGTGTAGTTTCTTACTTTTATCAGGACACAAACACAGGCAGACTTACTATTTTCCTTTATATAACAGATGAAAGGATTATAAGAGAGAACTTTTGTCAGCTTCTAAATTTGAAACTCTCAAGTTTGATAACGAGAATAATACTTTTCAACTGCAACCACAAATGGAGGTATTCAAGTGTTTATTCTTTAACAATATTCTTTGCTAACTATTGTAGAATATCAGTGATGAGCCATTGAGTTTGGGGTCGGGTTGTGTCAACTGGTCGTACATAGCACATGCGCTCACGACCTGACCAACAAAGCAGATTTAACCTATTAAGTGATTGTAAAATGAGGGGATACTGAAAGAGATCTCCGATGGTGGCTTGACATGTGCATAGAATGAACCAAAAGGAAATGAAGGATACGACAACGGTCTCTTTAGCAAGCCATCACCATAGCGAACAGTCGGTAAGATCAACCTGTCTTCACCACTGACCAGTTCCAGTCGATTAACTGATAAGATAGGTGTGCATGCTGTAACGCTTAAATACTGGCATGCTGGATGTATGTTGAACAGAGATAAATAAAATGGAACTACATTCCCAAATAAATGAGTCAATGTTATTTCATTTAACTAAATCCAACTGTATTTAACAAGGGTACAATGGATACAAAATAAAGACTATGGGATCAGCAAGCAGAGTTAAAATATTTCTTCTTCATCCGGTTTTGGTATTTAGGGTGCTGTGAGTGTCTAGGACTCTGAGGTGGGTAACACCAGGCAACGTTTCATGCCTGCTCTCTTTGCAAAAGGTTAACATCAGTAAAGTTGCGCTTTTTACGCATTAGAACCACGTCCTTTTTGAAAACAACAACAACAACATCTGGAAAGGGATTATCGGATGTTGCTATCAGCTTCATATTGAACATGATTCAACTGGCGTCCAAATGTTACAAAACTAATGAGTAATCCTATTGTATAACCATGCTGCCCCTCTCGACGACCGTCAACCAACGTTGTGTGTCTGTGGCCTTTTTCCTGTCTTCATCGTCGTTCTAGCCGAGTCGTCTATCCACTGACGAATCGTCGAGAGCACAGCCCTGGATTACAAGTTTACAAAACAAATAAAATCAATGCAACTCACGAGAAAGTACACAAACTCACATACATTGTGTATAAGTTAGTTGAAACTATAAGTGTGTGTGACACCGTCGCAGACTGTCGAGACCCACATTGACGTTACTTAAGTCGCCAGCTCATCTCATCACTTGCTAAATCTTTGCCGAGCTCTGTCTGCGATCTGCTCTTGAAAGAAGTTGACTTCTAACTGCGATAACTCGTCTGTCGAAGTCACCACCATCATTCGGTTGATCAGTTCATCTCATCGTTTGCTCAGCTATATCTGCTCTCCCTCGAAGCTGACACCAAACTAAATCTCTTTCCTCCGACTTCCAACTCGTCAACTTTTGCCACAAACCGTTGCCTGCCGTAAAACTAATTTATTGTCGTAAAACTCTATCACTCATAAATATCTTCTCTCTGGTCTTTTTGTATTAGTCAACGACAAGCTTTCGCCTTTGAACAATAGAAACGGACAACTCCTTGTTGATTGCCCATCCTATTTCAGACAGTCTTTGTGCATTTACCCTCCAACCGTTCGAGGCTTCGCCCCCCCCGTGGTCTATAGTATCTGTTAGGGCAACCTTAACAAAACAAAATCGAGTTATTTCTTTTGAATCAAAAGAAAGAGTTATCGCCCTTGGATAAAAGTAATCGTCTACCATGACAGTTGAAAAGTAAACAGAACGGCTCTCACGATCAAACAAGCATCTCGCGTTCAGCGTTTTTCTACATTACATTTAATCTGTGTTTTTGTTAAATAAATTTGTTAAAGGTTCTACTTCGCTCTTCCTTCATTTTTGAGTTGTAATTAAACCGCTTACAACGTATAAACATCAGACGTAACAGTATCACACTATGCTCCTCTTCTGTAGAAGGGATGCTATTCCCCCCCCCCCAAAAAAAAAATAGGACGAATGGCTATAAATACAAACAAGATGTAAAAAGATGAATAAATATAAACAACAGGTAACACACTATCATCTTTCTTGTCGCCTTTTATTATTATTATGGTTTCTTTCTCTGTATATAATTGTATGTCTCTATCTTAGGTATGTTTATATATTTGTAGTTACAGGATTCCCTCCTAAATTAGTTAACCGAGCATTTGAGACGGTTTAACTTTAAGTCAAAAGTGTTTCGGAGTTCAATCCGGGAACTTCTCTGATGACGTTGACTTTCTTACCCACACAGCTAAAAACATGCAACTCATTATGGATCGTTTGCCTGCCTCGTGGACGGTGTCCGGTCTTAAAATTAGCCTGAAAAAGACAAAAGTCATGTTCATATCTGCACCTGGTGAATCATACTTTGAGCCAGATATTGCATCACTTTCAACATCTTGGCTGTTCATCTGTATGCCTTCATGATACTCGGTTGACTCAAGCTGAGATGTGAGGTTCAGGTTCTAATAGTATAAGAAAATGTTTATTTTCTATACATGAAATATTTACAAATTCTTTTTGCAGCAAACATTTCTCATATGCTTGCCCTGCAAGCTAAACTTATGTCACACATACGGCAAATCATCGTCACTTCCCTTATTGCCAAATTCTGGCCCTGTTTCACCTTCAAAGACTTTTGTGGTCCGAAAATAATTTTGAAAATTGTTCTATCACATAAAAGTGAAGATTCTGTTTATGACATTTTTGTTTACTCGAAAAGCGGAAAGGATCACAACACCATTATATGCATCTTTTTCTTCTCTATGCTACGGGGTCAGCAATAATGGATTTTTGTCTTTATTTGGCACGATCACAGGCTTCCTCCAAGGTGAAGGCCGGTTTTACAGAGATCGTTGTGCAGGGCATCTGCTCATCTCATCATCGACCTTCCTCTCGGTCGCTTCCCGGCGAAATTTTCAGTCTGGGTTCTTTAAATAAAAAGAAATGAAAAAGACAACGCCATCAACATTTCCCCTTATGTACACTCACCCCCATGATCGTCTAATAATTACACACTACACGTTTGTGTGTTCTCTGTATGAAGGCAAAATATATATACCTGTCATACCTCTATGCTTAAATCTGCTGCTTAAGATTAAACAGCGGTTCGAACCACACCTACAATTACTTATTGCTGCCAATTTAAAGCGTTAGCCACGCTTATAAACAAATTACTGCTGATATTTTTCTTTCTCCTTTAAACCCGACAAAAGGACGTATGTTTTTCTCTTTTCACAAACGACCGTCGAATAAGACTTTTTTTGTCGCATTGAATTGGTACAGAAAATCTAGATTATGGGTTCATATTAAAAGTAATACAGTTAGATAACACTTTATTTCAATTAAATCGTATTATTATGAGCTAGGAATGAACTATTTCGGCTTGTTGAACACTATCTTGAAAATATCAAGACCAATCAGAGATCAGGAGGTTTGACTGCGACTCACTCTTGTCCAATCGTCTAACCTGGAAGCAGCAGTAAATGTCCGCCTTAGGAAACAACTACCCTTTTCAGGGCAACAACTTCTCAATTACTATTTAAATGTAAATCAACTTCCCTTTTCAGGGCAACTTTTCAATAACTACTGCGATTCATCCTCCTGTCATTCCGAGGACTCCTGCTTCCTAAGATTTTCTGCTGATCCTCCTGCCGTTCCAGTCCTTGGTGACATCTTCATCAACCAGACCTACCTGAAGCACCTCCCGAACCTCAGAGACATCTACGCCAATCCACCGGTGACGGTCTCCTGTCTTTCCAGCTCCCGGAGACGTCATTCTGCCTTTTCAGATCATGAAGATGTCTTCCTGATAATTTGATACTTTATCGTTGCAGTAAACGTTACTTTTATTTTTATACTGTTCGACTTTGTTTGTGTTATTCTTTCTCTGTCATTGCCGTATTTTATCGTGTATCTTTCTTCGTTGTAAGACCGATCACCAGCATCGACTCATGCAACATACACTCTGAAAATATTGTATTTGCAAAACATACATGTAACTGACGTTGAATAATACTGTTCTGATTGTTTTTCTTTGGTTTCGAAAAACTATTTCAAACAATAAAACGAAATAAAACATCTCAATTTCACGAATGCCTTATAAAAAACATAAACGCAAACCAGATGACATCGCGATCAGGGTTAGATGATCGTGTCTCTCTGTTTACATACGATTACACACTTACGAAATTATAAAACGCTTAATTATTTGCAAAGAAAATTTTAAATTTCATGAAACGTCCGTTAGATTTTATTACAAAACAGATTTTATTTTTCAATTAAATAATCTTTAAAAAAACGTATATATTTCAATAATAAATGGGGGGGGGGGGGTGTTAGTAAACGAAACTAAAAGGTACAGTTGATGTTTAATAAAAACAAGTTATTGTATAGACTCATAGGTTTTATTTTGAAGGTCAAATACAGGGAATAAAGGTTTCAAACCATGGCCATCCATATAACAGGCCAGGCGATCATGCAACTGGGATTTTTTATTGGACGCGATGTGAATTTTATTAGGTAATCGATATAGCAACTAAAAACAGATGGAAAATTCCCCTGTGATATTGGTTTGATGTGTTTTACATACCAAACAATAAAAAACACAATGAGCTTATTGATAAATTGGACAATTATTGATGAATTTCTATAAAGATACAGGTAACTTTTAATAAACAAAGGCGAATGCATATTTCAATGAGTGATATTTTAAAGATTTTGTACTTAATTATGGCCATGATTAGAATCCTTTTAGAATTAAATTGTATATGAGCAATACGAGTGAAGTATTGGCAGCTAAAAAGATCTCTACTGACTCAGTGTAAAACTTGTCTCCAGTCAGAGACTCAAACTGTTAGATCTCTCGGCCTGTTATAAGGATAGCCATGTTTCAATCATTTTCCAAATGAATAAGGGGCCAGTAAAGAGAACAAATTTTATTTAAAATTCTGTTTTCCACGTTTCATCTGCAAAAAACTTGGAAGATAAATCTTACAAGAGAATGATTGTTGTTCTGCATTTATAATTACAAGAAGACAAAAACTTTGTCAGATGTCGTGGAAGACTGACACTGTCAAAGACAGGAATCGGAAAGAAAAGAATAGCAAGACAAACTCAGGTGCGACTTGACATAAATTGGATGCAGTGAATGCATTCAGAAAGGAAGAAAACAGTTGAATTCAAGAAGTCATTGTATATTTCATTGAAGATTTCTCAATGTAACCAAATAAAAACTAAAGTAGATGGATAATATATATATATATTGTGATATTTACCTATGTACTAGTCTGGTCAAATTGAACCGTGAATAAATTCGGAATATCTATAATATAAATCTATGTCTTTCTATCTGTCTGTCCGAGTATTCAATTAAAAACAAAGTTTTATACCAAGATCAAACACAACTTTTTTCAAGAACTCCAATTTTGCAGCAGCGTTTTTTTTTTTCAATAATATTATGGGGTCTGCCTGTTTTTTTAAAAATAATATTGTTGCATTCGCTGTTTTTTTTCTAATAATATTAGGGTGTCTGTACGTTTTTTTAAAATGATATTGTGGGGTCTGCACGTTTATTCCAATAAGTTTGAGATGTGGGCACAATTTTTTCCAAATAATATTGTGTGGTCTTAATGTATTTTCCAATAATACTGTGTGGTCTGCACGTTTTTTCCAACAATATTGTGGTATCTGCACGTTTTTCCCCCATAATACTGAGCGATCTGCACGTTTCTTCCAATGATATTGTGGGGTCATCACGTTTCCCCCCCATAATACTGAGCCATCTGCACGATTCTTCCAATACTATTGTGGGATCTGCACGTTTTTCCCCCATAATACTGAGCGATCTGCACGTTTCTTCCAATAATATTGTAGGATCTGCACGTTTTTCCACCATAATACTGAGCGATCTGCACGTTTCTTCCAATAATATTGTGGGATCTGCACGTTTTCCCCCATAATACTGAGCGATCTGCACGTTTTTTCCAATAATATTGTGGGATCTGCACGTTTTTCCCCCATAATACTGAGCGATCTGCACGTTTCTTCCAATAATATTGTGGGATCTGCACGTTTTTCCCATATAATAGTGAGCTATCTGCACGTTTCTTCCAAAAATATTGTATGGTCTGCACGTTTTTCCACCATAATATTGAGCGACCTGCACGTTTCTTCCAATAATATTGTGGGATCTGCATGTTTTTCCTGATAATAATGAGCGATCAGCACGTTTCTTCCAATAATATTGTGGGATCTGCACGTTTTTCCCCAATAATACTGAGCGATCTGCACGTTTCTTCCAATAATATTGTGGGATCTGCATGTTTTTCCCCCATAATACTGAGCTATCTGCACGTTTCTTCCAATAATATTGTAGGGTCTGCACGTTTTTCCCCCATAATACTGAGCGATCTGCACGTTTCTTCCAATAATATTGTGGTATCTGCATGTTTTTCCCCCATAATACTGAGCGATCTGCACGTTTCTTCCAATTATATTGTGGAATCTGCATGTTTTTCCCCCCATTATACTGAGCGATCTGCACGTTTCTTCCAATAATATTGTGGGATCTGCACGTTTTTCCCCCATAATACTGAACCGTCTGCACGTTTCTTCCAATAATATTGTGGGATCTGCATGTTTTTCCTGATAATAATGAGCGATCAGCACGTTTCTTCCAATAATATTGTGGGATCTGCACGTTTTCCCCCATAATACTGAGCGATCTGCACGTTTCTTCCAATAATATTGTGGGATCTGCACGTTTTTCCCCCATAATACTAAGTGATCTGCACGATTCTTCCAATAATATTGTGGGATCTGTACGTTTTTCCCCCATAATACTGAGCGATCTGCACGTTTCTTCCAATTATATTGTGGAATCTGCATGTTTTTCCCCCCATTATACTGAGCGATCTGCACGTTTCTTCCAATAATATTTTGGGATCTGCACCTTTTTCCCCCATAATACTGAGCCGTCTGCACGTTTCTTCCAATAATATTGTGGTATCTGCATGTTTTCCCACATAATACTGAGCGATCTACACGTTTCTTCCAATAATATTGTGGTATCTGCACGTTTTTCCCCCATAATACTGAGCCGTCTGCACGTTTCTTCCAATAATATTGTGGTATCTGCATGTTTTCCCCCATAACACTGAGCGATCTGCACGTTTCTTCCAATAATATTGTAGGGTCTGCACGTTTTTCCACCATAATACTGAGCGATCTGCACGTTTCTACCAAAAATATTGTGGGATCTGCACGTTTTTCCCCCATAATACTGAGCCGTCTGCACGTTTCTTCCAATAATATTGTGGGATCTGCATGTTTTTCCCCCATAGTACTGAGCTATCTGCACGTTTCTTCCAATAATATTGTGGGATCTGCACGTTTTTCCACCATAATACTGAGCGATCTGCACGTTTCTTCCAATAATATTGTGGGATCTGCACGTTTTCCCCCATAATACTGAGCGATCTGCACGTTTTTTCCAATAATATTGTGGGATCTGCACGTTTTTCCTCCATAATATTGAGCGATCTGCACGTTTCTTCCAATAATATTGTGGGATCTGCATGTTTTTTTCTGATAATAATGAGCGATCAGCACGTTTCTTCCAATAATATTGTGGGATCTGCACGTTTTCTCCCATAATACTGAGCCGTCTGCACGTTTCTTCCAATAATATTGGGGGATCTGCATGTTTTTCCCCCATAATACTGAGCTATCTGCACGTTTCTTCCAATAATATTGTAGGGTCTGCACGTTTTTCCCCATAATACTGAGCGATTTGCACGTTTCTTCCAATAATATTGTGGTATCTGCACGTTTTTCCCCCATAATACTGAGCTATCTGCACGTTTCTTCCAATAATATTGTGGGAGCTTCATGTTTTTCCCCCATAATACTGAGCGATCTGCACGTTTCTTCTAATAATATTGTAGGCTCTGCACGTTTTTCCCCCATAATACTGAGCGATCTGCAAGTTTCTTCCAAAAATATTGTGGGATCTGCACGTTTTTCCCCCATAATACTGAGCTATCTGCACGTTTCTTCCAATAATATTGTAGGGTCTGCACGTTTTTCCACCATAATACTGAGCGATCTGCACGTTTCTTCCAATAATATTGTGGGATCTGCACGTTTTCTCCCATAATACTGAGCGATCTGCACGTTTTTTCCAATAATATTGTGGGATCTGCACGTTTTTCCTCCATAATATTGAGCGATCTGCACGTTTCTTCCAATAATATTGTGGGATCTGCATGTTTTTCCTGATAATAATGAGCCATCAGCACGTTTCTTCCAATAATATTGTGGGATCTGCACGTTTTCCCCCATAATATTGAGCCGTCTGCACGTTTCTTCCAATAATATTGTGGGATCTGCATGTTTTTCCCCCATAATACTGAGCTATCTGCACATTTCTTCCAATAATATTGTAGGGTCTGCACGTTTTTCCCCCATAATACTGAGCGATTTGCACGTTACTTCCAATAATATTGTGGGATCTGCACGTTTTTCCCCCATAATACCGAGCCGTCTGCACGTTTCTTCCAATAATATTGTGGGAGCTTCATGTTTTTCCCCCATAATACTGAGCTATCTGCACGTTTCTTCCAATAATATTGTAGGGTCTGCACGTTTTTCCACCATAATACTGAGCGATCTGCACGTTTCTTCCAATAATATTGCGGGATCTGCACGTTTTTCCCCATAATACTGAGCGATCTGCACGTTTTTTCCAATAATATTGTAGGATCTGCACGTTTTTCCCCCATAATATTGAGCGATCTGCACGTTTCTTCCAATAATATTGTGGGATCTGCATGTTTTTCCTGATAATAATGAGCGATCACCACGTTTCTTCCAATAATATTGTGGCATCTGCACGTTTTCCCCATAATATTGAGCGATCTGCACGTTTCTTCCAATAATATTGTGGGATCTGCATGTTTTCCCCCCATAATACTGAGCGATCTGCACGTTTCTTCCAATAATATTGTAGGATCTACACGTTTTTCCCCAATAATACTGAACCGTCTGCACGTTTCTTCCAATAATATTGTGGGATCTGCATGTTTTTCCCCCATAATACTGAGCGATCTGCACGTTTCTTCCAATAATATTGTGGGATCTGCATGTTTTTCCCCCATAATACTGAGCGATCTGCACGTTTCTTCCAATAATATTGTGGGATCTGCACGTTTTTCCCCCATAATACTGAGCCGTCTGCACGTTTCCTCCAATAATATTGTGGGATCTGCACGTTTTTCCCCCATAATACTGAGCTATCTGCACGTTTCTTCCAATAATATTGTAGGGTCTGCACGTTTTTCCCCCATAATACTGAGCCGTCTGCACGTTTCTTCCAATAATATTGTGGGAGCTTCATGTTTTTCCCCCATAATACTGAGCGATCTGCACGTTTCTTCTAATAATATTGTAGGGTCTGCACGTTTTTCCCCCATAATACTGAGCGATCTGCAAGTTTCTTCCAAAAATATTGTGGGATCTGCACGTTTTTCCCCCATAATACTGAGCTATCTGCACGTTTCTTCCAATAATATTGTAGGGTCTGCACGTTTTTCCACCATAATACTGAGCGATCTGCACGTTTCTTCCAATAATATTGTGGGATCTGCACGTTTTCTCCCATAATACTGAGCGATCTGCACGTTTTTTCCAATAATATTGTGGGATCTGCACGTTTTTCCTCCATAATATTGAGCGATCTGCACGTTTCTTCCAATAATATTGTGGGATCTGCATGTTTTTCCTGATAATAATGAGCGATCAGCACGTTTCTTCCAATAATATTGTGGGATCTGCACGTTTTCCCCCATAATACTGAGCCGTCTGCACGTTTCTTCCAATAATATTGTGGGAGCTTCATGTTTTTCCCCCATAATACTGAGCTATCTGCACGTTTCTTCCAATAATATTGTAGGGTCTGCACGTTTTTCCCCATAATACTGAGCGATCTGCACGTTTTTTCCAATAATATTGTAGGATCTGCACGTTTTTCCCCCATAATATTGAGCGATCTGCACGTTTCTTCCAATAATATTGTGGGATCTGCATGTTTTTCCTGATAATAATGAGCGATCAGCACGTTTCTTCCAATAATATTGTGGGATCTGCACGTTTTCCCCATAATATTGAGCGATCTGCACGTTTCTTCCAATAATATTGTGGGATCTGCACGTTTTTCCCCATAATACTGAGCGATCTGCACGTTTCTTCCAATAATATTGTGGGATCTGCACGTTTTTCCCCCATAATACTGAGCGATCTGCACGTTTCTTCCAATAATATTGTGGGATCTGCACGTTTTCCCCCATAATACTGAGCGATCTGCACGTTTCTTCCAATAATATTGTGGGATCTGCACGTTTTCCCCCATAATACTGAGCCGTCTGCACGTTTCTTCCAATAATATTGTGGGATCTGCATGTTTTTCCCCCATAATACTGAGCTATCTGCACATTTCTTCCAATAATATTGTAGGGTCTGCACGTTTTTCCCCCATAATACTGAGCGATTTGCACGTTTCTTCCAATAATATTGTGGGATCTGCACGTTTTTCCCCCATAATACCGAGCCGTCTGCACGTTTCTTCCAATAATATTGTGGGAGCTTCATGTTTTTCCCCCATAATACTGAGCTATCTGCACGTTTCTTCCAATAATATTGTAGGGTCTGCACGTTTTTCCACCATAATACTGAGCGATCTGCACGTTTCTTCCAATAATATTGCGGGATCTGCACGTTTTTCCCCATAATACTGAGCGATCTGCACGTTTTTTCCAATAATATTGTAGGATCTGCACGTTTTTCCCCCATAATATTGAGCGATCTGCACGTTTCTTCCAATAATATTGTGGGATCTGCATGTTTTTCCTGATAATAATGAGCGATCAGCACGTTTCATCCAATAATATTGTGGGATCTGCACGTTTTCCCCATAATACTGAGCGATCTGCACGTTTCTTCCAATAATATTGTGGGATCTGCACGTTTTTCCCCTTATAATACTGAGCCGTCTGCACGTTTCTTCCAATAATATTGTGGGATCTGCACGTTTTTCCCCTTATAATACTGAGCCGTCTGCACGTTTCTTCCAATAATATTGTGGGATCTGCACGTTTTTCCCCATAATACTGAACCGTCTGCACGTTTCTTCCAATAATATTGTGGTATCTGCATGTTTTTCCCCCATAATACTGAGCGATCTGCACGTTTCTTCCAATAATATTGTGGGATCTGCATGTTTTTCCCCCATAATACTGAGCGATCTGCACGTTTCTTCCAATAATATTGTGGGATCTGCATGTTTTTCCTGATAATACTGAGCGATCTGCACGTTTCTTCCAATAATATTGTGGGATCTGCATGTTTTTCCCCATAATACTGAGCGATCTGCACGTTTCTTCCAATAATATTGCAGGGTCTGCACGTTTTTCCACCATAATACTGAGCGATCTGCACGTTTTTTCCAATAATATTGTGGGATCTGCACGTTTTCCCCCATAATATTGAGCGATCTGCACGTTTCTTCCAATAATATTGTGGGATCTGCACGTTTTTCCCCCATAATACTAAGCGATCTGCACAATTCTTCCAATAATATTGTGGGATCTGTACGTTTTTCCCCCATAATACTGAGCGATCTGCACGTTTCTTCCAATTATATTGTGGAATCTGCATGTTTTTCCCCCCATTATACTGAGCGATCTGCACGTTTCTTCCAATAATATTTTGGGATCTGCACGTTTTTCCCCAATAATACTGAGCCGTCTGCACGTTTCTTCCAATAATATTGTGGGAGCTTCATGTTTTTCCCCCATAATACTGAGCCGTCTGAACGTTTCTTCCAATAATATTGTGGTATCTGCACGTTTTTCCCCCATAATACTGAGCCGTCTGCACGTTTCTTCCAATAATATTGTGGTATCTGCATGTTTTCCCCCATAACACTGAGCGATCTGCACGTTTCTTCCAATAATATTGTAGGGTCTGCACGTTTTTCCACCATAATACTGAGCGATCTGCAAGTTTCTTCCAAAAATATTGTGGGATCTGCACGTTTTTCCCCCATAATACTGAGCCGTCTGCACGTTTCTTCCAATAATATTGTGGGATCTGCATGTTTTTCCCCCATAGTACTGAGCTATCTGCACGTTTCTTCCAATAATATTGTGGGATCTGCACGTTTTTCCACCATAATACTGAGCGATCTGCACGTTTCTTCCAATAATATTGTGGGATCTGCACGTTTTCCCCCATAATACTGAGCGATCTGCACGTTTTTTCCAATAATATTGTGGGATCTGCACGTTTTTCCTCCATAATATTGAGCGATCTGCACGTTTCTTCCAATAATATTGTGGGATCTGCATGTTTTTTCTGATAATAATGAGCGATCAGCACGTTTCTTCCAATAATATTGTGGGATCTGCACGTTTTTCTCCCCATAATAATGAGCCGTCTGCACGTTTCTTCCAATAATATTGTGGGAGCTTGATGTTTTTCCCCCATAATACTGAGCGATCAGCACGTTTCTTCTAATAATATTGTAGTATCTGCATGTTTTTCCCCCATAATACTGAGCGATCTGCAAGTTTCTTCCAAACATATTGTGGGATCTGCACGTTTTTCCCCCATAATACTGAGCTATCTGCACGTTTCTTCCAATAATATTGTAGGGTCTGCACGTTTTTCCACCATAATACTGAGCGATCTGCACGTTTCTTCCAATAATATTGCGGGATCTGCACGTTTTTCCTCTATAATACTGAGCGATCTGCACGTTTTTTCCAATAATATTGTAAAATCTGCACGTTTTTCCCCCATAATATTGAGCGATCTGCACGTTTCTTCCAATAATATTGTGGGATCTGCATGTTTTTCCTGATAATAATGTACGATCAGCACGTTTCTTCCAATAATATTGTGGGATCTGCACGTTTTTCCCCCATAATACTGAGCCGTCTGCACGTTTCTTCCAATAATATTGTGGGATCTGCACGTTTTTCCTCCATAATATTGAGCGATCTGCACGTTTCTTCCAATAATATTGTGGGATCTGCATGTTTTTCCCCCATAATACTGAGCTATCTGCACATTTCTTCCAATAATATTGTAGGGTCTGCACGTTTTTCCCCCATAATACTGAGCGATTTGCACGTTTCTTCCAATAATATTGTGGGATCTGCACGTTTTTCCCCCATAATACCGAGCCGTCTGCACGTTTCTTCCAATAATATTGTGGGAGCTTCATGTTTTTCCCCTATAATACTGAGCTATCTGCACGTTTCTTCCAATAATATTGTAGGGTCTGCACGTTTTTCCACCATAATACTGAGCGATCTGCACGTTTCTTCCAATAATATTGCGGGATCTGCACGTTTTCCCCCATAATACTGAGCGATCTGCACGTTTTTTCCAATAATATTGTAGGATCTGCACGTTTTTCCCCCATAATATTGAGCGATCTGCACGTTTCTTCCAATAATATTGTGGGATCTGCATGTTTTTCCTGATAATAATGAGCGATCAGCACGTTTCTTCCAATAATATTGTGGGATCTGCACGTTTTCCCCATAATATTGAGCGATCTGCACGTTTCTTCCAATAATATTGTGGGATCTGCACGTTTTTCCCCATAATACTGAGCGATCTGCACGTTTCTTCCAATAATATTGTGGGATCTGCACGTTTTTCCCCCATAATACTGAGCGATCTGCACGTTTCTTCCAATAATATTGTGGGATCTGCACGTTTTCCCCATAATACTGAGCGATCTGCACGTTTCTTCCAATAATATTGTGGGATCTGCACGTTTTCCCCCATAATACTGAGCCGTCTGCACGTTTCTTCCAATAATATTGTGGGATCTGCATGTTTTTCCCCCATAATACTGAGCTATCTGCACATTTCTTCCAATAATATTGTAGGGTCTGCACGTTTCTCCCCCATAATACTAAGCGATTTGCACGTTCCTTCCAATAATATTGTGGGATCTGCACGTTTTTCCCCCATAATACCGAGCCGTCTGCACGTTTCTTCCAATAATATTGTGGGAGCTTCATGTTTTTCCCCCATAATACTGAGCTATCTGCACGTTTCTTCCAATAATATTGTAGGGTCTGCACGTTTTTCCACCATAATACTGAGCGATCTGCACGTTTCCTCCAATAATATTGCGGGATCTGCACGTTTTTCCCCATAATACTGAGCGATCTGCACGTTTTTTCCAATAATATTGTAGGATCTGCACGTTTTTCCCCCATAATATTGAGCGATCTGAACGTTTCTTCCAATAATATTGTGGGATCTGCATGTTTTTCCTGATAATAATGAGCGATCAGCACGTTTCTTCCAATAATATTGTGGGATCTGCACGTTTTCCCCATAATACTGAGCGATCTGCACGTTTCTTCCAATAATATTGTGGGATCTGCACGTTTTTCCCCTTATAATACTGAGCCGTCTGCACGTTTCTTCCAATAATATTGTGGTATCTGCATGTTTTTCCCCCATAATACTGAGCGATCTGCACGTTTCTTCCAATAATATTGTGGGATCTGCATGTTTTTCCCCCATAATACTGAGCGATCTGCACGTTTCTTCCAATAATATTGTGGGATCTGCATGTTTTTCCCCCATAATACTGAGCGATCTGCACGTTTCTTCCAATAATATTGTGGGATCTGCACGTTTTTCCCCCATAATACTGAGCCGTCTGCACGTTTCTTCCAATAATATTGTGGGATCTGCATGTTTTTCCCCCATAATACTGAGCTATCTGCACGTTTCTTCCAATAATATTGCAGGGTCTGCACGTTTTTCCACCATAATACTGAGCGATCTACACGTTTTTTCCAGTAATATTTTGGGATCTGCACGTTTTTCCGCCATAATACTGAGCGATCTGCACGTTTTTTCCAATAATATTGTGGGATCTGCACGTTTTCCAGTTATAATATTGAGCGATCTGCACGTTTCTTCCAATAATATTGTGGGATCTGCACGTTTTTCCCCCATAATACTAAGCGATCTGCACAATTCTTCCAATAATATTGTGGGATCTGTACGTTTTTCCCCCATAATACTGAGCGATCTGCACGTTTCTTCCAATTATATTGTGGAATCTGCATGTTTTTCCCCCCATTATACTGAGCGATCTGCACGTTTCTTCCAATAATATTTTGGGATCTGCACGTTTTTCCCCAATAATACTGAGCCGTCTGCACGTTTCTTCCAATAATATTGTGGGAGCTTCATGTTTTTCCCCCATAATACTGAGCCGTCTGAACGTTTCTTCCAATAATATTGTGGTATCTGCACGTTTTTCCCCCATAATACTGAGCCGTCTGCACGTTTTTTCCAATAATATTGTGGTATCTGCATGTTTTCCCCCATAACACTGAGCGATCTGCACGTTTCTTCCAATAATATTGTAGGGTCTGCACGTTTTTCCACCATAATACTGAGCGATCTGCAAGTTTCTTCCAAAAATATTGTGGGATCTGCAAGTTTTTCTCCCATAATACTGAGCCGTCTGCACGTTTCTTCCAATAATATTGTGGGATCTGCATGTTTTTCCCCCATAGTACTGAGCTATCTGCACGTTTCTTCCAATAATATTGTGGGATCTGCACGTTTTTCCACCATAATACTGAGCGATCTGCACGTTTCTTCCAATAATATTGTGGGATCTGCACGTTTTCCCCCATAATACTGAGCGATCTGCACGTTTTTTCCAATAATATTGTGGGATCTGCACGTTTTTCCTCCATAATATTGAGCGATCTGCACGTTTCTTCCAATAATATTGTGGGATCTGCATGTTTTTTCTGATAATAATGAGCGATCAGCACGTTTCTTCCAATAATATTGTGGGATCTGCACGTTTTCCCCCATAATACTGAGCCGTCTGCACGTTTCTTCCAATAATATTGTGGGATCTGCATGTTTTTCCCCCATAATACTGAGCTATCTGCACGTTGCTTCCAATAATATTGTAGGGTCTGCACGTTTTCCCCCATAATACTGAGCGATTTGCACGTTTCTTCCAATAATATTGTGGGATCTGCACGTTTTTCTCCCCATAATACTGAGCCGTCTGCACGTTTCTTCCAATAATATTGTGGGAGCTTGATGTTTTTCCCTCATAATACTGAGCGATCAGCACGTTTCTTCTAATAATATTGTAGTATCTGCATGTTTTTCCCCCATAATACTGAGCGATCTGCAAGTTTCTTCCAAACATATTGTGGGATCTGCACGTTTTGCCCCATAATACTGAGCTATCTGCACGTTTCTTCCAATAATATTGTAGGGTCTGCACGTTTTTCCACCATAATACTGAGCGATCTGCACGTTTCTTCCAATAATATTGCGGGATCTGCACGTTTTTCCTCTATAATACTGAGCGATCTGCACGTTTTTTCCAATAATATTGTAGGATCTGCACGTTTTTCCCCCATAATATTGAGCGATCTGCACGTTTCTTCCAATAATATTGTGGGATCTGCATGTTTTTCCTGATAATAATGTACGATCAGCACGTTTCTTCCAATAATATTGTGGGATCTGCACGTTTTTCCCCCATAATACTGAGCCGTCTGCACGTTTCTTCCAATAATATTGTGGGATCTGCATGTTTTTCTTCCATAGTACTGAGCTATCTGCACGTTTCTTCCAATAATATTGTGTGGTCTGCACGTTTTTCCACCATAATACTGAGCGATCTGCACGTTTCTTCCAATAATATTGTGGGATCTGCACGTTTTCTCCCATAATACTGAGCGATCTGCACGTTTTTTCCAATAATATTGTGGGATCTGCACGTTTTTCCTCCATAATATTGAGCGATCTGCACGTTTCTTCCAATAATATTGTGGGATCTGCACGTTTTCCCCCATAATACTGAGCCGTCTGCACGTTTCTTCCAATAATATTGTAGGATCTGCATGTTTTTCCCCCATAATACTGAGCTATCTGCACATTTCGTCCAATAATATTGTAGGGTCTGCACGTTTTTCCCCCATAATACTGAGCGATTTGCACGTTTCTTCCAATAATATTGTGGGATCTGCACGTTTTTCCCCCATAATACTGAGCCGTCTGCACGTTTCTTCCAATAATATTGTGGGATCTGCATGTTTTTCCCCCATAATACTGAGCGATCTGCACGTTTCTTCTAATAATATTGTAGGGTCTGCACGTTTTTCCCCCATAATACTGAGCGATCTGCAAGTTTCTTCCAAAAATATTGTGGGATCTGCACGTTTTTCTTCTATAATACTGAGCTATCTGCACGTTTCTTCCAATAATATTGTAGGGTCTGCACGTTTTTCCACCATAATACTGAGCGATCTGCACGTTTCTTCCAATAATATTGTGGGATCTGCACCTTTTTTCCCCATAATACTGAGCGATCTGCACGTTTCTTCCAATAATATTGTGGGATCTGCATGTTTTTCCCCCATAATACTGAGCGATCGGCACGATTCTTCCAATAATATTGTAGGATCTGCACGTTTTTTCCCCATAATACTGAGCGATCTGCACGTTTCTTCCAATAATATTTTGGGATCTGCACGTTTTTCCCCAATAATACTGAGCCGTCTGCACGTTTCTTCCAATAATATTGTGGGAGCTGCATGTTTTTCCCCCATAATACTGAGCGATCTGCACGTTTCTTCCAATAATATTATAGGGTCTGCACGTTTTTCCCCCATAATACTGAGCGATCTGCAAGTTTCTTCCAATAATATTGTGGGATCTGCACGTTTTTCCTCTATAATACTGAGCTATCTGCACGTTTCTCCCAATAATATTGTAGGGTCTGCACGTTTTTCCACCATAATACTGAGCGATCTGCACGTTTCTTCCAATAATATTGTGGGATCTGCACCTTTTTTCCCCATAATACTGAGCGATCTGCACGTTTCTTCCAATAATATTGTAGGATCTGCACGTTTTTCCCCCATAATAATGAGCGGTCTGCACGTTTCTTCCAATAATATTGTGGGATCTGCATGTTTTTCCTGATAATAATGAGCGATCAGCACGTTTCTTCCAATAATATTGTGGGATCTGCACGTTTTCCCTATAATACTGAGCGATCTGCACGTTTCTTCCAATAATATTGTGGGATCTGCATGTTTTTCCCCCATAATACTGAGCGATCGGCACGATTCTTTCAATAATATTGTGGGATCTGCACGTTTTTTCCCCATAATACTGAGCGATCTGCACGTTTCTTCCAATAATATTTTGGGATCTGCACGTTTTTCCCCCATAATACTGAGCCGTCTGCACGTTTCTTCCAATAATATTGTGGGAGCTTCATGTTTTTCCCCCATAATACTGAGCGATCTGCACGTTTCTTCCAATAATATTCTAGGGTCTGCACGTTTTTCCCCCATAATACTGAGCGATCTGCAAGTTTCTTCCAAAAATATTGTGGGATCTGCACGTTTTTCCTCTATAATACTGAGCTATCTGCACGTTTCTTCCAATAATATTGTAGGGTCTGCACGTTTTTCCACCATAATACTGAGCGATCTGCACGTTTCTTCCAATAATATTGTGGGATCTGCACCTTTTTTCCCCATAATACTGAGCGATCTGCACGTTTCTTCCAATAATATTGTGGGATATGCATGTTTTATCCCCATAATACTGAGCGATCGGCACGATTCTTCCAATAATATTGTGGGATCTGCACGTTTTTTCCCCATAATACTGAGCGATCTGCACGTTTCTTCCAATAATATTTTGGGATCTGCACGTTTTTCCCCAATAATACTGAGCCGTCTGCACGTTTCTTCCAATAATATTGTGGGAGCTGCATGTTTTTCCCCCATAATACTGAGCGATCTGCACGTTTCTTCCAATAATATTATAGGGTCTGCACGTTTTTCCCCCATAATACTGAGCGATCTGCAAGTTTCTTCCAATAATATTGTGGGATCTGCACGTTTTTCCTCTATAATACTGAGCTATCTGCACGTTTCTTCCAATAATATTGTAGGGTCTGCACGTTTTTCCACCATAATACTGAGCGATCTGCACGTTTCTTCCAATAATATTGTGGGATCTGCACCTTTTTTCCCCATAATACTGAGCGATCTGCACGTTTCTTCCAATAATATTGTAGGATCTGCACGTTTTTCCCCCATAATATTCAGCGATCTGCACGTTTCTTCCAATAATATTGTGGGATCTGCATGTTTTTCCTGATAATAATGAGCGATCAGCACGTTTCTTCCAATAATATTGTGGGATCTGCACGTTTTCCCCATAATACTGAGCGATCTGCACGTTTCTTCCAATAATATTGTGGGATCTGCATGTTTTTCCCCCATAATACTGAGCGATCGGCACGATTCTTTCAATAATATTGTGGGATCTGCACGTTTTTTCCCCATAATACTGAGCGATCTGCACGTTTCTTCCAATAATATTTTGGGATCTGCACGTTTTTCCCCCATAATACTGAGCCGTCTGCACGTTTCTTCCAATAATATGGTGGGAGCTTCATGTTTTTCCCCCATAATACTGAGCTGTCTGCACGTTTCTTCCAATAATATTGTGGGATCTGCACGTTTTTCCCCCCTATAATACTGAGCGATCTGCACGTTTCTTCCAATAATATTTTGGGATCTGCACGTTTTTCCCCCATAATATTGAGCGATCTGCACGTTTCTTCCAATAATATTGTGGGATCTGCACGTTTTTCCCCCATAATACTGAGCGATTGACACGATTCTTCCAATAATATTGTGGGATCTACACGTTTTTCCCCCATAATACTGAGCTGTCTGCACGTTTCTTCCAATAATATTGTGGGATCTGCACGTTTTTCCCCCCTATAATACTGAGCGATCTGCACGTTTCTTCCAATAATATTGTGGGAGCTGCATGTTTTTCCCCCATAATACTGAGCCGTCTGCACGTTTCTTTCAATAATATTGTAGGAGCTGCACGTTTTTCCCCCATAATACTGAGCCGTCTGCACGTTTCTTCCAATAATATTGTGGGAGCTGCATGTTTTTTCCTGATAATACTGAGCGATCTGCACGTTTCTTCCAATAATATTGTGGGATCTGCACGTTTTTCCCCCATAATACTAAGCGATCTGCACGTTTTTTCCAATAATATTGTGGGCTCTTCACGTTTTTTCCCTATAATACTGTGCGGTCTGCACGTTTTTTTTCCAATAATATCGTGGGATCGTCACCCATAAACAAAAAGATAACGTTCTACTTTATTTTATTTATTGAAGATTTGAAAAGTATAGAACTAACAAAAATAAAAAAGGCAATAGGAGTTTAAGAGGTGGGATCAGAAGTACACAGGTGTCCTGATCCATTTGTGCTTGCTACTAAAACATATTTATTACAATTAGAAAACTCATTTTATCGATAATAACATTTTTTATATATAGTTAACAGTGGAATTTATTTCGAACAGTATCACACAACTTTATTAGTAACACTCGTCTTTGAATAGATAATAGCATTAAATAAAGCGTTAATTTAGTTCACTGAAATGGAAATAAACAAAGAAAATCACAAAGTAGAAAAATGAGATTCATTCAGGATTCGAACCTCTGCCCCCAAAAGAGGGACCACTTAACGTAGGGCTTATCTTTGACCACTTCATGCAGGGGTTATCTTTGACCACTTCAGACAGGGTTATCTTTGACCACTTCACCCAGGGGTTATCTTTGACCACTTGATGCAGGGGTAATCTTTGATCACTTATCGTTGAGGTAATCTTTGACCACTTAACTCAGGGTTTATCTTTAACCGCTTAACCCAGGGTAATCTTTGACAGCTTAACCTGAGGGTAATCTTTACTGCTTAAGCCGGGGGGGTGGTAACTTTGCCCGCTTAACGCGGAGGGTTTCTTTGACTGCTTAAATAACAAGCAGCCTGCTTAGAGAAAGCTGAAATTGTACAAATAACTAACCTTCAAGCTTTGCAATAAATCTTTTTTTAAGCTTTTACTACTTCTGTAACCATGATCTCTTCGAAACTGCAAATACCATAAGCCTGTTATATAGTCAAAACTTTATTGTTTTTTCTGTTGCTTTTCTCGTGACACTTATGTTTGCGTAGGTAATACAACTTCTAGGAGATTATGGTTACATTTTTCATGCTGTTTTTTGTTTCTTCCCAACTTGTGAACTTAATCGTTTCTTTAATAGTATTACCTGGACTTAATCCTTGGTGAACAAACTGAAAAGAAGGAAAAAAATAGATATGGACTGTCGAAAAGTAGTGAATGCCAAATAGGAATGGTTTCTACTTCTGCCTATTAAATAAAGGTGCAAATCAAAAATCCCCAGAATGTTACTGATTACAAACACAGTCACCTGTTGGAGTACAGAGAGTCAGTTGTGAATAGAACAACTAAGATGAGGATAACTATTCAGATCATATACATAAATAGAAGATTACTTAAACATAAGTTTTGCACCACTTTTATGTGACCTTACGAAATCAAGATGCAATAATATTCAACCTTATGTCTATAATCCTTATTCTAATTGTGATCAAAATCCATTACATGGTTTTGATTCTATAAAATGTCTAAAATTTAAGCTTATGAAGAAATTGAAATTCATGTAATCTTGCTTAATTGGTGTTTAATGATTATAGATCAAATTAAATGCAAATCTGAAATATTTGAATTTCCAAATGGGAGGTTGTGTCTATATTATGCCCACTAAAGTCCTGTAAAATAGCCCAGAGAAACTGAAATTTTGGAAATATATATTAATTGATGTCTAATTTTTTGTTAAAATTTCACAAAAGTCCTAGATAAGCGGAATTTTCATGAAGAATTTCCACACCCGTTTTACTCCCGTTGCATAAAACTAAATATAGCCCACATTTGCACCCTTTTTGCCTAGCAGCTGTATTCCAAACTTCATAATGATCAGTTAATTAGTTTAAGAGTGAATCCTGTACATACAATATTACTTAGAATATGTTTGCCAGGGTTATTTAGTTAGATAGACAGGGCTTGACCACAGGATCAAGAAGTCCCATGTCTTAGTAGTCCGATAGTTGATATGTTGAGCTAGTCGACTAGACAGATGTATACAGAAATATAGTCAGTTATGGCCTAGTATTTAGAGGTAATGAGACGTCATGCACAGTCAGGTTAAATATGAGGCGTTTAGAGCTCGTCTGATGATAGATTAAAACGTTGGTTTAAGACCAACTCTGATGTTTATCAGAAAGAGTATATGTTTAATATTTGGTTACTTGGTATATACTTGCTAGAATTATTTCATTTAATAGCCAGCGCTTGACCCCAAGGCCACTTGTGAGTAATGGATAGTTGGTTGATCGATCTAATCAAGTGGCTAGACAGATATATATATATATATATATATATTAAATGTATATGTATAGTCAGTAATAGCCGAGAAGTTTATATTTATCGGATTAAGCCTCTCCATCTTTGCTCATAAATTTAAATTTTCATGTGTGAATATTTTTTGCTTTTTTAAAATTATTACTAGTTATTATTAATATTAGCCTCTCCTCCTCTGCGCATAAAATTAAATTTGCATACACGATTATTGACGGAAGTTGGATACACGTATGTTCACTTTGATAATATAGATAACAACAACCCTCATCTTCAATATATTATTAAAACTCGAAGTTCGTAATTATTCTTACGGCTATTTTCTCTTCACAACATTTTTTTCCTCGAAAGATACAAATTGAAGCCCGCAGCTATGAAGAGGAGGTGTAAAAAAAGTTGTGAATATTTACAATCATGAAAAAAGTTTAATGTCGATGTAAACAAACAATAGTGTGAAATATTAGCCTCAAGACGGAAAAAAAAAGAAAGCTGTAAAAGAATTGCATCCAGCTTTTAGGTGTTGGTTTTGTGTTCTGTTGTCGGTAGACACATCTATCTGCTACAACTCCGGGAATCTTTTTTTTTTTATTATTTTTTTGTTTGTTACGTCGTTTGTTTCTTTGCTCCTGTGCAGAGTGGAGGTCGTAATGTTTTGTGACATCATCTATTAAAACGGAGATGAAGATAACCGTGCATAGTGGATAATGTCACTAAACGTCACAAAATGATGACTAGAGAGAAAGGGAGAAGACATCTTTTATGACGTTTTATATAGACGATCAGTGAGCCAAAGTGTCACAAATCGCCTACTAGACAAACGGGTTAGATGCCTGGGATTCTAGTATAATGCAAAAACTTGGATAATCTTGCATGCTTGGTTGTTTACACACCGAATGCTTTAGATAGTGGGAGGAAGACGAGGATTAGTGGGAAGGGGGGAATAGAGGGAGTAGTAGTAGTAGTAGTAGTAGTAGTAGTAGTAGTAGTAGTAGCAGCATAAAAGAAACGAGAAAGAAGATGACATGAATAAATAAGTTCCATAAATAAGGCAAAAAAGTAGCAGGAACAACCTAAGTCTGATGGTGAAGGGCGAATGAGAGAATAAGTTGTAGGAGGAGGGGAATAGAGAGAGTAGTAGCAGCAGCATAAGAGAAAGTGAGTAAGAAATAATGTAAATAAATAAATTACGTAAATAAAGAAGAAAAGTAGCAGCAGTAGCATATGTTTGGCAGAATGGCGAATGAGACGCAGAAATGTAGGAGGAAAATTGAGGGAGTAGAAATAGCAGCAGCAGAATAAGAGGAGAGTAAGAGGATGATGTAAATCAATAAATGACGTAAATAAAGAAGAAAATGAAAAGCAATGTATGTTTGACGGTGAAAGGCGACTGGAAAAATTATAAGAGAACGTGAATAGAGGGAGTGGTAGAAATAGCAGAAGGAGAGTAAGAGAACAAGAGGAAGAGTGTGATGTAAATAAATAGATGAAGTAAATCAAGAAGAAAATGAATAGAAGTAGAGCAAGAAGAAAGAAGGAGAAAAAAGAGAAGAGAAAAAATGTACAATCGACCAACATTGGCCCAACTAGTCACGGGTCGTCTATTTTATTAAGGATGATAATAACACTTGAACTATTGATGATGGGAACATTTAAGGCATACAAATATTGTTGTGTACTCGATATGCTTGTAAGATGGTTAAATCTGTTAAGTTTACTTTTCATAGTTCTATTGCGGCCATATTGAATACATAATGAGTTTATTAAATTTGCCTACTTTTCGTCACTTTTTATAATTATGATGATAGTAAACAAATATTTTTTGTAACAACCAGTTTTCATCGACTATTTCTGACTAAACTTGTGTTGAGACCAGAGTTATATTCATTGGAGATAACTGGCTACAACCCTGGAGGCACTACGATAACCACGTGATTTTGTACACTTATCATATATTAAGAATAAGACTAATCCTGTAAACTCGACGGATGTCCTGTCTGACATTTTGATTTTTAATTTGTATTCAAACTCCAAACGAACTTTGTTAAAAAATCCTCCTAGTTGCGAATCGCCACATTTGAGATGTTTGTAAGTATATTTACATTTCCATGCATTTGCACAATATTATTTGTCTTCTTAACAATCTGTCCATTCGATATGAGGAACAATATAGTTCTGTTTTAGAATTCATATTTCTGTATTACATCCTTTGTTTATATCTCTATCTATATAAAGTTAGGTATGCTTATATGTTTGTATGTTTGTATGTACAGGATACATTCCTAAGCTAATTAACTGATCATTAGGACTTTGGGAACACAACTGGTAGGCGTAAGGAATCGTAGTGTGAGCTATAGTCAATTTACTTTAGTTTTACGCAAAGGGGATTAAAAGCGGCTGAAAGCTTTTTATGATTTTTTGTGAAATTTTCACAATAGTTATATATATTCCCCAAATTTAAATTTCTTTGGAGAATTTTAAGGGGATTCTAGGGGGCACAACCTCTCATTTGAAAATATTTGAAATATCAAATGTGTATTTAATTTGATCCATAGTCATTAGACACCAATTTAGCAAGATTCTCTGAATGTCAATGTCTTCTTTAGACCCCTTAAGCTTAAGTCTTAAATTGTAGAAATTTTCTAGAATCAAAGTCATGTAATCGATTTTGATCACAATTGGAATAAGGATTCTCAAAATAGGGTTAAGCATCATTATATCTTGATTTTAATCTTTCTAAGAGGACATAAAAGTGGTGCAACACTATTCGGAGAATTAATTTTATCCCTCCTATATTTTTGTGTCGTCTTCAACATGAGCTTTTCATGTCCTTTTTTTATCTTTTTTCTAACATGTGGAAAGAACCAAAACACCATAACACATGTGCAAATAAGCTTAAATAAACGTTTCACTTTATTGCTATATTTAACATATTTGATACGAATCTAGAGCTAACCCCTTGTAATTTATGGTGGAATGATTATAAAAACTAATTTTAAATTATGATCATTAGAAAAGGTGTGTATGTAGTCGTCGTATAGCCATCAAATATGTTGAGCTCAAAAAGGATAAGTGTAATGATAATACATTGTTTGTTCATCAGTTAACAAGTGCTGTCGTTTGCTTACTTTAATGACTATTTATTTCTAGGTTATCAAAAAATAAACTCGTGAAACGGGAAGAGAAGGGGGAAAATAAAATTGCAGCATTGTCGGTCATCTTCTTCATTGACTGAAACAGCTGTTCGTCTCTTTAATAGTAGATGTTCAGTGGATAGTGGCGTCTCTCTATAGTTGTGACAGTAGCAGTCATTGCCATGGTGTTTTAAGAGAGTTGTTGTTTTTTTGCTTCTTGTGATGATAGCATCAGCCGTCTTTCTCTCTTCCCTGATAGATATAAACATGGAAAAACATAAAAGAAAAAAATGCCAAAACTTTGTTGTTCAATTGCTTATAGTCTTTGAGGCTTTATTCTTTTACAGCATTACGTGAGATTCCCCTCGCCGCTCCCTGGTTGGGCAAATGAAGACAAAGCTTTGAAAAATGTCCGAATGCAGTCATCTCACAGGCCAAAGAGGCAGATCTTTCTCCCTTCTTCACCACCTCTCATTTTGGATCCCCTGACAGTTACATTATATACTGCTACGTAGTCCTAATTCTCTAACTTAAACTTCTAAAGGAATCTTCCACTTTTTACTTAATTTTAACCTTATATTGAAATTTCCGATTGTAACAACATCTAAATATTACACCAAAATCTATATAATAAAATTGAAGGTACGTGTATCCGGCTCGCTCACAGTATAAAAAATAATGTATGCAAATATAATTTAACGAGCAAAGCAGGGGAGGCTTAATCTAAAAAATAACGGGTAATAATAAAAAAGGGAAATAATGATCATATATACAAATTAAATTTTCATGATCAGAGATTAGTTTTGTTTTCTTTTTCTTATTCATTAGTTTTGTTCTCTTTTTCTTATTCATTAGTTTTGTTTTCTTTTTCTTATTCATTAGTTTTGTTCTCTTTTTTTATTCATTAGTTTTTTCTCTTTTTCTTATTCATTAGTTTTCTTCTCTTTTTCTTATTCATTAGTTTTGTTCTCTTTTTCTTATTCATTAGTTTTCTTCTCTTTTTCTTATTCATTAGTTTTGTTCTCTTTTTCTTATTCATTAGTTTTGGTTTCTTTTTCTTATGGATTAGTTTTGGTTTATTTTTCTTATTCATTAGTTTTGTTTTCTTTTTCTAATTCATTAGTTTTGGTTTCTTTTTCTTATTCATTAGTTTTGTTTTCTTTTTCTTATTCATTAGTTCTGGTTTTTTTTTCTCATTCATTAGTTTTGTTTTCTTTATCTTATTTATTAGTTTTGTTTTCTTTTTCTTATTGATTAGTTTTGTTTTCTTTTTCTTATTCATTAGTTCTGGGTTTTTTTTTCTTATTCATTAGTTTTGTTTTCTTTATCTTATTTATTAGTTTTGTTTTCTTTTTCTTATTGATTAGTTTTGTTTTCTTTTTCTTATTTATTAGTTTTCTTCTCTTTTTCTCATTCATTAGTTCTGGTTTCTTATTGATTAGTTTTGTTTTCTTTTTCTTATTGATTAGTTTTGTTTTCTTTTTCTTATTTATTAGTTTTCTTCTCTTTTTCTCATTCATTAGTTCTGGTTTCTTATTGATTAGTTTTGTTTTATTTTTCTTATTAATTAGTTTTGGTTTATTTTTCTTATTCATTAGTTTTGGTTTCTTTTTCTTATTCATTAGTTTTGGTTTCTTATACATAAGTTTTGTTCTCTTTTTCTTATTTATTAATTTTCTTTTCATTAGTTTTGGTTTCTTATTCATTAGGTTTGGTTTCTCATTCATTAGTGTGGTTTTCTTTTTTTTATTCATTAGTTTTGTTTATATTTTCTGATCCATTAGTTTTGTTTTTTATTTCTTATTCATTAGTTTTGTTCTCTTTTTCTTATTCATTAGTTCTGTTTTCTTTTTCTTATTCATTAGTTTTGTTTTCTTTTTTATATTCATTAGTTTTGGTTTCTTTTGCTTATTCATAAGTGTAGTTTTCTTTTTCTTATTCATTAGTTTTGTTAACTTTTTCTTATACATTAGTTTTGTTTCCTTTTTCTGATTCATTAATTTTGTTTTCTTTTTTTATTGATTAGTTTGGTTTTCTTTTCATTATTCATTAGTTTTGGTTTCTTATTGATTAGTTTTGTTTTCTATTTATTATTAATTAGTTTTAATTTATTTTTCTTATTCATTAGTTTTGGTTTCTTATTCTTAATTATTAGTTTTTTTTCTTATTCATTAGTTTTGTTTTCTTTTTCTTATTCATTGGTTTGGTTTTCTTTTTCTTATTTATTTATTTTTTTTTATTTTTCTTATAGCTTAGTTGTGGTTTCTTTGTCTTATTTATTAGTTTTGGTTTCTTATTCTAATTCATTAGTTTTGGTTTCTTACTCATTAGTTTTGTTTTCCGTTTTCTTGTTCATTTGTTTTGTTTTGTTTTTCTTATTCATTTGTTTTGTTCTCTTTTTCTAATTCATTAGTTTTGTTTTCTTTTTCTTATTCATTAGTTTGGGTTTCTTTTTCTTATTTATTATTTTTGTTCTCTTGTTCTTATTCATTAGTTTTGTCCTCTTTTTCTTATTCATTAATTTTGTTCTCTTTTTCTAATTCATCAGTTTGGTTTTCTGTTTCTTATTCATTAGTCTTGTTTTCTTATTCTTATTGATTAGCCTTGTTCTCTTTTACTTATTCATTAGTTTTGTTTTCTTATTCATTAGTTTTGTTCTCTATTTCTTTTTCATTAATTCTGGTTTTCTTTTTCGTATGCATTAGTTTTGATTTCTTTTCCTTATTAATTAGTTTTGTTCTATTTTTCTTATTCATCATTTTTCTTATTGATTTGTTTTGGTTTCTTTTTCTTATTCATTAGTTTTCGTCTCTTTTTCTTATTCATTAGTTTTGCTTTCTTTTTCTTATTCATTAGTTTAGGTTTCTTTTTCTTATTCATTAGTTTTGGTTTCTTTTTCTTATTCATTAGTTTTGGTTACTTTTTCTTATTTATTAGTTTTTTTTTTCTTATTCATTAGTTTTGTGTACTTTTTCTTGGTCAGTAGTTTTGTTTTCTGTTTCTTATTCATTAGTTTTGTTCTCTTTTTCTTATTCATTAGTTTTGTTTTCTTTTTCTTATTGATTAGTTTGGTTTTCTTTTTCTTATTCATTAGTGTTGGTCTCTTATTCTTATTAATTAGTTTTGTTTTCTTATTCATTAGTTTTGGTTTATTTTTCTGATTCATTTGTTTTTTTCTTTTTTTCTTATTCATTAGTTTTGTTTTCTTTTTCGTATTCATTAGCAGGTGTTTCTTTTTCTTATTCATTAGTTTTGGTTTATTTTTCTGATTCATTTGTTTTTTTCTTTTTTTATTATTCATTAGTTTTGTTTTCTTTTTCGTATTCATTAGCAGGTGTTTCTTTTTCTTATTCATTAGTTTTGGTTTCTTATTCATTAATTTTGTTCTCTGTTTCTTATTCATTAGTTTTGTGCTCTTTTTCTTATTCATTAGTTTTGAATAAGAAAAATCTTATTCATTAATTTTGTTTTATTTTTCGTATTCATTAGTTTTGTTTACTTTTTCTTATTCATTTGTTTTGGTTTCTTTTTCTTATTCATTAGTTTTGGTTTCTTATTCATTAGTGTTGTTTTCTTTTTCTTATTCATTAGTTTTGTTTTCTTTTTCTTATTTATTAGTGTTGTGGGGTACAAATCACCCCTACTGAAGAACTAATGGAAGCAACCATCTATAATAAATACCATGGTTGCAAAGACTCAAACAGAGGACATTTCTATTCATGTTTTACCGCATGGTAGGAATCCTGTCATCTCATACCACATTTAGTTGCGTTACTGTATTGCTATGAATAAATACATTGTATAATTTAACTTGTCACAATTTGTGGTTGTTATCTTTGTGACACCTAGCACTGTTCTACAACACTGGCGATGAGAAATTTAGTAAAGAACATACGTGAGGATTTTGATTTTATACCGGTCACGAATACTGGCTACCAGGATTACTCAATAAAGTTACAGGACCATTCGACAAAAAAAACTTAATAACGAAGATTCGGGCAAGGATTTACTTGAAAAAAAAACAACAAAAAAAACGTCAAACAACAAAAGACGTCGTCAAAAAAAACCAAAAAAGTCTTATCTTGCTGTTGAAAAAAAAAGCCACAAGAAGCCAAAACTACGAGTTAAAACGGAACTCATAAATGGCGTGGATTTACGACAACTGAAAAAAAAACGACTCAAATATCAATAAGTACAAAAAAAAAAAAGAATTTGTTCGTTCTAAAAAGATTGTCTTAAAAAGGCATTAGCATTGAAAAAAAAATTACGAAAATACAGCAAGTAAATGATAGTATATTTTATTTCGGCTAAAGCGAGTATTCGCAAAATTAAAAAGTTACGTCGGATTTTTCCGATTAAAATAAATTTTTCTGACTGACTGGCACGTTGAAAAAAAAAACTTTCGACAAGCAGGTACGGCATAACACTTTGTGTTACTGAGGAAATATGATATTCTGTTACGCACTTAAAGCGAAAATTATGGCCAATATTTAAATAAATGCTATGAACTCGTTTTTTTTTTCACTAAAAAAACAACTAATTCTTTGTAAAAGAAAAAAAAAAGTGTACGTTCAACAAGGATTTGAACTAAATACTTACACGTTACGAAAAGAAAATTGAAGAAACAAAAAAAGGTTAAACTTTTTTCTGTATAAACACAAACGCTAAATTATTTTCTAGTGGAAAATTGCCACACAAGGAAAAAATAAATTAAGGAAATACTCGTCAATATAACCAGATACAAAAATTGTAAAAGTTTTTTTTATAGAGTTGGTACTATAGAAAAAGAATTGGTTTGATTCTGAAAACGCTTTTTTGTCATATAAAAAAAAAAATGGAGGATTTTTCAAAACAGATTTTGGAAATTATAAAACTTCAACAAAATCAACAATTAGAACTTGAAAAAAGGTTTCGAGAAGAACAATTGATAGTACAGAAACAAAATGACGAGAAGCAGTTAAGTTTAATGAAATACTTCGAGGAAAAACAGGGAAGAGAAAAGAAAGAAATGATGAAATACGCCGCGGAAGAAAAGAAAGAAATGAACGAACAAATATTGGAATTGACAAAATTACATTTAGAGCATCAAAACCAATCAGATAAAAAAATAGATTTGTTAACGCAAGTTTTAATGAATAAGGACAACGGACAGGAAAACAGTACGGCTTTTTCGCAAAATGCGATCTGGTCAGCCATTGATACATTGCGCTATGCTCCTGAGGAAGACCTAACGTTTGAAACATACTTCAGAAGATTTGAAGACTTATTCAAGATTGATTGTGGTTCATGGACGGATCAAAAGAAGGTTCGTTTATTACTACGGAAGTTGGGTGCATCCGAACATAACAAATTCGTGGATTATATTTTGCCAAGAAAAACCAACGAATTGTCGTTTGACGAGGCAGTCAAACTGTTAATGGAGTTATACTGTCCAAAGACAAGCCTTTTCCATAAAAGATGGAAATGTATGAATATTACACATAAGGAAAATCAGGATTATACGACTTTTGCGTCTATAGTTAATAAAAACTGTGACGACTTCAAGTTGTCATCATTAACGGCAGATAATTTTAGATGCCTAATATTCACACAAGGTTTGATAGCCACAAAAGACGCCGATATAAGACGTCGTGCTCTAAATAAACTGGAATTAGAACCTGATTTAACGCTTCAGAAACTGGCTAAAGATTATCAACGGTTCGTGGCAGTGAAACAAGATTCCCGAAACATAGAGGAAGCAGGTATCGCTCACATTAAAAAGATACGCTCCAAAAATAAAGGACACTCACCCGCCAGCTATTACCAACCAAGAGGCAAAAAGAACCCTTCACAAAATTATCAGGATAGACAAAAGCCTAGGACCCCTTGTAGTAAATGTGGAGGACCTCATGGGTACAATGCATGTTGGTACCATAAGAAAATAACGTGTGACCTATGCAAACGAGCAGGGCACAAGGCCTCATATTGCAGAGCAAAAGTAGGAAAAAAGAACTACATAAAAACTGCAAAAAGGGACCCTTCACCAACAGAGAACATAAGGAAATATGTTACAGTGAGAATCGGAAATAGAGAAGTAAATCTGCAACTCGATTCAGGGTCGGATATATCGATTATAAATGTTCACACGTGGAAGAAATTAGGTAAGCCCACGATGATGAAGACGAATAAAATCGCAAGATCGGTAACTGGTGAAAAGATACATTTTGAGGGTGAATTAATTATTAATGTTTCACTAAAAAGAAAGACAAAAAAGCTAAAAGTATTCGTTCTTAGGAACACATCAAATTTATTTGGATCTGACTGGATCCAAGAATTTGAATTATGGTACTCGCCAATGAGTGATTTTTGTCAAAAAGTCGAAAATTTAACGGCCGAAGCCGACAAACTAAAAAAAAATCTAAAAACATTTTTTCCAAGTGTTTTTTCTGAAAAGCTTGGATGCTGCACGAAAATAAAAGCGAGATTCGAATTGCTGGATGAAGCAAAACCAATATTCAAAAAACCACGTAGCGTACCGTTCGCTTCAAGAGAAAAAATTGAAGAAGAATTGGAAAGACTAGTTAACACAGGGATTTTGACCCATATTAACTATAGTGAGTGGGCAGCCCCCACCGTATACATAAAAAAAAAACAAAAGAAATCAGAGTACGCGCAGATTTCTCTACCGGATTGAATGCATCGCTCAAAGACCACCACTATCCATTACCAAACCCAGAGGAAGTATTCGCTAAGTTAAATGGCAGAAAATTTTTTTCCAAAATAGACTTAAGCGAGGCGTATCTACAGATACCAGTAGAAGACGATAGTTCAAAACTTTTGTGTATCTCACATAGGTCTTTTTAAATTCAATAGATTAGCATTTGGGATAAAAGTAGCACCTGCTATTTTCCAACAGATAATTGACACTTTGCTAAGCGGTTTGGATTTTTCAATAGGCTATCTGGACGATATTCTCATACGTAGTCAAAATGTTGAACAACATAGAGATCATGTATTTCATGTGTTTGACAGAATAAAAGAATACGGCTTCACTTTGAAGGAGGCAAAATGTGAATTTTTTTTGGAACAAATAAAATACCTGGGTCATATATTGAATAAGGACGGGAGAAAACCCGACCCGGATAGGTCCACAGCAATAAAAGACATGCCAGAGCCTCAAAATGTAACTACATTGCAAAGTTTTTTAGGGCTCGTTAACTATTATCAAACTTTTATTAAGAATATGCATAAATTGCGCGCGCCTTTGAATAAACTATTAAAAAAGGACAAAAAATGGGACTGGACGCCGGAGTGCCAGTCGGCATTTAAGCAGTTAAAAGATGTACTAACATCAGATTTATTTCTGATTCATTTACATCCAGAACAAGAGATTATTGTCGCAACCGACGCAAGAGCTTATGGAATAGGGGCATGCATTCTACATAAAATGCCAGATGGGTCCACTAAACCGATCGCCCATGCGTCGAGAAGCTTACTGCCAGCCGAGAAGAATTATTCCCAAATTGAGAAGGAAGCACTGGGGATCATATTCGGAGTTACAAAATTCCACCGTTTTTTACATGGTCGAAAATTCAAATTACAAACTGATCACAAGCCGCTTATAACCATTTTCGGTTCAAAAAAAGGGATACCAACTTACTCAGCCAACAGACTGCAAAGATGGGCGACCATCCTGCTAAATTACGATTTCAGTATGGAATTTCTTGCATCTGCGAAGTTAGGTCACGCTGACGGATTGTCACGATTAATCCCAAAATCAAGGGAACCGCTGGAGGACACAGTAATAGCGTCACTACAAAGTGAAAAGGACTATACACAAATACTGTGCAATACGATCAGGGAATTACCAGTGACTTTGAAAGATATAATAAGGGAGGCTGAAGAAGATAGTTTCATCAAAGAAACGAAACAAAAAATGCAATCAGATGAATCGGCGGCGGAAGTTTATTCTATGTGCAATGAGGTACTGTTGTACCGAGAAAGGGTGGTAATCCCAGCCACGCTGAGGAAAAAAATTTTAAAGGATTTTCATATGGGGCACACTGGGGCTACTAGAATGAAGAGCCTCATGAGGTCCTACGTTTACTGGAAGAGCATGGACACTGATATTGAAGACATGATAAAGTCGTGTAAGTGATGCGCATTGGCTGCAAAAGCGCCTCCAATACAATTTAGCCCGTGGCCTAAAGCTGACCATCCATGGTCAAGGATACACGTGGACTTTGCAGGTCTATTGGAGGGAAACTATTACTTAATAGTTGTTGATAGCTTTTCAAAATAGCCTGAGGTATTTAGATGCAAGAGTCCAACAACGGATTTTACAATCAGTGCTCTTCACGAATTGTATGCTAGGTTTGGTGTGGTCGATTGTTTGGTGTCAGACACTGGCACGCAATTCACGTCAGCAGATTTTAAAAGTTTCTGCGAGGATTTCCAGGTCAACCACATAACAACGCCAACCTATCATCTTCGATCGAACGGTCAGGCAGAGAGGTTCGTGGACACGCTAAAAAGAGCCCTTAAAAAAGCTAAAGGAACGCCCTCAGAAAAGGCGTTACAACAGTTTTTACAGGTGTACCGAATTACGCCAAATGAAAGCGCTCCATCAAAGATGACGCCGGCAGAGTTAATGTTTGCGAGGAAAATTAGGCCGGTCTTCGAGAAACTTTTGCCTAAACAGGTAAAACCGCCGAATACTAAAGTTCCTTAAAAGATGTATTTACCTGGGGAAAAGGTATTTGTCCAGGTACATAAAAATAATAGTATGATGTGGGAACTAGGAAAGGTCAAGCAGAGGATCGGGCGGATGGTTTACATAATCGAAGATCCAAAATTCACTCACAAGATGCATTTGAACCAAATTCAGAAACGTGTCACTGATGACGACAGACAACCTCCTGTTGAACAAGAAGTAATGGACCATATATATGACACGTTCGACCTGGTAACACCACAAGCAGCCGAACAACGCCGGTCTTCCAGAAAAAGAAAAAGGATCGATCCCATAGAGATCAATCCCAGGAAAAAGAGCTATACGATCATTCCAGGGGAATGAAAAGCTCGTGAGGGGGGTGTTGTGGGGTACAAATCACCCCTATTGAAGAACTAATAGAAGCAAGCATCTATAATAAATACCATGGTTGCAAAGACTCAAACAGAGGACATTCCTATTCATGTTTTACCGCATGGTAAGAATCCGGTCATCTCCTACCACATTTAGTGGCGTTACTGTATTGCTATGAATAAATACATTGTATATTTTAACCTGTCACAATTTGTGGTTGTTATCTTTGTGACCCCTAGCACGGGTCTACAACAATTAGTTTTGGTTTCTTTTTCTTATTCATTAGTTTTGGTTTCTTATTTATGTATGAAAAAACAATGAACAATTTACAATAGAGGATTGTGTTTATGTATAAATAATCGAAAAACGGTGATATGCCATGAAACCCAATACATTCAGTGTAAATGTGTACAACTTTTCATCTTTTTTTAAGCTAATCTCTATCTGGGAATCCGTCAAAATTTCCTTAGTGTATGGAAGTTGATGATGCTAAAACAGTGCAAACTTGTTATGTATTATACGTTTTTTATAAAATACTGACCATACAAGTGTTCATTAATACATTTATTTATTTATCTATCGAAAACAATAAGTTGTTTGAAAGTTGAATGTTGTGAAGTAACTTGGAAACTGAAGTATTTATCTGAAATTATAATCAACACTTTGATTTACACTTAATCTTCCCTTTAGACATGAATAAACACCATTGAAAATGTCCGATCTGCCTTTCAGTGCTGACCCCGGCCAGGTATTCTGTCTATTTCCAAAAAGGAAGTTTTACATCTCTGCCTGCAAATAGCAATTTTATTTGCTTTCCTTATAAATGAGATTCTTTTGATTAATTTACTCCCAATAAGTGTTTGGTCAAAAGATCTTATGAATGGTAATTTCATTTTTGATTAATTCTAAAGCTTAAATGTTTAAGGTACCACACTCACTCTTGGGGCAGAAGTGGCATTGCTTGTATAGTTTATGTGTAAATACTTTTGCAACACTCTCTGGTGTCAAAGAGGTTCACATGCCAATTTTCATACGAAATTGGTTGATTTATTTTTTATTGATGACCCATCATCTCGGTAATATAAACTATTTTCAAAGATAAAAGAGAAAAGAGAAAATACTAGATGAAAAACGCAAAGGATTCTGTGCATAGTGGCAATGTTCTTATGTGCTGAAAGTTAACAAATCTAAACAATTCTCTGAGAGAAAGTGAAAAAAAAATGATGGATTGTTTTCCTCATGAGATGCATTATCAGAATTCTTCTCGGTTGAAAGTTAGAACAGCACAAATAAATGAAAAATCTCAAATATATTTTACAATCAAAATAGGAAATTACATTAATACTAAAAAAACAGCAAAAAGCATTAGATATTGATGAAAAAAATATTCAAGGATTTGGAAATGAAAATGAATGATTTTAGAATTATTTCAATAAATTCATTTTGTGAATAAATTTATTGAATTTGGAATAACGGAAACAACAAACAAAAAACAAATAAAGAAATCTTTATTGCAGTTTTATTCATTATTCATCCATTAGTAAATAATTGATTTTATAGAATTTGCAAAAATGATATTCAAACTAGCAAGGAAACCCAGCATTTTCTGGGAGAAAAAATTTGAAGATTTGGTTCACTTCTGTATTGTATAGTTAAAAATTATGTAATTCTTTGTTATCATTTCTAACCTCAATTTATTCCCTGCATTCATGAACAAATGTTATTATATGCATAGTTGTATCAGTAAGTTTGTAAATATTAAAACGATCAAAATAATATTGTATAATTTAACTACAGTTTAATTTTCATTAACATCCGTAATAAAAAAGTATATATTAAAATGTAAAGAAATATTCAAAGTGTTAACATTTCTATATCGGCCAGTATCTTCTTTGATTCTTTGTGATTAATACCTTTTTGAATATAAGGGTTAATACTTAATTCTCTTTCGTCTCTTATATCAAATATCAATTTGTGCTCTAAAATAATGAATTTTCCATCAATCATATTTCATTCTGATCGATGTTTCATTTGTTATTAGTCCTATTCAGAGGAAGGAAGGAGGTTTTACTCCATGAGAAAATAGTAGCCCCCCCCCACTACCCATTAATAACAGATGTATTTTATAGAATCTTTAATTCACATTTTAATCTTGTTTGAATAAAAAGCTAAATTCTCTATATTAATAAAATTATGCAACCACTTCTAAGGTCTTCTGTGGCTGTGAATACATAAACAGTCAATAATATGCATGTGCTTCGTAAGTATTGTAAGCAACAGTGTGAGTAACGTGGCCACATTAGGATTTCCGTAAATTTTACTATTTACAGGGTGCCAAATTTAAAACTAATGCTATATTTATTGATTATACCCGTCCTGGAACGGGTACTCTACAAGCATGTATATATATTTTCAAGTGTATATGTATATTGATATCTAATGCACACTTGTGTTATTTCCGTAGAGCCAACACTAAGTTTATTTTTTGATTAATTCTCATTGAATCTACATTCCATCGAGAATTTGCTTATTTTGCTTATTTTTATTCACTAACAAAGATATTTCTGTGTTTTCAGCCAATGATTAGAATATTGTAGGCTTGAAACTCAATTATGGGGGAGTTGCATCATTCTGGGGTCATTGACAACAAGATTGTCTTTAGTTTTCCCTCCAGATCGACAGGAAAAGATAAGAATTGAAAAGAAAGAAATAGCATTTTAAAAGCCAAATAAACAAGAAACAAAAACTAATCAATAAGAAAAAGAAAACAAAACTAATGAATAAGAAAAAGAGAACAAAGCTAATCAATAAGAAAAAGAAAATAAAACCGGACCACCGCAAGCAACTAGGGAAATCAAAGAACTGGAACAAATGCATGACACTCGAACTTAATGAAGGTCAATGTAGTATAAAATATACTTATGACAAATGAGCTACACAGAAACGTTTGTGTTTTATTCGATCGAAAGAATTCGTCAGACTAACTGCATTATTTTTATACTATGTAAAAAATCTAGGTCTTATACACCAGGATCTAGGTTTTACCAACTATGTACTTCAGAAACCGTTTTGATGATAACTGCTGCCAAGAGTAAAAACATTCACAGAAGAAAATTTAAATATACCTACTTTATAGCCACAACTGATACCCCGCCCCCATCCAATAACCAAGACCTTCCAAACTAATAAGGGTTCAGTATTGCAACAACTCACCTCAATTACTCGATACATTTTTTACCCGATATTTTTCCAACATTTAATTTTACCACCTTAAGTGGAAACGACATCAACCCTAGTTAGATGGGAACGATGGAGGTCTTGGACTGCCAAAAGTGTTCAAGTTGGTAAAGGATAGGCATCCAGCCGTAAAATTGCCTTAAATACAATGTCTAGTCGAAATACAGCAGGCAAAAAGAAAGGCAGTGCCAGTAGCACTAATGCTGCTGGTAATGTCTTGGGCTTCGTAGATCCCAGGATGCGTGGATCTTCAGGGCCTATGGATTCCATCAAGCCTTGCCAAAGACAGGAGTGGAGAGGAAGACTTAGATTTCGAGACTAGACAATCAGGCCCCACCCTCATCAGAGGATTAATTGTGGCCTGATTCAACAAATAAACCGGTTGATGATGATGATGATGATGACCTATTGAAAACTACTAGTATATTTTGCCTCCATAAGTTTAGAACTTTTTAATTCTGTATTGTTGCTTTTGTCCACACATTAATCTTGATACCAATCTATAACAATAAGTATACCCCCCCCCCCTAATTTTATCCCCCATTTCAATATTTATAGTTTAAATTCAACCTTTGATTTTTTTATATTTAATCTAAGATCATCGCGTACCACCCTGTTTGATACTAATCCTTAACTATAAGTATATCTCCATCTCCCCCCCCCTATTTTACCTCCTATTCCAATCTTGGTAGTTTTAAATTCAACCTTTGATTCTTTAATTTTAACCTATGACCATCACTACCCCCTGTTTTATGCTATACATTTTAGGCACCCCCTGTTCTTGACTTTTTACACGTATGCATCCTTTTTTTTTTTTTAACATGATTCACCCCAAACAAGGCAGGCCGCCACTGTAAACGTAAGGGGCTACTGAGAAAAAGGAAAAGGAGAGAAGAATTGGTGGTTCAGCTTAAATTGGGATCTGAGCAGCGAAATGTCTGTTTACATTAGTTTTAAATTTCTGCATGTCAGTGCTGTCGGGGAAACAGGGGGCAGGGAGGGAGTTCCAGAGGCCATCAGCACGAGGAAAGAAGCTATTTGAATAGAATGCTCTCCGGCATCTGGGGACCTCCACAGTGAATGAATGAGATTTAGTAGAATGTCGAGTAAGTCTAGTGAATTTACGTCGAGGGGGCACCAGAGTAGCCAACTCATCGGAGCATAATCCATTGAAGTATTTGTAAAACAAACATAAGGATGCTACATGGGACAGGGGCTGGAGCTTAACTGACAGTGAGGGACCTATTAAGTTGACGACTCTTTTTTGGACTTTGTTAAGTATGTTACCTTTATTAACCTTAATCTTACCACTTTGTTATGACCTTTATATCTCTATTTCATTTATTCTGACTCATCCTTTTTTTCTTATCTCATCTTTAAATCCATGTATTTCATTCTTTCCACTAACGGCTAATCTTATCTTCTTTTTTCTCTCAATGCAAACTCTACAACATTTTGCACTGTTTAATATCTGTAACCGACAGCCAACTTTTTATATCCCTATTTTCCACTATATTTTCATCTCACTTAATTTATAACTTATTCAGTTATTATTATTTATTATTATTTAATTGTATGCCTATTCTTTCTTTTTTACACACTTACTTCTAATTAACCTAACCCTAACCCTGACCCCTGCATATCGATCTTCCTGTCATCGTGAGACTAGAAACATCTCACTATACATTAGCAATATTTTACATAATCTTTACTGATCTTTTTTCTTATAGCGTCATTGCTATACTGAGATAACGTTATTCTTCATTTTTTAAACATTAGACAGTAATTTAATCTGTTTTATTTTAATTGTAACTTTAATTTCCTTTTTCTTTTATATTTATATTATTATATTATTAACATTAATCTCTTACATTTTAACTCTATTAACAATTTTATTTTTATGTTTTGTTTTTACCTTTAACTTTTAATTTTAGTTTTCTAGCTTTGTAGTTTTGTTTTCCCTAACTCTTGTATCTAACTTTAACATTTTGCCTATCTCAACATTATTTTTAATAGTTATCCTTTACCCTTCCCCCACCCGCTTTGATACAACCTTCATTCATTTATTTTAAATCTGTCACTTTATTGTTCCCCTCTTATCTTTTTAATAAATCTATTTTTACATCTGAAGCTTGCCTGTATCTAGGCGTCCCCGCATCTAACCTAACCTTCTTTGCTTCACTGGCCGAACTCTTCGCACCACCCTCTCGCTGATACCTCCTATTTCTTTCATTTACTTGCTTGGTTTTGAATTTCAATCTTTATAACTTCTGACTTCTGCTTTATGGCTCGTCTTTTTGGTTTTGAAATCTACTTCGTTTTATACCAATCTGTATTCAAATAGATGAAAATGTATTAAAGTCCACGGAAGTCCTTTAATAAATGGTTTTTAATTCACAAATTACCTTCTAAACTTTTGCACTGAAACCTCCCTACAAAAGGCTGTCGCAATCTGGCTGTGGCAATCTGGCTTCTCCAAAATTCTACTGATTTTACAATCTTTCCTGAATTTACTACTATTAAACCTGCTGCTACAATTTTCGCGAAGCCTTCATATCTCTTGAACCAATTATCTTTGCATTGGACTTTTTGATATTCCTTTAACCCATTATCTTTGCATTGGACTTTTTCATATTCCTTTAACCCATTATCTTTGCATTGGACTTTTTCATATTCCTTTAACACATTATCTTTGCATTGGACTTTTTCATATCCCTTTAACCCATTATCGTTGCATTGGACTTTTTGATATTCCTTTAACCCATTATCTTTGCATTAGACTTTTTCATATCCCTTGAACCCATTATCTTTGCATTGGACTTTTTCATATCCCTTTAACCCATTATCTTTGCATTGGACTTTTTCATATCCCTTTAACCCATTATCTTTGCATTGGACTTTTTCATATCCCTTTAACCCATTTTCTTTGCATTGGATTTTTTCATATCCCTTTAACCCATTATCTTTGCATTGGACTTTTTCATATCCCTTTAACCCATTATCTTTGCATTGGACCTTTTCATATTCCTTTAACCCATTATCTTTGCATTGGACCTTTTCATATCCCTTTAACCCATTATCTTTGCATTGGACTTTTTCATATCCCTTTAACCCATTATCTTTGTATTGGACCTTTTCATATCCCTTTAACCCATTATCTTTGCATTGGACCTTTTGATATTCCTTTAACCCATTATCTTTGCATTGGACCTTTTCATATCCCTTTAACCCATTATCTTTGCATTGGACTTTTTCATATCCCTTTAACCCATTATCTTTGCATTGGACCTTTTCATATCCCTTTAACCCATTATCTTTGCATTGGACTTTTTCTGCATTAACTTTTTCTTTTTACATTTATCTTAATTAATATTTTATCTTTTCACATTTTGACTTTGATAATTCTCTTACCAACTTTTCTATGTGTGTGTGTGTTAAATATAATTATCCATATATGTCGTACTCCATCTGAGGGCAGCATATGGTTGAAGGGAAAATTATTCCGAACTAACACTTAGGTATCGTGCTGTTGGTTCCAAAGTATCGAAAACAAAATTAACAAATAAATGGCATCTATATCTATCTATTAATATATCAGCTGGGAAAGAAAGTAATGTCGTTTTTGTCCAACACATTTATTTCATCTGAAACATTCACATTAGGGCATTTTTTAATCTTTACAATAATTTCCTTCATTTTTTATGACTTCTATCCAACGACTACCTTCTTGATGTCTTCTTCAAACATTTTTTTATGATTTTTGAGAGAAAAACAAATTTAAGTCATTTTTGAGTTGGTCGTCATTTTCGTAAATTTTATTGTTTAAGTGATGCTGCAACAATCGGAAAAGATGGTAGTTGGGTAGAGCAATGTCAGGTGAATAAGGCGGATGAGGCAAAACTTCTCAATTGAAACTCATGATTTTTTCTTGAATGAGTTTTGCTGTGTGAGGTTTCGCGTTATCATGCTGAAGCACTACACCTTTCCTATTGAGTAATACTGGTCATTTTTTTGATAGAGAAATTCTTACATCATCCAGCTGCGAACAATATTTTACTGCTGTTATTGTTTGATTAGGCTCTAGTAACTCATAATGAATCAGTCCTCTCATGTCCCCCATAAAGTAAGCATAACTTTCTTTGGGTGTAGTCCTTGTTTTGGAACAGGCTGTGGACTTTGGTTTCGGACTAACCATTGTCTTTTGCGTTGGGTATTCTTGTAAAGAACCCATTCTTCATCACCAGTCACAATTCTTTGCCAAAATGGTTCTTAATGATTCCTGGAAAGCAAAGATGTGCAAACAGTCAATCTTTGATTTCGTTGAGCGTCGGTCAAATCGTCGAGAACTCAAAGTCCAAGTTTTTAAACTTTTCCTAACTCGTGAAGGCATGGAATAATTGTGGTATGGGTTGTATTGTATTGTTGAGTTAATTATCTGCTGGTTAACTTTGGATTGGCCTCCACAGCGTCTTTAATGGCGTCTTTATCAATTGATTTTGCCCTTGCTGAACGTCGCCGATCTGACAGGTTAAAGTCTCCAGAAGAAAACCACCGTTGGCATTTTCGATCATTCAGAACATTTATCTCATGGACAGTTCCAATATTCCTTGTAGCTTCTGCAGCTGAGTTTCCTTTTTTGAATTCATAGAGCATGCAATGTCTCAGATGCTCCTCACTAATATATATATATTTGACAGCTGAGACCGTTAAACTTAATATTTTCCAACTAATTACTATATCTGAAAGGCAAATCAAGATACCAATTCACCAAAAATTCTAGAACTGTGTACAACTTAGGAGGCTGCAAAGTGATGAAGTAAAAAAATACGACATTACTTTCTTTCCAACCTGATATATGAAGTTAGGTAACTGGCAAGACTAAAAACATTATAAACTATAAAAGCGACTTTCTGTCAGCATGCAAGTATAGAAATACATTTAAATATATCAACTTTATAGCCCCAACTGATAACCCTCTCCCCAAGACCTTCCAAAACTAACAAGGGACTAGTATTACAACAACTTATCCAATATATATTACAATATATATTTATATATAGATAGATATTTATATGCACAGGATAATCCCCTAAACCGATGAACGGATCATTATGAATTTTAGAAATTATATTCAACACAACACTATGAGTAACATAGGTACTTTTTTAACTTTAACATTTAGGGGTGGCATGTATATGAAGTTTAGTATGTTTATATATATATATATATATATTTCGTTGTACAGGATAAACTTCTAAACTAATGAACCGATCGTTATTAATTTTGGAACATAGCTGCTAGACTGGTGGTTAATATGGGTATATTTAGTTTTATTTATTTTTATTCACAAATTCAGATTTGTGTGAAATGTTAACAATAATTGTCAGACATCAATTAATAATTTGAAATTTCATTTTTTTCAGATTTGCATTAAATTTTATATTCATTAAACACTAATTAAGCAAGATTCCCTGTATTTCATTAATTTAAGCTTTGAATTATAGGCATTTTCTTTAATAAAAATCATGTAATGGATTTTGATTATAATTGGATTCTCATGAAAAAGGTTTAGTATCAGTATATATTGATTTTAATCTTCGTTAGGAGACATAAAAGTGGCGCGAAACTGTTATGTTCAGAAAATTTAATTCTCGAGGATAAAATATGTATATTATCAAGTCTCTAGGATATAGTTCAAAGCCGCAGTTTAAACCAAGCTCAATGACCAATAGTGTATATCAATCAGAACTTTTATATATTAATAGTGTATATTTAAAATGTTCAAAACATTAATTATGCTTTCAAATATATGAAAAATGCTTGACTAACATAGTTGAGTATTGATTTTCGGAGTATGTTTCAGATATTTGGAATTATAATTAATATGTTTTGAGAGTTAAATCCCTCCTAATTGCCATGCTAGTTGACGTCGACCGTTGGGAAAGATACCCGACTACGAGTCAGTGGCGACTTGGAAACCGGGTTCGAGCCCTCCATCCGACGTGAATTGACATCCCTACACTGAAGATTGCGTAAGCATAAAACATCGATGTCTGTACGTACTGATAATCAATATTTGCCTAAAAAAATATGATATATATATATATATATATATATATATATATATATATATATATATATATATATATATAGAGAGAGAGAGAGAGAGAGATAATATTCCAATGATCAAGATTTTATTCATTATATTGCTCATTTTTTACAAACCTTTTCGTCTATTGACGACTAAATGAAATTAGTATATTAATTCAGAATCTGTCGGTTATGCACTCCTCGGGAAATCAAAGCTCGCTTTCAAAATACATTTTATGGCAGCAAAGAAACCATAAAAAATAAAGAACTCACATTGATTACATTTTCTCTGGATTAAAAACATAGATATTATAAGCTGTAAGGGTGGCCATCATTCTTTCCAAGTAAAACAATGAAAAAAGCACAATACAGCCCAAAAGAAATTGCAAGACTAGTTAATAGTAACTTGATTTAATTTAATAACAAAAATTTATTATGAATATATAAATAATAATTATATGAGATATATATATTAATATATAATAGAATGAATTAATTTGAAGTATAGAGATACAAAACCACATGGCGTTTAATAGAGCTAAATATGAAAAACTATAATTTAAGGAATTTATGATAAGGGCCCAGTTACGTATATAATAAATTACTGTTCTGACTTAGAAAGGCCGATAATAATTAAGACAGCACGCTGGTATATATACAATAGTGTATTTACAGAAGAACAGAAATAGTATATTACAGAAAATAAGTGTCCGATACTGTGGCTATGAGTGATATCAATGAACTGTCACGACACTTAGTCGTAACTCAATTCATAGTGTTTGGAATACTCCATCTATTGCCGCAATAGGGTAGGTAAACATCACACCATAACCTCCCCCCTTTTTAAACTTGATCCATATATAATCAATACCTTTTTCTTTTCGCGTTGACTTCCATGAAATATGTATTTTTTCGTTTCCTTTTAGATGTTTTCTTTTCAGAAACTCCTTGCAGGATTGGTAATTAAAACGTGTCAAACAACGTTCATCAATTCTTCTTCTGTAGTATTGTCCTCGACAGCATCCTGGTATTCTGCCGTCGAGTTTTAGTCTTTCTCCTTGACAGCACTCCCATTTTCTTGAGTCTATTTTGTTCTGTGTCGATTTGATCTACTGACGCAAATGGAACATTTCGCTTCTTTTTGAAGATCAGTTGCATATTTAGTTTCAAACTCAAATTTTGCAGTTATCTTTTTGATCTACACAGCCCATCAGAAAAAAATTTCTGAAAATATTTTCTTCAATTCTTTCTTTAACTTTTCTGCTGCAGCATCTAAAGTTTTTATATTCTGACAGAAGAAATTTATAGGCAAATCCTACAGTTGAAACTTTTACATCCAATTCGTATAAAGTACGTTACTTGAATTGTTTATCACAAACATTTTTAATTTTTAAAAAAAGTTTTTCCTTTTAGTGTAACTGCAATTATTAGTTCGCCCTCAAATTTGATATTGGTTACTTTTTTAGTCCTCAATAAAGTCGGCTTTCTAATTTTCTTCTATGTCTTAGGATTTATAATTGACAAATCGGAGCTTTAGTCAAGTTGCATTTTAATATTTCTATTCTTGCACAAACTTCTTAATATTTTCCACTTCGTCACATTAACCTATTCTAATAAAACGCTTTTCATTCAGTTTTTTAGTCTGCATCGTGCACTTTCATGTCCCACGTGCTCGCACTAAAAGCATTTTTGCGTTTCATATGGACAATCTTTGTTCCAATGCAGCTGTCCGCAACTGAAACACGGTTTAGGGAGCAGATTTCATTTTTTATTATCAAATTAAACTGGTGAAGTACCTTTCTCCTTGTTGCGGATATTTCTGATATGTGACACTCAACTCTGTTCAATACCTTTTGAATCCTGACGCATGCTAATAAACCGATGCGATATTCTGGAGTGTTAAATCTGCTTCATTTTCCAGTTTATTAAGGACCCTTCATCTAATTTCCGCATCTGTATCCGATACTAATCCTTGCATTTGAAATTGTTTGCAGTCAGCTCTGACAAATTGAAATCATCGCAATGCTTGTTAACTACGCTAACAAAAGTCGTGTAGTCTTCGTCGTTTTTTCCTTGTAAGGTTCATACATTTATGTCTTTTGTGAAAAAGAAACATTTTAGGGATAAACAATTTAGTAAATAATAGTATCGCTTCACCAAATGTAAGGTTGCTTATTTTTGTGGTAAGATATAATTTACGAAATTGGTATGTAAACACTACCCAATTTACTTAAAAGCAAATAAACCGTTTTAAAATTGGTCCAATGCACACAGTCCGTATCATAAATGTCCTCGTATCGTCTGAAATACGAACCAACTAGTGTTTTGTGAAAACGCACTTTCATCTTTACCATTTTGACACCCATTCGATCATTCGAATTTTTTTCTGTTCCTGTTGAGTATGAAGAAACATTTCCCCAAATCTTTTCCTTTGTACCAGCTGTTTTTCTGTTGTTCTTAGAATTTCTCTTCGAATTGATACTTTTCTTTCTGTTCTTTTTTTTCTGCAATTCCATTTGCTCTTTCTGCAATTGTATTTTTTCTGCATCCATTTTCTTTTGATATTCCATTTGTTGTTCTTGGATTTTTTCTTTTATTCGAAGTTTCTTTCTGTTGTTCTTTCTGGAAATCTATTTCTCCGCATCCATTTTCTTTTGATAAGATACATGTTCTTTAGATATTTTCTTTTGATATGATGCATGTTCTTTCTGCAATTGCAGTTGCTTATCTTGCTGATACCTTAACATTTATAAAATTGCATTTTTGAATTCCTCCATTTTTCCCCGTCACTTCAATTAAACTGACTTTTCCGCACACACATATATATATATATATATATATATATATATATATATATATATATATATATATATATATACACATTAATGTGAAAAGTATATATTTTATATATCTTTTATTTATTTTATATATTTTGACGTGTAGGAATATCAATTGTCCATTATATAAAAAAATAAAGTTTCTTTTAACGCAGAACAGAATTTTCGGGCGCGACCCTTGTGCCTTCGTCAGTACAATAGGGAATTGTGTGTGTACGGGGTAGGGGGTGGTGGTAGAATGGGAAAACGAGGGGGGAGGAGGAAAAGGCCAGTGAAATGATGAAAAAGCAGGGGTCCGTAACTAATAGCTGAAAGGCAAGAGTCAAGTGGTAGTAAACATGGTTCAAGTGTACCTAGATATTATTAAATGTAAATAAATGAAGATATAGATAGATACACAAGTGAACCTGTGCTAATACATACGCACGCACGCACGCACGCCTACACACAGACACATCGGTGGGTATAGGTAAGCTGGCATATGTAGGTACAGATGCCAGCTTACCTATACACACGCGCAGACACATACATACATCCATATATACACAAAGCAAGAAAGAGAAGGGGAGAGATAGGGGTGGAGTCATGGAAAGTTCAGGGTGGGGTGGGGAGGTTTAGTACATGGCGCGTTTGTGAAATTAGAAAAATGAAAAATAAACAATGAAAATTTGGTAAATTTAGCTAGAGTTTACAAGCACTTCCATATCCCGCCGCCTCACCATGCATCTCGTAAACTTTAGCTCAATTTACTAACATCTACGAAAACATAACTGTCCTCCCACTGATCAAAGACAAATTCCAGTTAATAACACTTAAATTATACATTCCGAAACCAATTTAAACAAATTAGAAATACTGGAAGCTATCTACATAAAAAGACAACAACCTAAAATTAATAACATCACATATGAAATCAGTGGTAACATTTTAAAATGCTTAACGTAACGCGATTTTGTTCTGTGATGCCATCCAGCGTTGCTGAATTTCAATCGTCAATGACTCCCTGGAACAATGCAAAAACGTTCTCTGTGCGTATCCCCGCTGTTTTCTATTTTAATTCTCTTCTTTCTCCAGATTTTTTGTTCATTTGCTTTTGACACCTGAGGATGATTCGACGAAGAATCGAAAACGTTCGTGCAACCTGTGAAAACTATGGAACATTTATTAATTTTTTGCTTTTAATAAAAAAAAACATCTGGGAATTTGAAAAGAAAAAAAAGGGATAATTAAACAGACGAATTCTGTTATTTTTAACAATGTTTGCATAAATGAGAAAATGCTGCCTAAATAAACACACAATATGTATATATATATATATATATATATATATATATATATATATATATATATATAAAGTGACGGTCGTAGTTTTTCTTACTAGAAGATAAGTTCGTAACCTCTCAGTGAAAAAAAAATAAACTCGTACAAAACTTAATTACGTTTTTCTGATTAACGAAAAATAAAATCGACAGACTTTTACATTGAGTTATTTTTTGCCTGTTCCTTCGCGGTTTGACGACTTGAATTTCCAAACATTGATTTGAAAACTGTTTCGTTTTACTTAGAAAACGATAATTCCTCTTCAATCCATTTTCGCGACGTTGGAGTGTTTTCTTTTTGTTTGTTTTCTTTTGCAGAATTTACACATGTGTTTGTTTAAATTTAGGTTTATTTCAACTGCTCGCTCTATTGTTTACAAATATACAGAGCATACCACCAAAGTCTTTTTTAAATCCAACATTCCAATTGTAGACATTAATCCGAGTTTTAGTTGCCAATGTTATGTTGCACATAAGTACGGGTTATTTTCGTGTCCGAATAATTCCGAATTCCGTGTTGCTTGAGTTGTGTGACATACGTTCGAAAAAAATGTTGGTACGAATAAGTCCGAGTACATCGTCTCCAGTGTTATGGGATATAGGTTCCAAACCCTCGTCGCCAATTGTGTGACATTGAAGGGCCGATAATCATAAAGACAACACGGTGATATATATATATATATATATATATATATATATATATATATATATATATATATATATATACAAGTACGTGTTTATAGACGTACATATATAGTATGTAACAGAAAGTCTGCGTCCGATACTGTGGATATGACTGCCACTAATAACTTCCACGACACTTAGTCGTAACTCTATTCATAGTGTCTGGAATAGCCCATCTATTCCCGAAATAGGGTAGCTAAAGATCACACTATAACAATTGCCTTAGTTACATGGAAAATGTATATATTATCAAATTAATAGGCTGGTATGTCTTAGGTCTTTCACAGATTATCATATGATAAAAGAATGCAGTAAAATAAGTAAATATATAAATAAAACTACGATCCACGAACCAATTAACGGAGTAGACTAAAGTTTATGATGATTTTGGGATAATGAATAATTAAATTTAAAAATTACCTTCATAAGAAGGATTAACTAAAGGCCTGGTGGTAAAATTTTAACACTATTTTAAATTAACTTTCTAGATACCAAGTTTCAATCATTTTATTTTTAATCGTCCAATCACATTAACCCAATTCACCAACAAATTGAAAGAATTTTCCATACCTCAATTCTAAGGGGTGTTAGGATTACCTATCTTTCTTTGAACAGGGGGTAATAAACATACGTGAATCACGTTAGCAAAGAGATGGAGGAGAGGTTGGGTATTTAATAGTTTAGTTGGAGGCGGTTGGTGAGTGTGTCTGAATTTCATACAAGTGGACAAAAGTTACGATTTTGTTTGCAGCCCCCTATATCTTCCCTGCTTTCCCCAGGCCTACCTAATAAGTTACCAATTTATTTTAACGTGACTAACGTTGACATTAATTTTGGGTAGGCCTAAGATACTAATTTCTCTGATTACCTACGAGTGAATCTCGGCCGAGATTTATTTTATTTTATTTTTATTTTTTTAAGTTGTGTACGTTTGGCTGGGCATTCTGTCCAGGTAAGACGGTATTTTTTTTTCTCCCACCGAGAGGTTATTTCTCCAACCTTACTTATTTTATGAGAACACTTTACTTGTTCCCTTGGGCCTATGAAAGGGTCTCGGTTTCATATTAATATATAGATGTTACCAGGCACAACGAGCCGCGACACTAAAGAAGCAACGTCGCAACTTTGAAAAGCAGGTAAGCGCGCACTAGCGTTTATTTATTTTTCTTCCTGTTTGTTGCTTTGTTGACTGTTGGCGTTTGCAACGGTTCAGTTTTCGTGTCTCTTGTGGGAATTCAGGCCCTAGCCGTTATAAAGTTCTATCATTTTGCGACGACACTAACAGTGTTGGGTTCGTTTGGCTTAGCCAGAATTTCTTGAGTTATTTTTTGTTTTTTCTTGGAACCTAAGGTTGGAAACATCGACATCTTTATCAGAGTTAGACAGCTGCCGTTAGCAGCAGTCTGTGCTACGAAATAAGATTAGTACAGAACTATGGGGCTTACATGGTGAAGCTACCTTGCCTATGGCAGTATTTCAAGAACACTGGAAAATGAAAATGGGATGGCTGGAACACCTTGGCGAGTTGGAGGACGAAGTGACAGCTGTATGCTTGGACAGTCCTCCGAGTGTGGAGCTTAAAACTCATGATGACTCGTTGGATCATGCCTTCCGATTAAGGAAGAACACTTTCCGGAAATTAGACGAGTTGAGGGAGAAGTTTAAGGGGAGTCGAACGGATAGGCGAGAACAGAGTTTGGGGGGTGAAATTACCCCAGAATTTAGAGCTAATATGGAGGCTCCTACCTGTGATGGAGAACCATCTGATGATAAATTCGCCTTCAAAAATTTCTTGGCTGGCTTCTGGAATTGTGCGGAGGACTTTCACTCTGAGTTGACAAAGTTTAGCTTGTTGAAGAGTTGCCTAAAGGGTCAAGCTCTTCATTTGGTGAAGCACCTTTCCACCACAGAAGCTAATTTTCCCGTGGCTTTGCAGCTGTTGGAGGGAAAATATTTGGATATACCAAATATTTTGGATCAGATGTTTCAGCAGTTGTTGGCAGCTAGGCCAAAGTTGGATAGCCAGTTTTCTCAGGTTAACGTTTATCTCAACCAAACCAGGTGTGCTTTGCTGGAGCTGAAAAATAGCTACCAGTTGGACTTTTTTGAAACCGGGCACACCGGGTTATTTATTAATAAGCCATATTGTGTTTGGCCGGCTACCGGTTTCCTTAAAAAAGGAGTTAATGAGCAAGACTGGCGACACTTATCCCGGAATTGATGACATTATTTCCTTGTCTAAGAATTTAATCAAGGATCTAGTGAGATTGGAGGAGTGTTCTTCCCCTTCTGGCAATGGCAGGTTTCGATCTGATCGATTTGTTCCAGGCTCTTGGAGAACTTTTCCTCAAGGGGTGGCACCCCACTATCGACGTCAACTTGTAAGTTTTGTTCTTCAGGCAGACACGAGGGAAACCTATGCAAAAATTTGCTAGTTACAAAGAGAGACTATCCGGTGCAGGGAATTGCACCTCTGCATTGCATGTGCTGCAGAAGATCATTCATATGATGAATGTCCTGGTAATAAAAGGTTGTGCTAATTGTGGCTCGAAACGGCACTATACTGTAATGTGCCCAAAAGATAAAGCCTCTTCTGAGAAAACTAGAGTAAATACCGGCTTCCAGACTTGTGACACTCAACAGATATCTATCCTTCCCATCTATAAAGTGGTTCTACATCGCGGCAAGAGACGGTATGTTTGCAATTGTATACTTGATTCTGGAAGTCAACGTTCGTATTTTTCCAGAAGCATTCTAGAGGGGTTAGATATTTCTATAGAGTCATGTTATGACCGTCAATATACAATACAGACATTCGTGGGAGAGGAGAAAAAGAATTTAAGTGAGGTATTATTGCAGGTGGGGATGGTGCCTGACACCAAAAGACCTTTGCCTGTCCTCATTGACTCCTCCTTTAATTTAAAGTCTCAGATGGAATGGATTTGATACATAGGAATTAAGAGAGGCCATTTCAAATTAACTGCTGGATTTGATAAAAAGGGACGTCTTTTTCCTATTCAAAGACTAGTGGGGGTAGATCTGCTGCAGTTTTTGCATCCTTTAAGCCTGATAAGGTGTCAGAATGGTGTAGCCTGGGAGACCCCAAAGGGTATAGTTCCTTGGGGGAATTCGCTTAACTTCTTGAAAGAATCCCAGATATTGTCAATCGGAGAGGAGCGTTCACCACCCGTCAATTATGAAAACGTCCTTGCCAGCATGGGTACTGTTTCCACTACAGCGGTAAACTTTGTGCTGGCACCCCGATATAATTATGTAGATCCTTTTAAGGATACATTTGAGAACACCTCGGTGGAAAGAGGGTTGGACAGTTTGTTTAGTTTGGAACTTATGGGACTCACTGAGGAGGAAACTTTTTCAGATTTTGAACTAAAGAAGGTAAAGGAGTTCCAAAACTCTGTGGTCATAGAGGACCAGGACGGGTATACGCAATCAACATCGGATTAGTTTTAAATTTTAATGCTTTTTTCTTTCTTTGAAGTTTACAAATAAAAAAAATGTGCCCACATTAATCACCCTATTGCCTAGAATACATATTCAATAATTAATAATGATAAGTTCAGTAGTTAAAGATTTTAGGAAGCACGTATATATTATTGACGCGAACGCACACACACAAAACCTTTTAAAAATGTATTATTAATATAACTTAAAATTTGATGTAGAGTAATTCTTTTTCCTATAAAATGTTTTGTATCTAACTTATTTTAAAAGTCTTTTAATACGATAGTGTACACCCTACATGGAAAAGTTTACGAAAAAATAATGTACCCATGTGAGTCATCGGGTATTGATTTACTCCTCTCCAGGAGTTAGGCACAAGGCCAGTTTTTATCTTACTCCCACAAGTAAGATGTGACCCAAGGTCGGGTCGGGAAAGTGGGGTTTAAAAATTGCCTGGGCAGCCCCATCGGCATTCCCCGGTAGGGGCGCCTCAAGCAGTAAGCAATAAACTTACTCCTCCCCAAAGAGGGGAGGCAAAGCCTGGGAGGGTGGACCTCCTAGAACTGCACAGGACAGACCCATAGACCGGCGTAAATCAAGCCCCGAATGTCAAGACAATACCAGTCTATGGGTGCAGTATCCATCGGAACAGATACTACACTTTGATCTTAGCCAAAAGGCCAAGAGTAACACACATGTGAGTCATCGGGTAGCCGAGAATATATATTCTAAAATTCATAAAACATATCCATTTTTTCTCCCTCTTCCTTTTTCTTTCTGCCCTTATATATGTTTTCTTTTTTTTCTTTCCATTCTCTATTTTCTCTTTCCCTGTATCTATTTTTCTTTTTCTTCTTTTCAATATTTTTATATTTTATTTAAATTAGATATAGATTTTGAATTATTTTATTTTATTTTTTCCGTTGGACAAACCTTTTCATATTTTGTTTCTGCCAGGGAAACATTTAATTGATTATTTATTTTTTGATTTCCTACGAACTCTCTGGAGAGAGATATATTTTTTGTGGTGAGTCATTTTATTATCAACTGACTTTTATTATGTTTTTTTTTAAATTTCTGAATCCTTTCATATTCTGGACTTTGAATGTTTACGACTTGAACTCTATTAGAACTACATGTTCATCTTATAGTTGATTCCTCTATTCGATCTCTTGGATATTTACATGGACACACGAATTTTTTTTTATAGAGATTATTTATATAATATTGTATATATATATATATATATATATATATATATATATATATATATATATATATATATATATATATATATATATATATATATAGGGGTGGGTGGATTAATTGTTATGTAATGGCTGGAGGGTATATTTTGTCATTGAAATGGTTCATCTAGGGGTATCTATTGTTTTAATTGTCATTATCATATGCATTCGTGTTGTGTTTCTGTATTTAGTTAATTCTGTTGACTTTAACTAAAGTGGTTTATAAATCTATATCTATAATATTATATAGATAATTCATAAAAAATAAAAGAATTTCGGGAAAATACTAATCTATGAATAATAAACAAACAAAAAAAATAATATAGAAATAAAAGAATTTAATGAATCCCACCCAGAGTTTGATCACTAAATTATACCACTCGATTATCGCTAAATATAAACACACTTTTAAAGCAATAAAACAGACAACACCCATCATAAATAATTAAATTAATTCAATACAACTCAACTACAATTAACCCATATATTAGTTCAATCCTAACCCAGTACTTATTTTAAAAGGGGCACGTTAACAACGCACCGTTTTTTAACAATATATTCAGATGCCAGCTCCCTTTATTTTCGTTCAAGATGATCCTTTAAAATACGAAACAACCAATTATAAATATGTAAATAAAACACCAAACAAAATAAAACCTTTAAAACACAAAACAATAAATAAAATAAATAATAAATTCGACGTATTCAACCCCCCCTTTTATTTTCACTTTCCAAGACACCGTTATAGTCTACGATCTACAAACAACACCTTAAATAAAAAAAAAAAATAAAACATACCAAGCTTCAAGAGAATAAATAAATAAAATACTTAATAGAAATAAAAAAAACTATAAATAATAAATTAAATAAAACTCAATTAATTCCCAACCAATATATTTTTCAAGAGAGACTTTCCGGGAATGCACCGTTTTTTTTTTATCGATATAACGCCATTTTTCATCGTGGTTTCACCTCATTCAGAGCGCCGACGATCCTACTGGGCCTATTAACAACAAATGTAAAACATCAGCCCATGTGGATGAAATCGCGGTACGTTTCTGAATTATGTAACATAATTTTCAAATAAATCATATTAGCTTTCACTCCTCTGTGATCAATATAACCTGGCTATATATATATATATATAATGACAAATGAAAGCCAAAAACTATATTATTTATGTATTCATCAACGTTTTGTCTTTATTGTCGACTTCCTCAAGATGAAGAAAAATGCAGAAAAACTTGTGGGGGTACTGACGAATTCTTAACGTTAAAAATGAAAGAACGAGTAAAAATACGCCAATAACCAACACAAAAAGTAAGAAAACCAGCACTCAAAAATACATATAAACATAACAATTTATTTAACGTGGTTCGATTAAATTGTGTAAATTCCTCAATGAAAAACTTGAGTTTTGTGCACAGGAAAATGTTCATTTTACTTTTTGTATAAAATTGTCTTTTAGTGTTTCTTCTTGGAAAGCACACGTGTTTTGGTGTGCGCGTAATTTAAGGAAAATGAGCAGTTTACTGTTTGTATAAAATTGTCTTTTAATGTTTCTTCTTGGAAAGCACACGTGTTTGGTATGCGCGTAAATTAGAGAAAATGAGCCGTCTCTCTACCCCTTTTTTGGTGCGTACGACATGGTAGGAATTTGGCGTTCGAACGTGCTTAACAGAGAAAGGAAAAAGGGTTAGGCTTACTATTCGTCCTGTGTCCGTTGAGGAGGAAAGGGGAGACGGCGTGTAGTAACTGTTAGACAGTAGTAGGCAGTGTTTTCTTGCCCCATTGCTTTTCGATCATGCTGATGGGATCGTCTTAATCGCTGGTCATAGGGAGAGAAAGACTTCGTTGACAGGACCTGTTACTTGCTGGGAAAGGGGAAAAAGAGGAGGAGAAGAAAGGCGTATCTTCTTTTATATCACTCAAATCACGCGTGGTCACGCATGATCTCTGGTCTGTGATTGGTCGGAAACCTCTGTCAACGTGATTTGCCGAGATCAAAGGTCCCGCAGGTTCTCTTTCTTAGAGACGAAAAAAAAGGGCTGAGTCAAATTGAAGGAAAGGTCGTACTTGTCCCCCCTTAGTTATTAGGATGTCAATCCGATAAACTATATAATAATTTATTTTGATTTGCCAAAAAATGTCTACGTTTCGGCATGGCTGTGGATGAGAACCAGAACATCTTTTGCTTGTTGAAGTGTGAACGTCACACTGAGTTAGGATAACAGTTTGGCAGACTGAAAAGGACAGAGTTTTTATCGAGAAGGACTGATAGATCACAAGTGTCTGGTCAAGAAGGAGGGATGCTGGTTATTGGGCCGATTAAGTGCCGATTGAGTTGAATGGAGTCTTGGTTGATAGAGTTGACAGCTGAACAGGTGAGTTAGTCGACAAGCATCTGAGGTTATCAGAGAACCAGCAGGACTAAAAACGCCAGTGAAGAAACAGAAACAGTTAACCAGAGTATCGCCAGGAGAAAAGGCGCTAGTTTGAAGCAAGTAAAGTAGCAGCTGACCGTGTTAATCGACTTACCCAAGTGAAGTTATGTATTACTTTAACCTGCTTCTAAAGATTTAGAAAGTGTCCATTAAATATCGTGTAAATGTATATATCAAGAGGATACTTGAGATATTTTTTTAAAGAATTCACAATACACATCTTTTAGACCAACTGATATATTGTATGTTTTGGTAAGCGATTTGTTGAGTTCCGCTCTTGTGAATGGTTAATTACAACTTTTTGTGGTTTTAGTGTTGAAATCGAGTTCTTTTTCTTCAGTCCTTTTGGACTTTTTTTTTAATTTTCAGTTTTATTGTTTAAGCAAACATTCTGAGATAAATTGTCTGCCAAGTCCCTTTACTAATGAGGAATATAACAGTGAAATCAATCACAACAATTTGACTGGGATCTGTCACTCGAGATGCGAAGATTAAAAAAAATAAATATTCTTGTTTCTTAATTTCAGAGGCAGTGGAAACTTCTAGGGGTTGTTCGGCCCTTGTTCAATTGAATTGATTCGGATGATTAGTGGGATTATACATCGCGAAATAGAGTGGCTCTTGTAGCCTATCTAACCGATGGTAATGCTTTCCACATTGAGGCTGGTAATGCATATCCCCATCTCCCCACCCCCAAATAAAACTTTGTCTTTGAGAAACTATTCTGTCAACGAAATCTTTTTCTTTCATCCATCCCCGCCCCCTCAAATAAATTGCATGGTTACAGTTTTTGAGTGCAAAATTTTTTCTCTGTCCCCTAACGGCATCCTGCCCATGTAGATGTCAATTTGTTGCAAAAGTTTTTAAGTGATTTGTTTTTAAAACACAAGCTACTTTAAGAAGTATTTGTATGCATGGCTCAAAGCCAATTCTGCTCGTTGACTGCGGTAAACATCAAAATCGGTCCAGAAATCAAATAAACAAAAATTTCGCAAATCAATTTGACAATTCCTTCAGTGCTATTATCAAATAAACGTACCAGTTGACACGATCACTATTTCCTGTCTTCTCCTTCTTCGCTATTCCTTGTTTCATGTGTTAAATCAGTTTAGTAAGAAGCTCTGTCCATCAATCAATAGAATTTCACTAGTAGGCTACACCTATATCTGAAACAGCATTTTGCCAGTAGGTTACACGAAAAGTTGAAATAGGATTTCGCTAGTAGGCGACACCTAAATTAAATATATAGCATTTCGCTAGAAGGCAATACCTAAGTTTGAAATAGTATTTCGCTAGTATGTCCAAACTAAATTTGAAATAGCATTTAGCTAGGATGCCACAACTAAATTTGAATAGCATTTCGCTAGTGGGCCACACCTTAGTTTGAAATAGCATTTCGTTAGTAGGCCACACCTAAGTTTGAAAAATCATTTCGCTAGTATGTCACAACTTAGTTTGAAATAGAATTTCGCTAGTATGCCACACTTAAGTTTGAAATAGCATTCTGCTAGTAGGCTACACGTAAGTTGGAAATACTACCCCTGAAGTTTGAATTTTGATATCGAATTTCGCTAGTATGCCACACTTAAGTTTGAAATAGCATTCTGCTAGTAGGCTACACGTAAGTTGGAAATACTACCCCTGAAGTTTGAATTTTGATATCGAATTTCGCTAGTATGCCACACTAAAGTTTGAAATAGCATTCTGCTAGTAGGCTACACGTAAGTTGGAAATACTACCCCTGAAGTTTGAATTTTGATATCGAATTTCGCTAGTATGCCACACTTAAGTTTGAAATAGCATTCTGCTAGTAGGCTACACGTAAGTTGGAAATACTACCCCTGAAGTTTGAATTTTGATATCGAATTTCGCTAGTATGCCACACTTAAGTTTGAAATAGCATTCTGCTAGTAGGCTACACGTAAGTTGGAAATACTACCCCTGAAGTTTGAATTTTGATATCGAATTTCGCTAGTATGCCACACTTAAGTTTGAAATAGCATTCTGCTAGTAGGCTACACGTAAGTTAGAAATACTACCCCTGAAGTTTGAATTTTGATATCGAATTTCGCTAGTATGCCACACTTAAGTTTGAAATAGCATTCTGCTAGTAGGCTACACGTAAGTTGGAAATACTACCCCTGAAGTTTAAATTTTGATATCGAATTTCGCTAGTATGCTACACTTAAGTTTGAAATAGCATTCTGCTAGTAGGCTACACGTAAGTTGGAAATACTATCCCTGAAGTTTGAATTTTGATATCGAATTTCGCTAGTATGCCACACTTAAGTTTGAAATAGCATTCTGCTAGTAGGCTACACGTAAGTTGGAAATACTACCCCTGAAGTTTGAATTTTGATATCGAATTTCGCTAGTATGCTACACTTAAGTTTGAAATAGCATTCTGCTAGTAGGCTACACGTAAGTTGGAAATACTACCCCTGAAGTTTGAATTTTGATATCGAATTTCGCTAGTATGCCACACTTAAGTTTGAAATAGCATTCTGCTAGTAGGCTACACGTAAGTTGGAAATACTACCCCTGAAGTTTGAATTTTGATATCGAATTTCGCTAGTATGCCACACTTAAGTTTGAAATAGCATTCTGCTAGTAGGCTACACGTAAGTTGGAAATACTACCCCTGAAGTTTGAATTTTGATATCGAATTTCGCTAGTATGCCACACTTAAGTTTGAAATAGCATTCTGCTAGTAGGCTACACGTAAGTTGGAAATACTACCCCTGAAGTTTGAATTTTGATATCGAATTTCGCTAGTATGCCACACTTAAGTTTGAAATAGCATTCTGCTAGTAAGCTACACGTAAGTTGGAAATACTACCCCTGAAGTTTGAATTTTGATATCGAATTTCGCTAGTATGCTACACTTAAGTTTGAAATAGCATTCTGCTAGTAGGCTACACGTAAGTTGGAAATACTACCCCTGAAGTTTGAATTTTGATATCGAATTTCGCTAGTATGCCACACTTAAGTTTGAAATAGCATTCTGCTAGTAGGCTACACGTAAGTTGGAAATACTACCCCTGAAGTTTGAATTTTGATATCGAATTTCGCTAGTATGCCACACTTAAGTTTGAAATAGCATTCTGCTAGTAGGCTACACGTAAGTTGGAAATACTACCCCTGAAGTTTGAATTTTGATATCGAATTTCGCTAGTATGCCACACTTAAGTTTGAAATAGCATTCTGCTAGTAGGCTACACGTAAGTTGGAAATACTACCCCTGAAGTTTGAATTTTGATATCGAATTTCGCTAGTATGCCACACTTAAGTTTGAAATAGCATTCTGCTAGTAGGCTACACGTAAGTTGGAAATACTACCCCTGAAGTTTGAATTTTGATATCGAATTTCGCTAGTATGCCACACTTAAGTTTGAAATAGCATTCTGCTAGTAGGCTACACGTAAGTTGGAAATACTACCCCTGAAGTTTGAATTTTGATATCGAATTTCGCTAGTATGCTACACTTAAGTTTGAAATAGCATTCTGCTAGAAGGCTACACGTAAGTTGGAAATACTACCCCTGAAGTTTGAATTTTGATATCGAATTTCGCTAGTATGCCACACTTAAGTTTGAAATAGCATTCTGCTAGTAGGCTACACGTAAGTTGGAAATACTACCCCTGAAGTTTGAATTTTGATATCGAATTTCGCTAGTATGCCACACTTAAGTTTGAAATAGCATTCTGCTAGTAGGCTACACGTAAGTTGGAAATACTACCCCTGAAGTTTGAATTTTGATATCGAATTTCGCTAGTATGCCACACTTAAGTTTGAAATAGCATTCTGCTAGTAGGCTACACGTAAGTTGGAAATACTACCCCTGAAGTTTGAATTTTGATATCGAATTTCGCTAGTATGCCACACTTAAGTTTGAAATAGCATTCTGCTAGTAGGCTACACGTAAGTTGGAAATACTACCCCTGAAGTTTGACTTTTGATATCGAATTTCGCTAGTATGCTACACTTAAGTTTGAAATAGCATTCTGCTAGTAGGCTACACGTAAGTTGGAAATACTACCCCTGAAGTTTGAATTTTGATATCGAATTTCGCTAGTATGCCACACTTAAGTTTGAAATAGCATTCTGCTAGTAGGCTACACGTAAGTTGGAAATACTACCCCTGAAGTTTGAATTTTGATATCGAATTTCGCTAGTATGCCACACTTAAGTTTGAAATAGCATTCTGCTAGTAGGCTACACGTAAGTTGGAAATACTACCCCTGAAGTTTGAATTTTGATATCGAATTTCGCTAGTATGCCACACTTAAGTTTGAAATAGCATTCTGCTAGTAGGCTACACGTAAGTTGGAAATACTACCCCTGAAGTTTGAATTTTGATATCGAATTTCGCTAGTATGCCACACTTAAGTTTGAAATAGCATTCTGCTAGTAGGCTACACGTAAGTTGGAAATACTACCGCTGAAGTTTGAATTTTGATATCGAATTTCGCTAGTATGCCACACTTAAGTTTGAAATAGCATTCTGCTAGTAGGCTACACTTAAGTTGGAAATACTACCCCTGAAGTTTGAATTTTGATATCGAATTTTGCTAGTATGCTACAATTAAGTTTGAAATAGCATTTCGCTAGTAAGCCATAATTAAGTTTGTAAAGAGCACTTGCTAGTATGCTACATCGAAATCTGGAATAGCAACTAGCTAATAGGCCACACCTAAGTTTGAAATAGCATATCGCTAGTAGACTGCACCTAAGTTTAAAATAGTATTTCGCTAGAAGGCCATAACTTAGTGTTAAATGGGATTTCGCAAGTAGGCCACACTTAAGTTTGAAATAGCATTTCACCAATCGGCTACACCTGAGTTCAAAATAGCATTACGCTAGAATGCCACACGTAATTATGAAATCACATTTGGCTAGTATGCTACACTTAACTTAAAAATAGCATTTAACTAGAAGGCCACACCTTAGTTTTAAATAGCATTTCGCTAGTAGACCACACCTAAGTTGTAAATAGCATTTCACCAATAGGCTACATTAAGTTTTAAAAATCATTTCGCTAGTAGGCAACACTTAAGTTTTAAAAAGCATTTAGCTAGTAGGCAACACTTAAGTTTTAAAAAGCATTTAGCTAGTAGGCAACACCTTAGTCTAAAATAGTAGTTCGCTAGTAAGAAATACCAAAGGTTAAAATAAAATTTTTCTAGTAGGCCACACCTGAGTTTGAAAAGCATTTTGCTAGTTGGCCACACCTAAGTTTGTAAATAGCCTATGCTAGACGGGCACACCTAAGTGTGAAATAGCATTTCGCTAGTAGGCAACACCTAAGTGTGAAATAGCATTTCGCTAGTAGGCAACACCTAAGTCTGAAATAGCATTTCGCTAGTAGGCAACACCTAAGTCTGAAATAGCATTTCGCTAGTAGGCAACACCTAAGTCTGAAATAGCATTTCGCTAGTAGGCAACACCTAAGTCTGAAATAGCATTTCGCTAGTAAGCAACACCTAAGTTTGAAATAGCATTTTGCTAGTAAGTCACACATAAGTTTTATATAGAATTATGTCAGTATGAAACACCTAAGTCTGAAATAACATTTGACTGATAGTCCACCAATAGTAGATTACATATATGTCTGGAAGAGCATTTGGCTAGTAGACTAAATCTATGTTTGAAATAGTATTTCGTTGTAGGCCATATTTAAGTTTAAAATAACATTTCGCTAGTATGCAACACTAAAATCTGAAATAGAATTTCGGTATTAGGCCACATCTAAGTTATATATAACATATTGCCACAGTAAGCTTTAAATAGCATTTGGCTAGTAAGCCACACCTTAGTTTGAAATAGCATTTCGCTAGTAGGTTGCACTTAACTTTTAAACAGCATTTAGCTAGTATTCTACACCTAAGGTTTAAAATAGCATTTTGCTAGATAGCTGCACCATAATCTAAAAAAACATTCAGCTAGTATGTTACAACTAAGTTTAAAATAGCATTTCGCTAGTAGGCAACACCTCAGTCTGAAATAGTATTTTGTTAGTATACCATACTTAAGTTTTAAATAGCATTTTGCAAGTAGGCCACACATAAGTTTTATATAGAATTACGCCAGTATGTAAACCTAAGTCTGAAATAACATTTGACTGGTAAGCAACCCATAGTAGACCACATATATGTCTGAAAAAGCATTTTGCTAGTAGGCTAAACTTAAGTTTAAAATAGTATTTTGTTAGCAGGCCATATTTTTGTTTTAAATAGAATTTTGCTAGTATCCCACACTAAAATCTCAAATAGTATTTCACTTGTAGGCCACATCTAAGTTATATATAGAATTTTGCTTGTTCGTCACAGCATTTGGCTAGTATGCCACACCTGAATCTGAAATAGCATTTCGCTACTAGGCCACACTTAAGTTAGACATAGCCTTTCGCTACTAGGCCACACTTAAGTTAGACATAGCATTTCTCTACTAGTCCACACATAAGTTAGACATAGCATTTCGCTACTAGGCCACACTTAAGTTAGACATAGCATTTCGCCACAAATATGTTTAAAATAGAATTTTGTTAGTAGGCAAAACCTTAGTTTAAATTAGCATTAAGCTTGTAGGTCACACGGAAGTTTTGAAATAGCATTTCGTTAGGAGGCCACCTTAGTTTGAAATAGCATTTTGCTAGTATACCACACTTAAGTTTTAAATAGAAATTCGCGAGTAAGCCACTCGTAATTTTGATATCGAATTTCGCTAGTAGGCCACACCTAAGTTTGAAAGAGCATTTTGCTAGTATGCCAGACCTACTTTCGGAAGTAGCATTTCGCTAGTAGAAATAGCGATTTGCTTATATGCACCACATAGTTTTAAATAGCATTTCGATAGTATACCACACCTAAGTTTAAAATAGCCTTTTGGCTGTATGCTACATCGTAATCTGAAATAGTATTTAGCTAGTAAGCCACACATAAGTTTGAAATAGAATTTTTCTAGTAGACCTCACATAAGTTTTAAATAGTATCTTGCTAGCATATCACAACTAAGTCTGAAAAAGCTTTTAGGTAGTAGGACACACCTAAATTTTTAATAGCATTATGCTAGTAGCCAACACGATAGTTTTAAATAGAATTTCGCTAATAGGCCATACATAAGTTTTAAATAGCATTGAGCTAGTAAGCCACACCCGAGTCTGAAATAGCATTGAGCTAGTAAGCCACACCCGAGTCTGAAATAGTACTTCGCTATTATGCTAAACCTTATTTTGAAATAACATTTGCTAGTAGACCACACCTATGTCTGAAATAGCACTTTGCAAGTTAGTCACATATAAGTTTGTAATAGCATTTTACTAGTAGGCCTTACATATGTTTGAAATAGCATTTCACTAGTATGTCACACCTAAGTTTGAAATAGCATTTCGGCAGTAGGCCACAATTTAGTTTGAAATAGCATTTCGCTAGAATGTAAAACCTATTTTGGAATAGCATTTCGCTAGTAAGCCACACCACAGTTTGAAATAGCGTTTTGTGAGTATGCCACACTTAAGTTTGAAATAGCATTTCGCTAGTATGCAACACCTAAGTTTGACAATACATTTTGTTAGTAGGCAACACCTAAGGTTGAAATAGTATTTCACTAGTTGGCCAAAACTAAATTCGAAGTAGCATTTCGCTAGTATGCCACACTTAATTTTGAAATAGCATTTCGCTAGTAGGCCACAACTGTTTGAAATAGAATTCTTCTTGTATGTCAAACCTAAGTCTGAAATAGCATTTCACTAGTAGGCCACACCTAAGTCTGAAATAGGCTTGAACAAGTAGGCCAGACATAAGTTTGAAATAGCATTTTGCTAATATGTCACCTTATTTTTAATTAATATTTTCTACATTCTGTAGCACTACAGTATGAAATAAAATTTCATTAAATGCTTATAAAATAGCATTTTCATCTCTACACGCGTAGATTAAACAGAATCATCTAAAGAATATGCGTCCTTGTTGTTTTTTCTATCTTTTTCAATCTTTTCTTCTTTCTTTCCTTTTGCCGCATCTTCACAGGAAGAAAAAATGTCTTGTGTGACGAGTTATTGGTTAGAATTTGACTTGCAACTTGAAACCTGTCGTTGCTTACTGCGTTCTCAAGACTCAACTCCGGAGAGAAGCCAAATATTTGATGTGACTTTTTGTTTGAAAGAGAAATAAGAAAAAAACGAACTCAGTTGAAACAGTGTTGCAATTCGATGAGACCACGTGAGATTAATTAGTCAGCGGATGACACAAGCAGCATCATTGTTAGAGAAGTTAGGAAAAACAAGAGTGGATCCAGGAAAGGCAGGGAGTTTTCCTAGATTTCTTTTATATAAAACATTTTTCAAACATAAAAAAACAAGAAAAGATATTTTTAAGATCCGTCCATTTCATCTGGGCATTTTCGTTGCTAACCAGCAACGAAAATGCCATTTCAAACTGAAGTGTGACAGACCGACGGATGAAAAAAGCATCTGTCAAGACAGATGTGTGACCGCATCTACAATGCTATTTCAAACTTAAGTGTGACAGACCGACGGATGAAAAAAAGCATCTTTCAAGACAGATGTATGACCGCATCTACAATGCTATTTCAAACTTAAGTGTGACAGACCAACCAAAATGCTATTTCAAACTTAGCAGCACACAGGCCGAAGGACAGGGCCTTTTATAGAGGAACTTGGATACTTCATGTACAAATCAACAAAATCACCTTCAAGTTTTAACAAAATGTCTGAATATGGAAGTTACAAATTCCAAATGCCATACAAGATGTGCCTAATAATAAAAGATGTCAATTATTTCTTCTACAGATGTTCAAATTTCATCCAAGTGTGTCGGGCTGATTTTAGTCTAGTAAATCGTTAATTTCTTATTTGATCCCTGATTAGACAACATGGAATTGCATCAGAATTATCAGCATTTTCCTTATAAAGGTCCGCACTGGATGTCTCCCTCCATTATACACGGTCGAAGAGTGATCAGGTTGAAGTCCGGCTTGGTGTAGAGTATCCAATGATCTTTCAGCTGTCGTCTTGGCCTTCTCCCCGGGGACTTCCATCTTAAATCCGGTTTTTTGACAGCAATGTTGATTGCGTGCAAACGATTTTCTCTCATTTCGTCTGAGATTGCTGTGACGTCATAATGATGGCGAATATCGACATTTCAAAATGTTGTGTACAAAAAAGTGAAAGCTGAAAAGAAGCTTTCAAATATAATGAGTTATGTCCCTTTTTCTCTGTAGGATGCAGATTGTGGCTAGCTCTACACGTGTACATTACACACTATTGTTATTGCAAATATTGCAAAACATCCCCCTAAAATAGAGTGCTGTTGCCACATCTGGTGGTGTTAATGGGGAGGGGGGGCGTTAAGAGCAGTCTTTTTTTCTTTTTATTTTGACTTTTCAATCTAGTGGCGGATGATCTTTTTCTCATAGAAGAGACGTAGCTAGTCTTTCTCTACTCTATCGTTATTTCCATGGAAGAACGTGCTTCATTGAGCAGTAATCTCTGCTTCTTCTTTCTAAGACATGTGAAAAAACTCGTCTAGTTACCACAACCGAAAAAACTTTTCTTTTTTCCTCCTTGTGACTAATCTCAAATAGAATTTTTCTTTGAAAAGGGTTTCTTTTCAAGAACTTCCCATCTGTCAGACACGTACCACAGGAGTGCCTCCCCACGGATTACAAACTCACCTTCTTTGAATCCAATGTCAACAAATACTTGTCATAAATCTTCCTCATAAATAATAAAATTTTGTTCATTCCATTCATCAATTTCAATTTTCTCATTAATATTCATCATTATCCATCTGACAATTTATCCATCTCTTTAACCCCTCGGGGGACTTTTAGCCTTGGTGACTCATTAATACTTTTTTTAAAAGACATACACACGTGGATCTGTAAAAAGATTCTGACAAATTTTAGTTCACACCAAAATTTATTGTTTTTACATTTTAACACTGCAATGCATATACATAAACATGGAGAGTTTGAATTACCTACTCGACACCATCCTCGAGTGTCTTCGATCTCTCTGTACAAGGGTTTGTCAGGACAACATAACATGAGGATACTTCACCATACAAGTAAACCCTGACCAAATATTCAAAATAACATAGTATTCGAAGCACAAATAAGATCCCCTCGATACAGGTATACACTTGCTCATGCAAGGAATGGTGCACCTTCTCCAAGCAGTTAACTAAAGTAACATCACTTAGCTGGATACTCTACCAGAACAGATGAATTCTTGTCCTGGAATCCGCTAAGACCGAGAGACCAAAAGAAATATATATTATAACATAATCAACTCGTCAATTGGGGAGAGGAAAATTACTGTTCTTAACTTCTTTACTAACTCAACGTTTGAGAGGTAAAGAAGAACTTTAATGGAACACTCAAATATCTATGTATCTCATACAGAGATCAAGTGTTAGCCCCAGGAAGGGGCCCCCTTGATTTCTGAGAACTTCGACTGAAGTAAAATGAAACAAAAAATAAATTATTGTTGAAATTTCTTTATTTCAATTTAGAAATAACAACTTGTGTTGTTCATACCAGTTGAGGATATGTCCTGGAGAATCAGTCTGACAGTGGCCTTGCTTCTGTTGGGCTGAGGTCGAGTTCTGATCAGTCCTAGGAGGTCAACTCTCCCAGGCTTTACCTTATCTCTTTGAGAAGGGGTTCGTTTAATGCTAATCACCTAAGGGGAATGCTGGCAGGGCTGCTCAGGCAGTTTTTGTAAGCCAGGGTGCACTTCTAGTGCGCTGGTTTTTCAAAACCTCACCTGACTTTGTGTCTGATTTCCTAGAAAGTCGGTCAATAAATACTCTCTCATGCGGTGCGTGAGTAATGCAATGGATACAAATGTAGACTTTGTAATCGGCTAAGTTCAGTTGAAATCCACTCAGCTCTCTTCCATTTATTTATGATGTAATACAATTGAGAAAGTCATGATCAACACCTCCCCCCCCCCCAACTCTGGGTAAAAATATCCGCTTGTGTTTGAAGAATCGTTTACGATGAAATGTTTCCAATCAATATTTTGGGCTTCACCATTAAATAACCCAAAAATTAAAAACGTTCGGAATGTATGAGGACAACAATTAGCGATTGATTGTTGTGCAATCGAGTTAATCAATGATCGAACAATTCTGTGCTGCTTCTAGTCATCAATTGATCTGCAGAGTTTAGATGCAAAGAAAGAGACAACAATATGGCGACCAGCAATACAGTCCACACGTGGGAATCTAAATGAAGTCACTAAAAGCTTCATGGAAAGAATATCACACGTTACGCCATATCAACTTTTTATTGGGGGGGAGGGGATTTTGTAGCAGGAGCTACAAATGTGCCAAGCGAATATCAAGAAGCAAATGGCGTTTTATTACAACTTATTTCTCTCTCTCTGCGTTGACCAATACCCTTTCTTCGTCTCTGACAGAAGAGGGGATCTCCTGGAAGACACTGGCTGAAAAATGCGGCTAATCAAGGAACGACACGTCAGTTTGATCATGCAAGATTTTACTCTTTATAAAAAGGAGTGGCCAAAGTTCGCTCCCTCTCTTTCCCTTTTTCACTCCAGGCGGCAACATACACAAAGATCGTCCCCCCCCCCCGGCTTGACCGGAATTGGGGTAGGCGAAACTAAAAAGTAGGTACGCGATTCTTATTTCCTCATGAAACAAAGAACTATTTCTTCAAACACTCACACATTATTACATTGCCACAAACAGACAAACGAACTTTCCACGCTCGCATCCACAGAAACACAATGTCTGTATCTCTCACACGCACTAGGACATTTCTTAAATACCTGTGTAAACTCAACGAATTGTCTATACCAAAAATTAACTATTCTATGAACACTTGCTTCACACGAAAGTAAATCTAGTTAATCAAATATTATTCTAATCGTTAATTTTAACAAACGCTATTCTTGTTTTGAAGTCTTGCTTTTCCTTCGCTTCTTTTTCAGTGTAATAATAATAATGTTTTCTTCCCTTCCCTTGTTTCTCTTGTTGATTTAAAACGCATAGACCTTTTGACCCCCCCCCACGTGGTGAGATAATAATTCCATATTTTATATTCTGTGCGTAACGTAAATAGGTCACAAATCACTAAGTAAACACAAAATATAAGTTGTTAATAATATTTCCCTTAAAATAATTTGTGGCCCGAATAGCATTATTTATCCCAATGATATAAGGATTAAAAACCTTCAATTAATCCAGGCCCTTTAATAATAAACGCACCAGACCACGTGTGGTACCCCCAAATAAATATGGCACCCGAGCGTTGGAATGACATGCCGCCATAAAAGAATCTCTTACCCTTTGCTCGGGTACCTCACCATAATCTAATAGCAAGCCGCAATAAGTAAATTCGCTTACAAAATATTGTGTTCCAGCATATAAAAACAACCAAAATAAGGTTGTGATTAATGTGGTGCAATGGATACTGACACAGGCTATGGAATTAGATGAGCCGAGTTCAAATTCAGTCAGATCTACACAGACATAACAGAAATAAAGAGACACTCTTATTATCATTAACAACGAAAACTGTGTCAGAGAGTCCTGATCGACTTAGGCGAGATGATATTGTTTATTTTCCCTCTCTGATGAAATGGACAATCAATCGGTTAAAAGTGGAAAGTGGAATCCCGAGGTTTGCGACGATTTTATGCTGATTTAATCCACTTTCAGATTAACCCATAATATGGTGCCTTTTAACTCTGAGAATTCTAATGCTTTTTTGGTCCGTGTCATACTTAAATGGTAATATATAATAGATATATTGATATGTGTATTTACAACTGGTTCTCAACAAAGGACGCAGAAGGAAATTATCGGTCACAGAGACAAAGAAAATGCATTGGATTCAATCATGTCTGAAGTAAGACCGATATCACACAAAACGAGGGAAAATCGTCTGCGTTTGTGCAGACATGTAATGCACACAAGCGATGACGCCATCGCGAAAAAGATTAGACCGAGAGGATGACCGAAGCAAAAGTTGTTGGATACACTACAATAAGATCTCAAGACGGCCGGACTCCATCCTGACCAAGTGTTTTACTATGTATGGTGAAGCGAGAAATTCATTGTTGACATCGGTTCTGTGGAATAAACACAGAAGAAAATGACGATAAATGTTTAAACTGCAAACATGTATGAATCATATGGGCGGGGGGGGGGGTCTCTATTGAATTCTGTCATGTCTATGTATTGCATTTTGGAAAGGTATGGACCCATCTTCTCGGCTACATTCACTGCACAGGCTGTGATTATTAGCTCGTTGGGTTCATCCGAATTCGTTGCTTGATTCCAACACCGGTTACAGTGTCAATTATGTGGTTTCTGTCACTGTTGTAATAAAGGGAGTCTCCATCCAAACAAAAGCACGACTCCAGTTTAAACGTTTTTAGAAAGTAACGATGTTTTATATTGAAAAGTTACGTTGATACTTGTTTGCTTCTACTCAACGACAGGCTTGCAAATCAAGGCAAACATATCTTCTAACTGAACACAAACAGACAATCAGCTCAAAAGGTCCAAAGGTTCATCTGTCTTTGAGATCCATAGAAACCTAACTGGCCCCTTCTTTCCGCTCTGCTGAATAATATCTAGATATTGGTGTCATGAAAACCACGCAGCCTGCTCATTTTAAAAGGCTAATCTGCTTTATTATGAATCCCACCAAAGATGCAATATTGTGCATGTTTAAATATGGAAACACACCAACTTATGTTGAATGGATCGTTTCCAATATTGTGTTTAAGCATGAAATAATCTGAAAAATAAGGATTGATATGCCGTAAAAAAGACAAATTTGATTTCACACCAAACTTTTTTGCTTTGAAGATTGCAAAGTAGATGTAAGATATTTTTATTATCACTTTATTTTTATTTGGAAATAATTTTCAACTGCATTCTTTTGTCGTGATTTATTTCAGAGTTATTTCCAAATATTTTAATATTTTTTTACTTTATAAATTTATTTCAATTTTTCATTTTAATAATAAGAAACGTCTTCATTTTATATTCGAAATCAATAAAAGTGGAGTGGGAACTTATCTATAAGGTATTTTACCACACATCTACTGTAATTATCAATGCAAAAAATACATATTGAAATAGGAAGGAAAAAGAAATTTATAAATAAAGAAAACTAAAACAAAATAAAATGAATAAATAAATAAGTAAATAAATAAATTTTCCTCCACCACTTCCTCTGGAGAAAAGAAGAACTGAGGCATCTTGACCAGAAGACTAAGAAACTAATGACCATGCACAATGCACTACACCCGAAAGATGATACTGACATGCTCTACGTGAAAAGGAAAGATGGGGGAAGAGGACTGGTCAATATAGAAGTGTGTTTGAAGGACACAAAAATAGAATTGGAAAAATACATAACAGAGTACAAAGAAAGGCTAATCCCTACAGCAAAAGACATCGTCAAAATGAATAATACAAGGAACAGTACAAGAAACAAGACGAGATAAGAAAAGTTGAAAGAGAAACGATTCATAATAATGACAAGTGAAAACACATGCACATGACTACGAAAATAACACTTATACAGAGAAACGGAATCACTATTAACAGCCGAACAGAACAATGCGATTAGAACTAGTTACATCAAAGTTAAGATAGACAACACCCGGGAAAACAGAAAATGTAGACACTGTTGACAAAGAGATAACACGGCAAATCACATAAGTGAATGCAGCAAATTAGCCCAAAAAGAATACAAGAACAGACACGACTGCAGTACATTTTGAACACACAGACAACTGGTGCAGACACAAACTGGAGGCAGTACTGGAAAACAAAAAGCACAACATCCTCTGGGACATGGAGGTAGAAACAGATAAACTCGTCCAAGAAAGGAGATCAGATGTTATAATAGTTTATAAGAAGGAAAACAATGACAAATTGCAGCCACAGGGTAAAGTTCAAGGAAACAGAAAAATGAAGCAAATACACGGAACTTGCCAGAGAACTGAAAGGAATATGGAACATGAAAAAAGTCAATACAATACCTATAATCGTAGGAGCACTAGGGACAGTCCTGAAAAACCTGGAGAAACGACTAAGAGAAATTGAAATCAAAGGGAAGACCGACACTATACAACAGACGGAAATGATGAAAACAGCTGAAATCTTAAGGAAAATAATCGAATGCGGAAACCAACCCACATAAATAACGAACACTGACCAGCAACATGGAGGGTGCAATAGAAACAATAGATAAATGAAAATTTTTAAAATAGAAAGAACAAGACACAAAGTAAAGGGAAACCCCAAAACACACAGACACTGTGATGGCACCAGCTTCGGCTGATACCAAACAAATGATGGTGAAGAGTCAAGGAGAATGGAATAACATGGGAGATAGAGCACCAATCAGCACTCTACTGTAAGGGTGCGGATAGTACTGAGACCACCCAAATCTCAGATGACCATTGGGCGTTGCCAGCGAGAAATGAATGGTAGATGGCTTTTGCTGTAATGCAAAATTATTTTCAATGGTTATCGAAAGAGGCAAAGAGGACTGGAAATCTAAGGAGACTTGTTGTTACTCCGGTTATTGTCAGTGAGAAATAACTGATGACGACTAGTGTGAGAACTCCTAGTGAGTACATAATGATGATGATCATGATGATCATGATCATGATGATGATGATCATCATCATGATGATGATCATGATCATGATAAAAACAGTACTTATCTCTAGTTGTGCAGACACGTGACCAAAAAACAATTTAATCAGTTTAAAAAGAGAAATGAGAGACATATACTAAATTAGAAACGACGATCGTGTTTAAACTTTCTCCTTCGAAGATTCTGGAAACATCCAGTCTTGTGTTTTTGTTTTAACAAGGATGGCAACTTTGTGGCCAGTTAATTATATTTTATTTTGTTTTCATTGTAATTACATTTTAATTGGAAAAAATATGTTGAAGAAATTTAAAACTTATAAATTCACTATAAAAAACAGCAAGCTAGACATGTGAGCAAAAGACAATTTGGACAATTTAAAAGAGAGAAATGAGAGACATATACTAAACTAAAGACAAGACGGTGATCGAGTTTGCATCTGGCACGTAGCCAAGGGGGGGGGGGAGGCGGGGCAAAGCCCCCCTGAGATTACATTTGCCCCCCCCCCTGTAATGTTTGATCCAAAAATATATTTTAGACAAAGAAAATATAAAATAGAACTTATATGGAGGCTGGACAAAAAAAAAAAAGAAATTAAAATTAAAAAATAAACCGATTGTGTTACTGTGCCATCAGTGTTGTGTGTCGACTTGTTTCTCTCTGTCTCTTATTTTCAGCATCATCACAATTGTTATCATCTGTGTAACGCTTGGCCTGCCCTGTTGCCTCAGAGTTGGGGACGGCGGTGATGTTAGTAGTCCGACCACAAAGAGGAGGGACAATGACTTGCACTGAGAGTTAATGTTGCCAATTTAGCGGTTTTTTTCTTTAAAATCTGGAGATTTCGTTTGTCACCTAAAAAGCTTGTCCTGAAACTTAACTCTTTGAACAGCGTCATATAAACATTTAACAAATACGTGCGAAAAGAAATTTGAACATTTCAAAAGGTTTGATAAGAAATATAGGATTAAGTGAACTTTGGAATATTTACTTTGTATCCCCATAAAATTAAAATTACACTGGAGAGCCAATGTTAATTAAATTATTTTACCTATTAACCCTAAGTCGGCAACGTTGTAAAACTAAATGCTTTAAAAAGTAGAACCCCCTCACCCAACAAAGAAGAATGCATAGAATTTATCTCCAATCACAAAAAGAAATTGGGTAATGTCCTAAAAACTTAGAATGACCCGGAAACGGGGATCATTTTATGTTACAATTATATACAAAACTGACCCCCCTAATCTGCATTCTAAAATAATTGTTGTTTTTTTTTTCTTTCTGCGAAAGATAAGTGATAAAATACAACGATTTATTTCAAATAAACAACACAACAAAAAAGCAACTTTAATGTACAATAGTTGACTACCAAATGCCTTGTTACACCCACGTCGCACGCACCTTTTCCGACTGTTGTTAAATTTATTTTTTATTTATTTTTCGTATTACCACCCGGACTTAGGGTTAGTAGTAGGAAGGGTGTGTGCGTTTTTGTGCCCAGAAAATTAGGTAATTTGGGCAAGGTAGGTAACTTAGGTAAGTATGGAATAAATATAGAAGTAATTCAATCATTAACAAAATATTAAACTGGCTTACTTGTTTACGAAGAAACCGAAATGCATTATGATGGATAATCTTGGGCGCTTTTCGTATTTGTCCATAACCCGTTTTCCCAACTTTTTTACTGACCATTTTTGTTCTTTTTTCGGTGTACAATTACCTATCGGTCACTAGAGAATTCCAGGTTTTTGGGAATTTTTTTTTCAAATATTTTAGATTTTAGGAGGGGGATCAGTTTCTAATATAAATTTAACGTAAACTAATCCCCCACTTTTTGACCTTTTCAAATTTTTCAAATTCTTTTTCTGTGTACGATTACCTATTAGTTCGCTAGAGAATTCCGGGTTTTTTTAAAAACTTTTTCAAATAGTGTAGATTTTAAGAGGGGGATCATTTTCCTATATAAATTTAGCCTAGGCTGATTCCCCCTCTTTTTGATCATCTCAAACTTTTAAAATTCCTTTTCTGTGTATTGTTACCTATCATGTCGCTATAGAATTCCGTGTTTTGGGGAATTTTTTCTTCATAGATTTTAGGAGGGGGACATTTTATTTTGAATTGCCATATTTCACAAGTATCTTTTAATCACCAGCGCCTTTATTTTCTCAAATAAAAACGAAAATAATTGCTCGTTTTCCATAATTGTTGGTGTACTGTACATTAATACTTTTCAATACCAAGTAAGTACTTCATAAAGTTTTGGTGTCATTTTATTTTTAACTACCATATTTCACAAGTGCCTTTTCATGCTACATGCTCGCTAATTGTACACAGAAGAAAGAAAATATGATGATGGTCAAAAAGTGGGAGTTCAGTTTATGTTTAATCTATATAGTAAACTGATACCCCCCTCCTAAAATCTAAAATATATAAAGAAAAATTCCTCAAAACCCGGAATTCTCTAGTAACATCATAGGTAATAATAAAAACACAGAAACAGAATTTTTAAAAATTGAAATGGTCAAAAAGAGGGGGATCAGTTTACGTTAAATTTATGTTGGAAACTGATCCCCCTCCTAAAATCTAAATGTTTGAAAAAAATTACGAAAAAACCCAGAATTCTCTAGCGACCTGATAGGTAATTGTACACCGAAAAAAGAAAAAAAAATGGTCAGTAACAAAGTTGGAAAAACGGGTTATGGACATTGGACAAATACGAAAAAGCGCCATCTTATTTTCATTTTTGCGGACGATTTGTTTGACAATATTCTATATTTAGATACGGCATTATCTTTTAATTTTTAATAAACACTGTTTTATTTTAGGATTTGTTTCTTCTAAAACAAAATATAGACCTCATTAAATCTATCACTAACCCTAGGTCCAGGTGGCAACAAATTAATATTTGTGGAAAAAAATTAATATTTATTTGCAGAATAATCCGTAAAAGTTAGACAACAAATTAATATTTGCAAAATAATATTTTTTTTTAGTAATAGGCAAAAACAGACAAATTAATATTTGCACCATGTATACATTTTCGCTGCCATAGCTATGAAAAACAGACAAAAGTAGTAGATAAAATTTGGCAGTCATTTTGGGAGCCAACCGTTTCAATATACTCCAATATTAGTTTTGCCCCCCTAAAAATGCTCTGAACCCCCCCTCCCTCCTGAGTAGGAAGTCTGGCTATGTGCCTGGTTTGCATCTACGGAAGGGTATTAAATTTGAATAAAAGCCTTCACATAAACCTGCTTCAAGTCATCATGTAAATATAGGAAACTTATCTTTTCCCTATTTTTTGGTGGGAGTAGCCTAAACAACTTATACTAAGTAGTGAGGTAACATATATATATATATATATATATATATATATATATATATATATATATATATATATATATATATATATATATATAATTTTTTTTTAACTGTCCTGTCTGTCATAAATGTCCATTACTGTGTGATAGTGCACCTTGTCCCTCATAAAATGAGAGATAAACACTATCTCTGTAACAGGATCAAAGGTTAACTAAGCCACATACACCAAAATATGAATAATGCTACATAATAACGTTACAAGTTGTGGAACTCAGAAGAAAGATCCTAGTGCCATGATAGGCAGGTGCTCACTTGATGGTCAACATGGGGGACTCTGCCCGCATCCTGCGAATGTTGGCTTCTTTAATTTCAGTAACAAGATCACAGACCAAAAACAGGTAAGTAACCTCTCTAATTCGAGGTATGACAAGGACACAGACCAAACTCAAGAAAGCAGAAATTTTTTAAAAAACCCCAAAAAACCATAGAAAGAAATGGACCACAAAAGAGAACAGACTGGTTATGGGGTGCTACTACAAAAGCCGCCACCCCACAGAAAGAGGTTAACGGAAACGAATGAAAGATCTATGGGACATTTCTAGTGACCACCATACAACGGCACAAAGTATAGCAGATCAAGCAAGACATATCCGCAAGAAAGGGTGGTTCTTTGAGCTGGAATTAATGGAAATCAAACAAAATATAAATGACGTAACAGAGCCAGATACACCACTTGGCGAAAACCACCAGATAGAAGACTGGCAAAACACAAACACTGAAACTGAAGAGGTCGAAGACCAAGAAATCACAGAACTCACTGAGGAAGAAGCCAGAGAAGTGGAAAACATCAAACGGTTCATGACCGAGAACAAAATAAACTCCCATCCCTAAGGAACAGAGATTGGAAGAAATTATAATTAGAAACAGAGAAAGTAAACAGACTCCCCACATACATCCCAACAGATACGATCACATAGCTAAACAACTTGATATATGCAGAGGCAAAATCAATAAGTATGAAACTAAAAAGACAAAAAAGGACTGGCCAAAAGAATGGAGCGACAAAGCCGGGATGGGAAATCAGACTGGAAACTCATATTACCAAACTTCGAAAAAAAGCTAAAACCGTAAATAGGATACAAGAGAATAGTAAACAATGAAAGAGCGGACATCTTACGAGTAAGGAAAGACTAAATAACAAACATGAAGAACTAAAACAAAAGATAGCAAAACAAGGAAGACGTACAGATACAAAGCTGAACAATACAAACAGAACAGAACCTTTGAAAACAATGAAAGCCGTTTTACAAAAACGTAAACCGAGAAAGAACAACAACAGAACAACCGGACCCGACAGAAAAAAATATTTCCGGAGTAAGATATGGGAAAAGGCTGAAGATCACAACAAAAATGCTAAATGGTTGAAAGACATGAAAGATAACTACAGGAAATTGAAGAAGGAACAGAAACAGACATTAATGAAGAAACTATTAAGACAACACTAAAGAAAATGGCCAACTGGAAAGCACCAGGTCACGATGGAATACATGCGTACTGGTTCAAATAATTAACGACCTACATGAAAGGCTAGGATAGAAACTGAGACGAAGGACAACACTCGTACAAAAAGACGCCAAGAAGGGAACGACCCCAAGCAATAACCTGTTTACCTAACGGCACAACTGAGAGAGTTAATTTACTCTTCCCTGAACAATCATGGGCTACTTCCCGAGGAACAAAAAGGATGCTAGAAACGGAAAAGAGGGACGCATGATCTGTTATACATAAAGAAGTACTGAAAGAAGTAAAAAAGCAAGAAAAAGAACATATCTATAGCATGGATTGACTACAAGAAAGCATACGAGAGAATCCCTCAAGCATGGATAATTGAATGCTTTAAAATGTACAAGATATGTATTCTTGATAAGATTAATAATCCTGTCGGGACAGGATTATTAATCTTATCAAGAATACAATGGAAACATGGAGATTAGAACTGACAGCTGGGGGAAAACACTTGATGGAGATAAAAAATACAGAGAGGCATTTTTCAAGGAGACACCCTATCACCACTACTGTTTATCATAGTCATGATGCCACTCAACTACATACTCAGGAAATGTGATGCCAGATACAAGTTCACAGGCAGAGAACAAAGAATAAACTATCTCATATACATGGACGACCTGAAGCTATTTGCAAAAAGCAAAAACGAACTGTAAAAGCTGATAAATTCAACCAGAATCTTCAGTCAGGACATTTAAATGGAATTCAGAATGGAAAAGTGTGCACTGCTAGAGATGAAAAGGGGGAAACTGGAGACAATAGAGGGCATGGAACTCCCCAACCAAGAGGCGAAAAGGATAGCTATAAATATTTTCGAGTTCTGGAAGCAGACAATCAAATCAACAAAAATGAAAGAGAAGATTGGAAAAGAATACCTGAGAAGAACAAGAAAGCTCTTAGAAACAAAATTATATAGCAGAAACCTTATCAAAGGAATACATACCTGGGCAGTATCACTAATAAAATATTCTGGACCATTCATAAGCTGGACTAAAGAAGAACTCAGGAACCATGACCAGAGGACTAGAAAATTAATGACTATGCACAACGCACTACATCTAAAAGACGATACAGACAGACTCTACATGAAGAGAAACGAAGTATAGAATATTGTGTGGACGACACTAAAAAAGAGCTGGAGAAATACATAAACCAGAACACAGAAAAGCTGATCACCGCAGCAAGAGACACCATCCCAATGATCAACTCGGGAAGCACCGAAACCAGAAAAAAAAGACAAGAAAAGAAAAGTGGAAAGAAAAACAGCTACATGGAGGTTACATTAGAATGACAAAAGACGAGACCAACTAACAATCATGGGCATGACTAAGAAAAAGACACCTGAACAGCAAAACGGAATCTCTACTGACAGCTGCACAGAACAATGCGATTAGGACTATATTAAAGCTAAAATTAATAAAACCCAGGAAAACAGTAAATGCAGACTGTGTGGACAAAGAGACGAAACAGTAAATCATATAATAAGTGAATGTAGCAATCTTGCCCAAAAAGAATACAAGAACAGACATAACTGTATTGGGAAAGTAATACACTGGGAACTGTGCAAACAATTGAATTTCGAATACGCAGACAAATGGTACAAATATAAACCAGAAACAGTACTGGAAAATGAAAAACACGAAATCCTCGGGGATATGGATATACAAACAGATAAACTCATACAAGCAAGGAGACCTGATGTTATTATAATCGACAAGAAGGAAAAATCTTGTAAAATCGTAGACTTCACCGTTCCAGCAGACCACAGAGTGAAGATCAAAGACACGGAATAACAAAGTAAATGCACAGTACTAACCAAAGAACTGAAAGGAATATGGAGCATGAAGAAAGTTAGTATAATACCAATAATCGTAGGAGCACTAGGAACAATCCCAAAAAACCTGAAGAAAAGACTGCGAGAAATTGGAATCAAAAGGACCATCGAAACCATATGAAGGACGGCAATGATCAAAACAGCTACAATCTTAAGGAAAATCCTCGAATGCAGAAACCAACCCGCATAAGCTACAAAAGAGAACCAGTCACAAGGAATTTACAACAGGGAGAAAACAAAACCACACGAAGAACACCACAACACGAACCAAGGAACAGAAACTGCAAGAAACATCACTTCATAATCTCCCTCCCAATAAATTACACCGTGATAGCTGACTATCACTACACAAAACTCAACCAAGGAACAGAAATTACAAGAAACATTATAAGCTCCCCCTTCTCTTCCCCCACTCCCCCCCCCCAATTTTTTTTTTAATTAAAATTTTTTTTTAAAAATTAAAAATTAACAAATTTCTTTTTTTTAAATGAATTACAAATTTTTTTTTTTAAATTGTGCCGGCCTAGGCTAACACCAGACAGGATATTTGTAGAGGATCAAGGAGGATGAGAAGACCGAGGACGGACAGCACAAACCAGACCTCCACTGGAAAAGTGCGGAGAATGCTGGGACTATTGGGGAGACTTATTACCACCCAAATCCCAGAGAAGACCAATTGTCCTTACCAGCGAGAAATCAATGGTAAGAGGCTGTTACGATACCGCATCGTTATCGAAAAGAGGTGAAGAATACTGGAAATCTGGGGAGGCTTGTTGTCACTTAAACTCCAGGAAGTAGGTTGTTGTCGGTGAACAATCACTGACGATGATCTGTGTCAGAACTCCTAGTGAGTACAAATGATGATGATGATGATGATGATGATGATGATGATGATGACGACGACGACGACGACGACGACGACGACGACGTCTTCATTTAATATTTTTCCAAATAAAAAAAAATCCAAATATTAGTGAGAGCAGGGACTTACCTATAAGTTACTCTTCTGCTAAACTCTAAAACAAGGAAAATAAACAAAAAAATAAAAAAATAAATAAACAAAGTAAATACTTAAATTAAAAGTTAACAAATCAAGATGTCATATTGTGTAAAAAAAAACCCACAAAACTACATAAATATTTTTGGTATCGTGATTTTTTGAAGGTTTGAAATAAAAAGTATTCAAAACATCGGTATTCGCTTTCCATCGATAACATCGTCATGAAAAAAGATTTGATTCCTTCCCAAAGAAACATGGCGAAGAAACACAGTTGCGCCTGTGTCGCCTTTTGCAGACACATAAAGACTAAGCAATTAGTAATTTTTAAAATGGTTGTAATTGTAAAAATTGATTCAGGCTGACATGGAAGATTAGAATCTGCTATGTCAAGGCAACTAATGTGTTTCAAAAGAATAAGTAGAAATCAAAGTAGAAAAAGAAAGAATAGAAAAGGATTGATTTGTAAATCCAAATGGCAATCATTATTCAATCAAAACTGCTCTTATGTTGTAACGGAAAGTTTAATGATTAAAGTCATTCAACGCATATTAAGTATCTTCTTTGTATTGAGCCTCGTTATCATTCTTTCTTAGTAAGTGCCCATTAAATGGCGTTGCTATTTTAATGTGTAATTTGATGACTTTATGGAAGGAGAAAGAAAAAAAGAAGAAGGAGGAGGAGGAATTTGATTGCTTAAAAATCACACGCCTTCACGTATAAAAGTGTTTCATTAGAAAAAGGAAACATGTAGGAAATGTATATTTTTAGAAGGTTTGTAAAGTAATTACAATGTCAACAAATAATGAGACTCGTGTAAATATGTAGTGTATTGGTTGTTTTTTCTTCCTTTTCTTTTTTGCAACAAAGCAAACCTTTTCAGGTTATTAGATGTTTGCTTTTAGTAATCGTTTTTATGCTTGAAATTCTTAATATCTACAAATATTTATTCATGAGGTTTACTTTATCCATGATGAAAATGTGTGGACATACCACCATGGTGCAAGTTCAGGTCGTACCCAGGACGGATTATATTTATTTGTTACAACTCCGGGTCAGAGTGGACCTGAGAGTAATTGGAACTAAGGTGTGACCCAAGGCTCCAAAATGGTGGCCTGATCACCGGATGCAGACAAAAGATTAAGGGATGATACACAACACACACACACATATATACGGTGTTTGCGTTATAGTTGACACTCCCCTCCCCAATCTACGATACAGGGATACCTGCTAGGTGGCTACTCTTCATAAACAAACCAAAATTTGAATTTTGTAATCACCAAAAATCAAATAATGATTGTATTTTTAATGAAATTTTAAGCATTTATTTAATAAAATATATATATTATTAGAGGGACCCGTGACCCGGCGTTTTCCTGGAAGATTGAGGAACCCAAGAAACTCATGCTCCCATCCTGATCCGCATAACTATTCACCCTCTATAATCATAGAATGATGGCAGCAAAACTGTATTCACGGTTTAAACGATTTCATTTGGGAAGGCGTGATTGATAACCCGCCGTGTTGCTGCTGCTGTTGCTGTTGTTGTTGTTGTTGTTGTTATTTTGGCGGGGAGGTTATTTTTGTTTCTGATTTCCGGATTTTGTTTCTTTTATTTCCATTGTACACATTTATTTTCATTATTATTTCTCTGGCTCCGACATCATGTACGTTTTAATTGTAACCAAGAAAATCCCGACCGTTGAAATAACAGGTTCGCACAGAATATCGTATGTCTATAACAGCTTTTGGAAATGTATTTCTATATTGGCCATGAGGAGTGTCGGGGTGGGGGAGGTCAACATGTTGCCACTGTACCCATGTGAGTCAAAGGTTAGCAGTCAGGTTGCGGGTCAGTTCTCCCTGTCTTTATTTTCAGCAGCATCATCGTTGTCATGAAGCCTAGAGGTGACGGCATGGCAACAGTCCCTAGCAGGAGGAGGGAGGTCGAGTGGGGACAGGATGGAGGAAGAATGACTCATCCAAAGGTACCGATGTGACCTCGGTCTGGATTGTTCCCTATTCGACCAAACTCTGCTATTGCCGCCCTTTTTAAGTCAGTGCCGACTTGGGTTTAGAGCAGAGCAGTTCAGTTCCAACGGTCTTCGTCCGTTATCAACACGGACGTAAAACATTTTGAAGTTTTCAGCTCGTTCTTAGAGTAATAACGTTTTATTTTGAAGTTCATGGTCTCAGAGAGACCCTATTTTTAAAGAAATATATTTTCCCTTGAAGGGATCAACCTTATGATAAAAGGGTTTTTTTGCGGTGTAAAGACAAGCGTCTTTAAATTTAAAAGAAAATTCCCAAATACTGCCCCTTAGAGGAAGGACGTTCCACGAGAATTTCCTTTGGGAAGAAATTTCAAGAACCTGGAGATCCTTAGAATGAAAAGTGTCGAAAGAAAGATAAAGAGGGACCTTTGAAACGGACATTTCAAGAGAAACGGAAAAACTAGTCGAAACTAGACAGGAGACGATTCGCTAACCTACTGCTAAGGTCTTGTATTTTTTTAGTTTTTATTTTATTGTTTTGTACCCCCTTTTCGACCCCTTTGTTAAATTCATAAGAAGACTTCTTTAGTCTTTATTTGTATATTTTTGGTAAAAAGAGGAACGATTCTTCAGTCTTTATTATATGTTTTTTGTAAAAAAAAAAGGAATTAATTTGTTTCCAGTTCGTTGTGCCAACGAACTTTACCCCTTTTTGTGATCTTTCAGGTCATAAGTTTTTTATCTTGGTTACCCAGGTTAACGTTGTTAACTTAGCTTTGGGAATTAAAAGCAGTCAGCCCCATTTTAATGTTAATAAAACTCTATTTTAACACAACCAAACCTCTTATTTTATCTTTTGCCCTTACCATGTTTTCGTTTAAGCTATGTTTTAACCCCCTTTGTTACCCCCCCCCCCCCAAATCGGATTTTGTTAACGACCGCAAAATTACGACACAGCTTATGTTTGAAAGTGAAATAAGAAATTAAAAAAGAACAATTTTAAAAGCTTCCATAGGTTTCCTAATATTTTGTACCCCTGTGTCTATATGATAATATGATAATAACACACATGACTTTTTGTCAGTCGGTACAAGGCACAATTATATTTGTTATGCACTACTTCAGTGATCGTGATGCTTTATAGACGGAAAGGAACCTGACAATTAACCCGGACAATCACTTTAAACTTTAGGCTAAATTCTTCACTTTCTCACCTTGAAACCAACCGATAAAACCGAGAACAAGAACAAAGATCGGCATGTCGTGCTTGTTGACCTGAGAAAAACGTATTTGACATCGAAAGCAGGATGGAAAATCTTAAGAATGTTTTCCTGTCCATCAAAGTGGACCACTCTGGTCATTCAGGATATTGGTTTCAGTCTTGTCTTGTATGTTAATTTACCAGTTTCTTCTTAGCTACATTTCATTTTATACACATTTTCAAAATGCATCCAATGTATAAACAAGTCGATTTATAAAAACATTCATACATATAAATATTAGACGATCCGTGACACATATTAGTGAATGCATTTGGTGGCTTGAAACAATTGTGAAGATAAGGAGTTTAAAAGTACTTTAATTTATTGGGAGTTTATGGAACATGTATTAGATTTGAAAAACTATCTAGAAAATATTCTTATTGATAATATTTTTACACACGGAAAAAATAATTTTGCTGCCTTTGGCCTCAACTTAATCTATATAATACTAAGACGTTTTGGGTGTGTGATTAGAGATCAAATAATAATGTACTACGTGTATAGTAATTGGACTTACAGTCTTCAAATTCTGAGAGTTTCGTGTTTAATACATCTCTATCCACTCCTACTCATAAAACGTCTTGTCTCATATGCTACTCTCCCTATCAAAAGCAGTCAGTGTGCAAACAGCCAAGCAAGATTATAAGAGTTTTAGTTTATCAAAGTTCAGAGATAAACGCAGTTCGTCTGCATCAGAAAGTCACGAGTTTTTGACTAGCTTGAATCTGTTTACTTGGCATTGCTCTGCCCAATAGAATCAGGTACCCACAGCAGAAACCATGTGAAGCTTACCAACGTCCTTAGTAAAAGCGGTATGGATCTGATAGCACACTGAGTCGTCAATCTACGTCGGCCTTGATTTCATCACCACCACTTCCTACCACGAAATAGATTACATAGCCATAATCATCACTCACATCAGAAGGTGTGGGAGGGGAGACGAATCCATGTCAAGCTATTGGAATTTACTAACGTCACCCTAACTGACTGGCTGCAGCCTTGTCCCTTAAGGGTCTCACGGATTGGCTGTCAGGCATCCCAACACCCACTCCCTTAGGGGTCACGTGAGTCAGCCCATAAAAACGCTTGCACACTGTGTCCCGGCCTCTTTTTGACCCACCTTTTGAACCTGGTAGGACCCCGGCTGGATGCTTCTGTGACAAAGCCCTCGACGGCAGTCGCAGAGAGCCCCCACTCCTTCCTGTTACCAACCATCTTGGACTGAAGTGACTACATCTCAACAAGAGCCAGAATTGGAGGCGGGCGCACGTGCAACCTGTTACCAGAACTCCCACAAGATAAGTTCGCGAAGCATGTTTTCGCAAACCTAAATTAACTAACGATTTAGAATAATGAATATTACCAAATTTCAGTTCTTCCTGAGTGTTTTAAAAGGTTTTTAGGGGGCATGATATGGGAACAACCTCCCATGTTTAAATTCAAATATATCAGATTTGCATTGAATTTTATTCATGCAATCAAGCAAGATACCCTAGATTTCAAATTTTCTCAAGACAATTTAAGTTTAAGCCAGAAATTTCAGACATTTTCTAGAATGAAAATCATCTCATAAATTTTGATCAAAATTGGAGTAAGGATTCTAGACATGAGGTTTAGTAGTATTATATGTTGAATTTAATCATCATAAGGAGACATAAAAGTGTTGTCACACTTTTCTGTTCGGGGAATTAATTTTGTCCGTCCTGGAACAGAGTATTCATCTAGTTTTTCATAAAAGAAATTAATGAATGAAAAAGCAATAACATTTTAAATGGTATTAGAAAATTTCCTAATCTTTAGTATTTTTTAACATGTCTGTAACTTTTGTTACTATTTTAAACTATTTCCTCTTTATTCAGTCAGTGAGTGTGGTTGAATCGTGGTTAGAATGTTTGCATTTTAATCAGTCGGTTCATGTCACCTTTGGCAAGTATCTGACTACTACATGTCATCGGTCAATGTAGTGAAAGTGAGGGCAATGAAAATGTTCAGACGCCATTTACATTACGTACGTTTATCTAAAGATGCCGACTATTACAAGATGGGTCATCATGCTGATCTTCTGAAGATTATTGTTTAGGGTTAGGGTTAGGGTTAACAGGTTATTGAATTTGAAAATAAATTTGGAGAGCATTCCAAAATATTCCTAAGCGAAAGTCCCTTTCTATATTAGATATTGGCATCATGTACGTAGATACCTGAACTGCTCACCTGAACTGCTCACCTGAACTGCTCACCTGAACTCTATCAGAGATTTAAGTTAAGGAATAGTAAGTTTACTCTCGTCAAATTAAAGGTAGTTGGTTGGGTGAGGTTTAAGCATGTCAACTATTGATTCATTTAATGCAAAACCAATTTATTTGTAGATTAATTTGTTTTGTAGGCACAAATTTTGTATCTGAATAGTCTGTAAACGAGACTTTCTATTTGAGCCATAGATGAGGCCCTGACAACAGCTACCACTCTGGGTAAGAGAGAACCTGGGATAAGTTGCAACTAATGAGCGACTCCATACTTGCCAAAGCTCTCAAATTGGAAGTATCACCACTGGATACAGTTTTGTATATCATATCCAAGAAGGTTTGAGAAAAAAGAGTACTTGATACGTTTGGAAAATAGAATAAGCAGAAAAAAGTTATAAAAAGCTGGGGAAATTGGGTTTTAGAGTATGTGAGTGAGTTTGAGTAGAGGCGAACACCTGACTCAAGGGTGTCCTAGACAGTTGAGTGTCATGCCTGGGAACAACTAAGATAGTGTACCTTGCGTTTTGAGTAAATCTTTTTGTAGGCTTTAAAACATTTCTTGAAAATGTTATGAATCGATAAGGTGAAGTGTAAAAAGAAAGATTCTCGTCACACAGGATTCGAGCTTTGACACTCCTTCTACACACACATTGACCCTGTTTGACACACACTCCTTCTACACACACATTGACCCTGTTTGACACACACTCCTTCTACACACACATTGACCCTGTTTGACACACACTCCTTCTACACACACATTGACCCTGTTTGACACACACTCCTTCTACACACACATTGACCCTGTTTGACACACACTCCTTCTACACACACATTGACCCTGTTTGACACATACTCCTTCTACACACACATTGACCCTGTTTGACACACACTCCTTCTACACACACATTGACCCTGTTTGACACACACTCCTTCTACACACACATTGACCCTGTTTGACACACACTCCTTCTACACACACATTGACCCTGTTTGACACACACTCCTTCTACACACACATTGACCCTGTTTGACACACACTCCTTCTACACACACATTGACCCTGTTTGACACACACTCCTTCTACACACACATTGACCCTGTTTCCTGAAGTGTTCCTCACCCTACCACTTTATGAATGCCAAAAATGCAACAATTGATTCCAATAGGTATCTTTTTTATTTGCCTCTTGACCATTTGCCTTTCTTTCTCCATGAAGAACGTATCTGTATATGAAACTAAAATAAAAACTATAGTGCTTTAAAATGAAAATATTGTCACTCTGAATAAGTTAAAATAGTTTCATTTTAAATCAGTATAGTTATTATTTTAATTTTATATACAAATACATTATTTACACACACACACACACACATACACACATATATTTATATATATATATATATATATATATATATATATATATATATACAAAGATAGAGAGAGAGAGAAAGAGGGAGCATGCATTTGGTGCTAAGACAGTCATACACAAATAACATTGATAGAAAACAGAAGATTTAAAAGAGTGAGTATCAAAAAGAAGCCAGCAGAAGAAGGAAGGAAAGAGAAAAACAGTGCAAAAGGGGCATGTTAATAAGACATTAAAAGTCTATGACATATATGACATTGCCATTGCTTGTTTAGTATTATTAGACTGGGATTGTTTTTGTAAGTATAACAGTTTCTTTCACAGAGATCAATAAATTAACATTTGTCCTTTTCTTTTCTATAAAATTTATTATGACTAAAAACTGCGATAAAATAATGAAACGTATATTAATACTTTACTTAATTTATTTATTAAAAATCATGTGAGAGTTTAAAAAAAGAAGAGAGGGAGAGAGTAACCCTGCTAGTATGATAATATTTGAGTTAGAGTTATGAAAATACTTTAATTCGGTGTTAAATATAAATGTACATTGTGTTTATTTCTTTTTTTCTCTCTTAGATTTTTAAATAACCAATATTTCGAGATATAACTCTTCTTCTTCAAAGGAAAATTAAGAATTGTGAGCTGAGTGTGTTTTTGTTATTAGATACGTCATTTCAACACGACATGTTTTTAATTAAAGACACTGTATGTAACTGTTATGTATACGTGTGTTAAATGTATATATATATATATATATATATATATATATATATATAATATACTAAATCAGTTGTGCATCTTAAAGTTAAAATTATTTAATCAGCTTCAAAACCAGATTACGAGATGCAAGATTTTTTAAAAATTAATGAAACATTTATATTTTATATTACTCATATATTTCGACATACACATATACAAATCAGAGCGATTTCACCCAACAAATAACTTACGATTTTTTTACATTTAACTTTCTTTCTATTTATTATATACTTTGAAGGATTTTGGACACCCACCAGACGGGTACAGCTTAATACATCGCCACTGAAAATCATTTATTTTTAATATAACACATTTGAAAGTAATTATGCGAATTAATTTTTAACATTTCGTAATATGTCAGAAAGACTCACCATTTAATAATAATAATCTGTTACTCTTTTTTCAGGGCAAGGCAAAACAAAAGTTAATTCAAAAATATTCCTGGGAAACGCCGAGTCGGGGAAGCTAGTATATGTATATTATTCATGGCCAGGGTCGTAAGCGACAAACCAGTTTTCATATAGTGAGCATGTATTAAAACTTAAGCATAACGGACTGACTAGCCAACATTCATGGATATTTTTTAACGTCTCATTTCCTGTCTTGACATAAATTAACCATTCTGTAATAAGCTTGGAAAGTGAATGTACATTTCTGATTGGCAGAGGTTGAATTGGAGGAGGGAGAGGATGTAGGGGATAAAGTATTAAATAAGAATGAACAAAAATATGTGACTCATTATTTTCATTAATGAATGTGTTTATATTCCTACATTGATTAGAATTGATTCGTGATTCTATGAATGATATCAATTTGCCAAAAACTGATTCTGAGATACCTACGTGCAGAAATCATCCAGCTTGCAATCTGCCATGATAACATGATAATCTTTGAGATCTTACGAGTGAATGTAAAAGCTTTTTTACCTATTGGCCAGTTTTTCTTACCCCAACAAGAATCGACAGGTAGAAGTTATTAGATCACTTGATATGTTACAGTGAACTGAAGATAGAATTCTCACTTAACGAAAGAGATAGAGAGAGAAAAAAGATAGCATCGGTTTAGATTAACAGAAGTCTGTCTTTCTTTTTGTAATATTTGCCCAATGTATTTGTCCAGGTAAAAGCATTGGATTGAGTTTCAAATAGGAAATATTTTTTGCGAGTGTGGGCTTGGAAAATAGTTTTGCATCCCCACCCCTTCATTGTCTCCTCCCTTGTAAATGTAATTCGTAGCGTCTAAAGTGCAAGAGTAAATGATCACCACTGCTGTATCAAGAATGAAGCTGAGGTCAATACAATATTTGCAGAGAGTCATAGAAACTTCATTCAAACCTAAAAAGTCCTGAATGACTGATTTAATATTTTGGCTGACTTCCAAACCAAACACGTTATCGTTAGACTTACTTTTGACTTATATTTGTACTGAAACAAGAACAGCTATTCTTAAGATGCAGCCATTCAATCTGTGCATTTAGTGCTGAAAATGCTATTTCAAACTTAAACATCGCAGATTGACTGAAAGACAGAGCCTTTTATAAAGATTCATAGACGCATCTCAAATAAAATGTGTCCATTCAATCTGTGCGTTTAGCGATGAAAATGCTATTTCAAACTTAAACATGAACTGGGGAATTTTATACATATCATTTAAATTTCATAAAAATAGGATATATTTGAAATTTTAAGAGAGAGTAATTCTTCTATAGCTCCCTTGGAGGGGGCACTTAGAGATTCGGGACCACTTCCATTTTATTCTCCGAAAAATTTTATACATATGATTTAAATTTTATTAAAATAGGGTATATTTGAAGTTTTAAGAGGGGTTCTATCTCCATAGCTCCCTTAGGGGGCATTTATAAATTCAGGGCCACTTTCATTGTCTTCCCTGATAAATATTACATATAGCAAGTCTGCTCAAATTTCCAGTACTCTTTTCCCCATTCCATCATTATTGTAACTCACTTGGTGTTCTTATCTTGTTGATAAATGTTTTTGGAATTTGAGCCTCCTCAAGATGCCAGTACTCACCTTCCAGTAGTTAGCCAGTATGATGTTATGCCTCCTCGCCTTTTCCATCCTATTAAACCCTCCACAGATTATTAGTAATTATTATTTACTCACTAGGACTTCACACACAAGTCATTATCAGTGATCGCTCACTGGCAACAGCAGGTGGTGTTCCCTGATTTCCACTTTTCGATGCCCATTGCAAATCACTTTGTATTCTCGCAACAGCTGTTTAACATTAATTTTTAACTGATAACAGACGTTGATTTTCTCTGGTATTTGAGTAGCAATAAGCCTCCTCAGGAGTCCAGTGCTCGCTGTGCCCTTCAAGTGGAGGCCTGGATGGTGCTCTCTCTTTTATTTTTTTATAGGTCATCAATTTTCACAATTCCAATTATAAATGTACATCATTAATTTGGCATTGTTTCTGTTAAAATCATTCCTGCTTAGAAATGAGATTTATTGATTCCCCAAAATACCGATATTCATTAATTTGGTCAAATTCCGCACTTGGTTGGTGAAACAAAGGGGGTGATTGTTGGATGCCAGTTAAAGAAACAAACTTTTCTCTATAAAATCAATAGAAGAATTCAAACTGCACAACTAATGCTTAACATTTTCAAACGTTCCAAAGAAAGTTTCTGTTTCCGGACTCTTTCCTCTTTAAGTATCTCTCTTTTTAATTATCTTCTCAATTCAACCCCTAAATATTTTTGCAGACATTTACACCATTAATATACAATATACAATTTTTGTTGGATATTTCATCCCATAATACCTCAAATTCTCCTCTTTTTAAACCATTTTTTCTGAATTCATCTGATTCCATCTTAAAATCTTCCATGGTATTTCTATTCTTAATCTGATCTGGCAACTGGTTCAAAATATGTATTACTCTATTAGCAAATAACTCAATTGGATAATAGATCTAAGCTCTGAAATTTGTTTTGACAATAACCTTTCAGATGGAGAAGAAATATTATAAAATGTCTACTATAGTTAGAAACTTCATTAATTATTTTGAAAGTTTCAATTTGTGGTTTATATTGGACTAAGAATTTGTCAGTTGAGCAGTGCGCCTTTGACTGAGATCAAAGTAGTAATTAAAGAAGAAGAAGAAGAAGAAGAAGAAGAAGAAGAAGAAGAAGAAGAAGAAGAAAAAAAAGAACAAAAAGAAGAAGAAAAGAAAGGAGGGAGCATGACATTCAGACGACGAAGAGAAAAAAACTGTGCATTTTGCAAACAATATTATGTTTGTCTAAATGACACAATATCCTAATCATTCTATAATGATAACAGTCCTGAATAGGTGTCAAGGATAAGTCGAGGATAAGTCTTCAAATAATCAGTCGGACAGAATCTGGGTGATTTTTGAATAGGTGATGACGTTGCATCTGTTCGTCTCAGATATGGTTCTGTGCAGTTCTAGGAGGTCCACCTTCCCAGGCTTTACCTTCTCTCTTTGAAAAGAGATTAGTTTATTGCTAATCGCCTGAGGCGCCCCAACCAGGGAATACCGACAGAACTGCCCAGGCATTTTTTGTAGGCCAGAGTGCGTTTCTCCAAGTGTGCTGACTTTTCATAACCTTACTTTACCTTGTGTCTAACCTCCTGGCACAAAGGTAAATACCTACAATTGTAAAAGATAATTCTCAGGCGTCACTTCAATTAAGGTTCCATAAAAAAAACGGTAAAAATAAGATTTAAGTAAATTTACTAATAAAAAATAGTGAATGGAGGAATCCTTCTAGACTGACAAAATTTTAATTTTTGTCCCCATTTTCCTCACATTAAAAACCGACCTTGTGTCTAATTCTGCCCTTGGTGGGAAGCAAGTAAATACAAACAGCGAAGAAAAAGCAAATTGGTTGTTTTGAATACTGTTGTGCTCATCTTTTTCTTGTATCTATTCTATTTGCATATACTACTCTTAGCTAGTATTATTGCGTCACCACAATACCACATTTACTTGTTCCATCTTTTTTTGTATCTATTCTATTTGCATATATTACTCTCAGCAAGAATTATTGATGTCACCACAATACCACATTTACTTGTTCCTCTTTTTCTTCTACTGTTCTTTTTTCTTGCTTTCTTACTGCATACATTTTATCATACTATAAAATCCCCACCACACCCCACTCAAATCAAACCTTTTTACCCGAGATTTTTTTAATTGCAACAAGGCATCCTACTCTTACCAGATGCCACCATGTGATATCATCTGCCATAATTAACTAGTCCGAAAGAACTATGAATAGTTTGTATAAATAGTTTGTATAAATGGTTTGTATAAATAGTTTGTATGAATAGTTTGTATAAATGGTTTGTATAAATAGTTTGTACAAATAGTTTGTATAAATGGTTTGTATAAATAGTTTGTATAAATGGTTTGTATAAATAGTTTGTATAAATAGTTTGTATAAATAGTTTGTATAAATAGTTTGTCATCTAGAAATGAAAATATCTACTTGATTTTCATCATTGAATTCTTAGTATGTTTATTATTGTTAAAGTGTCGTACTACAAATGCAAACAAATGCAAGATTATTCTCAAAGATCTTAATAAGCTTTTAAACAGCTAAAGTGATAACAAAATGCTTCCGTTTTTATCCATTTCATAAAATGTAAACAAATATAGAAATAGACATATAGGGTGGCGCCCCCCCCCCCCTCCTCAAGAAAATGCCTCCCACCCATGGAATCGTTAATAAAATTCACAATCCTTTCTGCAATCCAACCATATTTGGTACAAATAAACTTCTGTCTATTGAACTGTCCACCAAGTTTCACTCATGAATGTCCAACAGTCTTTGTTTCATTGCCATTCAATGATCCATGCTCTAAAAGTGCACCTGAATACAATGTGCAAAATTGCCTAATGCACTCCTCTCTTGGCACTGCCCTGATTTTGGTTGTGATGGTCCTCTTCAGTTCAGGAATAATCTGGGGTTGTTTTAATAGACATTTTCTTACTTTATCTACAGATAAAAATTGTAGAGATTATTGTACAGTGAGTGCAAATGCCATTAAGGATCACACCTTCTACTGATAAGGCGATCAACAAGATGTCTCTCCCCATATCATTGAACAGCAGTAACATAAAAAGTTTTGGACATTTGTGATTGGACAAATTAGGCATAGACTGAAATTTATTTGTACCAAATATGTTTGGATTGCAGAAAGTGTTGTGAATTCTATTAACGATTTTATTAACAATTCCTGGCATTTTTTGTTGGGGAGGGGGGTTGAAGGCGCCGTATATGAACCCATCCAGGGACGGCTATTCTTGTGGGATAAGGAATGCAGAAGCACCATTTTGCCGACCCTGCACCAGACATGACTAAAGAAATATAACCAGAATATATTTTTGTTGCATTTAATTGTTTTAATTTGTTTTTTTCTCTTTCCTTTCTGTAGTGAATTATATTTTCAATTTGCAGCTTGCCTTCACTTGGAACACACACGGCTACTAATGCCCTCAAAACAGTGTGCATCAATCTTAGCCAGAGGAATAATGGAATATTAGAAAATAAATTATATATTTTATAAAAAGACAAAAGTCTTTATTTTTATTCAACATTCCATTTTCAGCTGTAAACTAAATGGTTCTTGAAGGCAAGACCACCACAAATTATCCAACCGTACAGAGAATAAATAATTAATGCGAACAGATACTACCAAATGTTTGCCCCTCTCCCCCTGTTCAGACGAACTGATTCCAAACTTAGAAAGTCTAAGGGATCTTAATCAAAACGTGGGTCTAGGACAGTGGTCAAGGAACAGGTCCGGATAAATGTGACTTTTGTGGTCCTACAATAGTGCTAATACAGTGTGTAAATACCTTAAATGATGCCACATAGTGGTGCATCTCATATGTATTAAACAAAGTAATTGATATTCTATCAGAAAAATGTGATAAATTAGATTTTTGCCAAAATGTTGAAGAAGCAGAATCAATGCAACAAGATTTGGCAGGTTTGGTCCTTAGATGTGCATCACTTTAACATTTTGATGAGCTAACCCTTTACTGCATTTTTCTAACTCTAGAAACACCACTTAAAATACAATTTTCTATCTTGTGTCTTTATTATTACAAAGGCAAAGACCCAAATTAGTCACTTCATATTGATGTGCGTGAGGGTTAACGAACAAAATTAGAACCTAAATCGGCTGCCTGCTACCTACCCTTGCCTCCTGCTGAATGAATTGTCCCCCTTTTTCACAACCTGTTCTATTCCATCACCACCCTGTCCACCACAATTTTACTTTAATTTTGAATTTCGTCCAAGTTTATCCTGAATTGAATTGATGTGCTTGCAAGTGTTGACGCTCTAGGCGATTGTCTAGTTTGCCCAGTGAGTAGTGCACTGGCCCTCTGAAGAAGAAAGAGGAAATCAAAAAAAAGAAAACAAATGTGTCAAAAAGCAGACGAAGAAAGAAGTAATAGCTTTTCACATGGTCTTCAAAAGTCTGCTTCTTCGGGTTTGACTAACTCAACAATGCCAGACTGGTTCTGAAAGATTAGTCGTCAAAAGACAAAGCAAGTCCACCACAGAAAACTAGAGCACAAGACATGAACAACTCCCATAGTTGAAGTAGAAGTTGTAATGGCAGTAGAAATGGGGAACATGTCTCGTTTGGTATCCTAAGCTCTCTCATTTTCATTTTCTTCATTTGTTATAGCAATTTATTGATAGTGTTCATTTTCTCTATTAATGATCCTGGAGAGTTGAGGGAATTTTTTAAAAACTTTGATTTTTTATGGGGAGGTGTGGAGTGACCGGCAAGATCACTAGATTTAAGCCCTCGTGACTTTCTCTTAGAACAAACACAAAGGAAAAGGTTTTATGACATGGTCCTCAAACTCTTTACGATTTGAAGGAAAGAATCAAAGAGTAAATCAACATAATTCTATTTGAGATGACATACAGCATCTTCATGAAGAATTTTATCAATGTATTGCCAACAACGATCACCATTTGTCTGATATCATTTAAAAAACCCATTAAAATAAAACGATTTTATGTACTTCTTGAAATATAATCATTCTTTTATTAAATATCTGACCTGTTTTTAATACCAGCCAAGGTTTGCCTTGGCATCATTCTGGCATGAGGACTGCTTCATGCTAAATGTTATACAATTTTGTCAAGCACTTTTAGAACTTATAAGAGACTAACAGACAGACAAACAAATACTCAATTACCTAACATTTAATTTAATGTATAAATTCAGTGTGAACAGAGAAGACTATGAATAATATTCCCACCCAATTCATTAAAATAAATAGGTTGCAGATCATAATATCAAATTAAATAGGCTACTAAGAGACACACTATCCTATACACTTGTGTATAGACTTATCAATTATCCTGCAATCTCCGTTCAAGTAGCTATGCAACCTCTTTGCTTTCATAAGCAGTCATTTAGTCATTATGGGTCATTAAGGAAATGAACAGCTATACATATGATTTGGGGGAGAGCCGGATTATTCCATAGGCTGCAGTTTAGGCGTTCTCAAACTTAGCGTACCAAAATTTGGGATCCGTGCATTACTGAATAAATAGTTTCAGCAACTGAAATGATATCTCATATTTATATTGATTTTTGACATATCGGCTAATTTTGTATAATAAAATACTGTGATTTCTTATCGGATATTTTTATCAACAATCAGTATAATCGTATATGTGTAAGTTTATTTGAATGTATGTTATCACCTTTCACACCCATTTGAAAAGATGATATGCAAAAAAGTAATCCTAAACTATCTGGTGTAGCTGAGTGCGAAAGATTTATATTTTACCCATTTTAAAATGAATTATTCCCAAATCGAGTACGACGTCATCAATAGACTTCGGTCGTCGCTGTCAACTTAAAAGTGACATTCGTGTAATTTATTTGACAAATGTATTTTTTTTAATATTTACCTCAGAATTATGTTTATGGTAAGAAAGAGACTATTTTTAAGAGATTTAAATTGTTACAATAAGTAAATTAAAAAATTAAAACATTCTATTCACTATAGAGGGGTACAACAGTACAAAGAGAGTCCAATTGTCAGATAGGCTAGTATAGACTGCACCCCAATGCCCCTTAAGCTATTCTATTTCATTTAACGAATTTGCAATAAGTTTACTTTAAGCTCTGTTAACGTGACTAAAATATATCAAGAGTAAGAAATATTTCAGCTAGAATTAGGCGAGTTAGAGGCTGGCGGCATCTGAGGGGTTCCCTATAATATCATTAACCTCAGAGAAACAAAAGATCATAATCCTGCCCAATGAATCCTTAACATTTCTGCTAAATCAATCTCTAATAAAAGCAAAATGAAAATATATGTCAAAAGTATAAATGATATATTTACTTATCATTAGTTATGGGTTATGCTGTCTTCATCTTCCTCATGTTCATGTGAAAACAGATTAATAGAAAGAGTTTTCAATTTGAAAGAAAATTATTAATTCGTCTGAAGTTCAGGGTCCAACAAAATGAAAATCGATAAAAGCTACAAGTTAGTTCCAATTTTGTTGTTTGCTTGTACATATCACTTAGCCATTTATAATTAGCATGAGTTTTTAGGCTGTATTGGATAAGTTGGATGAGAGAAGTGTTAGAAGCAGACACAATTTTCATCATTTATATATCTCTTTGCACATATTAACTCCTAAACTAATTAACCAATCATTATGAATTTTGGAATACAGCTGCTAGGCATAAAGAGTTCGAATGTGGGTTATACAGGGTGAGCAAAAATAAGGGTCCTATTTTTAAAAATTCATAACTTTTTTATTTATTGATTTTTAAAAAATTTTTTTTTAGAATAAGTAAAGGACCCCTTCCGAAGCAAGCATGAGCCGTATTAGCCCTAAGGAACGTACCCTCATTTAGAAAACATTATTTTTGCTTAAAAAACTCAAAACAGTGTAAAAAACAATACTTTAGTTTTTGTAAGTTTTAAGAAGTGTTTTTCGGCTAAAATTTGTTTTGTTTATTTCAAAAAATCTCGTCAGGGTCAGTCTACACACACATAAAGTTTGGTGAGTTTAACTTTTATTTTGTGGAAGTTATTCAAATTCAAGTTATTCAAATTTAAAGATAGGACCCTTATTTTGGCCCACCCTGTATTTAGTTTAATTTAGTTTCATGCGAAGAGGATAAAAAGGGGGTGAAAGCCTTTTGTAAAAATTCATATACCTTCGATGTTTATGCAATTTTAACATTAGACATCAATTAATAAATATTAGACATCAATTAATAAATATTCCCCAAATTTTAGTTTCTGTAGAGTATCTTAAAGGGTTTTAGTGGGCATAATATGGGCAGTTTCTTTTGAGTATTTTAATGGGGTTTGGAAGCATAATATGGCCATAACCTCCGATTTAAAAATTAAAATATATCAAATTGCATTGAATTTGATCCATAGTCACCAATTAACAACTAATTAACTGCATTTGAATTTTTACCTCTTAAAACCCCTTAAGACTTACATTTTAGACATTTGCTAGAATCAAAATCATGTAATGAATTTTTATTAGAATTGGAATAAGGATTATAGATATAAGATTTAGTAGCATTATATATTGATTTTAATCCTCATAAGGGGACATAAAATTGGTGCAAAACTGTTCGGAGATTAATTTTACTCGTTTTGAAGCGTGAATTTTTCTAGTAAATATTTAAACAAAAGACATAAGTGCTATAATCTATCTTGTTGTCAGAGGCGAGAGTCGTACTATGAGGGTAAGTTTCCTGACCGCTGATCACAGTTAGAATTGATCTGGTGATTGGGTTTCGAATCTCAGTGTGAAAACCTTTGCCACATTTAGTAACATTGAAAAGCCATGATACAACAATAGGGCTGTCTATGGATGACTATATATACATATAGTCGCTGTACCTACCCCATGTAGCCCAAAGTTCATTGATGTCATTTTAGTTTAAATTTTTTTATTTAAAAAATAAAAAATAATGTGTAAGTCACAAAAAGATGGAAAAAAGCTCAAAATGTAAGGAAGACAACTCAAGTTCTTACCTTAAAGTTAAGAAAGAATTATTTCCAGTACATACGCTTTAGGTCATTATTTTAAATTGTCTCCATTAAAATAATCTTCTTTGCCGGAATAGTTATTTTTAGAAAAAAACTAAAACGAATTACACATTTTTAGTGTAAAGAACATGCTGCAAGAAGAAAAAGTCGCTAGTTAGAATCAAATATCGATTTGTCAGATCTATTGCTATTTATGACTAACATGGAAAATTCGACAATACAACTTTATTTATTATATGTATGTATATATATATATATATGTCTGTGTCTTTGGTTCTTTTTTGTTTAGCTAATATTTTGACTAATTAGAGATTACTGATCACTGATGAGAGTGTTTAGTTTGTGATTGGTGCGTTTAAAGTTTGTGTTGCTTGAATAGGACACAACTAATGGTCGAGTTCAGGTACTAATGGGAGTTAGTTTGAGACGTGTATATTCAACGAATCGGAAATTGTTTGCCATTATAACAAGCGTTCGTGGTTGAGAAGAGCAGATTCAGAAGAATTTCTTTTGATGTGTTCTTCTGAATTTACTTATTATGTGCGTTGACATTGGACAAGTAGAAAAAGGTGGAAAAAAGAAGAAAGGGCAAACAAGTGGAGACTCAAATGTACGAGCTTTTAACTGTCGCGATCAAAACGTCAATAATAACTATGGTAGGAAGACATGATGAAGTCAGTTGCCATTTAAAAGACAATAGCATAAGCCGGGTATTTCTTTCGTTCAATTATGGAACAGGAATCGTATTATTCGACAGACTAAATATTTGGATATCACAATAAAATCTTTGAACAATATATATATATATATATATATATATATATATATATATATATATATATATATATATATATATATATATATATATATATGTGTGTGTGTGTGTGTGTTATTTCGTTTAATCTGACTACTATTCTCATCTTAGATGTTATTCTTACAACGTTTCGTCCAATGTAACCTCCGACCTTCTTCAGGTGCATCTTGCCGAACTTGGTAATCTGTACGGAATTTTGAACAGAACCCTTTATTTAATCCACGTCATGACTAGCTAGAAGTCTTAAGTAATTAGTAATTCTATTCTTAGTATTGCTTGCACTAAGGATTGAACCTTCAACCTCCATAAGACTATTTACAAAGAGCTTTGGTTTATAGTATTTTTGTCATTCTCTTCACTTTTCTTCACTTTTCTTCACTTTTCTTCTCTTTCTTTTTTCGTTCCATTTTCTTTTCTCTTTCTCTATTTCCCTTTTCTTTTATTTTACTCTTTCCATTTGTTTCTTTCTTTTCTCCATTTTGTTTTTCTCTTTTTCAAAATTCAATTGCTATAAAAATATTACTACCTTTACTCAAAAGAATCTTCATCTGAAACACGATGCAGATCAGTTAAGCATCAGTGGAATTCCCTTTTCATCCTCTACGGCTGGCCGCTTATGACTGCAGCTGTGGGGGGGAGTCCATTTTAGAAAGTTCAGAAAATTTAGCTTTTTTTAAGTCTTTTGTTTAGCAATTTATTAAAATATTCAAGAAACGAAAAGTAAAATTTTTCAAATAAATATAAAAAAAACAATATTTTTCGCTGTACTTTGAAGTTAAAATATTTAGAATTTCTAAAACAAATTAGCTAAATTTATATTTTACTGTAAATAAAAATCAGTTCTATTCCTAGAAATTCTGGGACGGGTATATATATATATATATATATATATATATATATATATAATATTAAATTATACTTTTTAAATATTTACCTACGTACAACGGCTCTCATCAGCGCACGAAAATAATAATCTCAGATCGTTACAGTTCACAGAGACACCTTGAATCTGTAAGAGTTCATTAAGTCCTCGAGGCCATGAGAGATTGTCACGTGATTACGGAGAAATTCATGATATTTACACTAAAAGTGGCGAGTATAAATATCTAGACATATGATAGAATTCAATGTGTAAAAAAAAAAAATAATTTATTATTATTTAAAATTAATATTGGTATATATATATATATATATATATATATATATATATATATTGTTTTATTTTACTTCAGTCGATGTTCTCAGAAATCAAGGGACTAACACTTGATCTCTATATAGAGATCCATAGATATTCGTGTCGTTCATTAAAGTACTTCATTACCTCTTAAGCGTTGTGTTATTAAAGAAGTCAAGACCATTAATTTTCTTCTCCTCAACTGACCAGTTGATTATGTTATAGTATATCTTTCTTTTGGGCTCTTGATCTTACCGGATTCCAGGACAAGATTTCATCTAGTCTGGTGGAGCATCCAGCTAAGTGCTGTTACTAGCTGCAACATCACTTGGAGAAGCTGCACTATTTCTTGTATCAGCTAGTGTAGTGTAGCCAAGTCGAGGAGATCTTATTTGGGCTTCGAATATTATGTTATTTGTAGGGTAAAGTATCCTCACATAAGATTTTGCTGACAAACCCTTTCACAGAGAGACCGAAGATACTCGTGGATGGTGTCTAGTAGGTAATTCAAACTCTTCTATACATATATATATATCTGTGTGTCTGTGTGTTCGTGTTAAATAAATCCAAATGTTCTAACTTTAATTGTATTTTAATGGGACAAGAAAAAGACCTGCCTCAATCTTACAAAAATGAAAAATGAGGCAATTAAAATCTGCAGGATATTAGCGAATACTGCATGGGTCAGATTAGCTCATTGGGTAGAACATATATTTTAAAGTTGATCATTTTCTTCTGTTTATATTGCTACTTTTTTTTGTTTCAGAGGAAAACCATGAATTATTATCCCTTTTTAATATTATGCCTTCTACTAATCCACACAACAAACATCTTACTATTTCCTATAGTAACATCAGAGGTCTCAGGTCAAACTATCCAGATGTTTAGTCCTTTCTCTTGGGCAAATCTTCTCAGATCCTTGCTCTTTGTGAGACTACTCTGGGTGCTTCTATTGATAGCAACGATCTACATGTGGATGGTTACTTGCCTCTTATTTTTTTAGACTCTTTCACACATTTGCATGGTCTTGCTCTTTTTTTTTCTCGCAAGGATCTCTCTATTGCATGTGTCCCTAACCTTGTATCTCATGAATGTCCTTTTATCTGTCTGAGGTTGTCTTTGTTGCACTCCACTTCTTATTTATTCTTTTTGTACCGTTCCCCTTTTGCCAATGATTTCTCTGTTGTTGATGCTATATCCAGTATTATTGATGATGCATTGCAAATTCATCCGTCTTTGTTTTTAGTGACTTCAATGCTCATCATTTTGACTGGCTTCCTCACTCTAACTGCACAGATCTAGCTGAAGAAATATGTCTTGACTTTTCTCAGTCTCATGACTTGTCTGAAATTGTCACCTTCTTCACACATTTTCCTGATAATGATGTTCATCAACCATCCTTACTTGATCTTTTTCTCACTTCTGTTCCTGACTCATGTTATATTTCCTCTTCTCTTCCATTGGGTTTTTTTGATCATGCTGTTGTTGATGTTGAGGTTAATTTTTCAGTTAAGTCTTCTATTGATTGTCCCTTCCATAGGAAGGCTGATTGGGATGGGTTTTGCAGCTTCCTATGTGACGTTCCATAGCATTCTATCTTTGGTATGTCTCCGAATGCTGCTTCTAGGGAGATTACTGACTGGCTTCTTGTTGGAATTGACACCTTCATTCCTCATCGTAAGTTTTAAGCCAAACCTCATTCTCCTCCATGGTTTTCACTTGTTTGTGCTTCTGCCATTGCCCATCGTAATGATTACTTTAATCAGTATCGTCGGGATGGTTTTGAGAATTCTAGACTATCCTACAGAAGAGCTAGCAATGCCTGCAAAGAGCAATCTCTGAGGCGAAGTCTGGCTACTCTCAAAGGATTTGTGACTCTATCTCATTTCAATGGGTTGGCTCTCATGATTTTTGGAGAATCTCCAATAGTATTACTAATAGTGGCAAGTCTGATATTCCTTTTCTTTTTAATGGTCTTCAGGTTATTTCATCTTCTTTGCTCGTCTTTTTTCTGACAATTCTTCTCCTGATGATTCTGATGTTGTTCTTCCTGATTTTCCTTTAAAAACTGATAAGTCTCTTAGTTTTGTTATTATCACTCCATAGATGGTAGCTAGGGTTCTTTCTGATCCAGACCAGTCTAAGGCTTCTGGTCCTGATTCACTTACTGTTGTTGCAAGCATTGTGTTCCTGAACTTTCTTCTATCCTCTTTAAATTATTCAATCTCTGTTTGTCTGAGTCCTGTTTCTCTTCTTGTCGGAAGGAGTCCTCTGTTGTCCTAATCTTTAAAAATGCTGGTGATCGGTCTGACCCAACTAAGTATCGTCCGGTTAGTCTCCTCTCCGTTATTAGTAAGGTTTTTGAAAGGTTGGTCAACGGCAAGCTTGTTTATTTTCTGGAAAGTCTAGGCCTCTTTAGTGCTGTTTAGTATGGCTGTCGTGGTTTTCGTTCAACTTCTGATCTTTTAACTGTTGTAACTGAGCGGATCTGTCAGTTTATGGATAATTCAGGAGAGGGAAGAGCCATTGGACTTGACATTTCGAAGGCGTTTAACAGAGTGTGGCATTCTGATCTCCTACACAAACTTCAGGGTTATAGTATTGGTGGTAAGGTTCTTGACATTATTAGGTCTTTTTTTATGATTGAAGCTTGCGAGTTACTTTGAACAGGGTCTCTTCATTCTCTTTTCCTATCAATGCTGGTGTTTTGCAGGGCTCTATTCAAGACCCAACACTGTTTCTTCTCTATATAAATGATCTTCCAGAGAATATTGTTCAGAAAATTAACATCTATGCTGATGATACCACTCTCTATTCTGGTGTTGCTTCTCGTCCATCTCCCTCAAATCAGTCAAAATATGCAGCTGATCTAGCAGTTGACCTGGGTTCAGTTATGGATTGTGGTACGAAATGGCTTGTTTCATTTAATTCAGTTAAGACTCACCTCATGTCTTTCAATCGTAAGCGTGTCCCTTTTCTTCCTGAGATTCTCATGTATGGCTCTGCTCTTGAGGAGAAATCGACACTGAAACTTCTTGGTCTTTCTCTCTCATCAAATCTTTCTTGGAGTTAATACATTAGATCCATTACTCTTTCTGCTTCTCATAAAGTTGATTCTCTCTATCGCTCCAAACACTTTCGCACACCTGAGGTTATTCTCTATCTCTACAAATCTACTATCAGACCATGTATGGAGTACTGTTTTCATATTTGGACTGTTATCATACTGTTGTCCATTTGAAGGATAAGGTGCAGAAACGTATCTGTAATTTGATTGACCCTACCGTTTCTTCTTCTCTGCACCCTCTCTCTCACAGACATGATGTTGCTAATCTCAGTTTTTTCTATAAATACTATTATGGCATGTGTTCTTCAGAATTATGTGATCTATTTCCCACTTCTTTAGTTCCAGATCGTTTGACTCGTTGGTCTAGTGGTCTCCATCAATTTGCTGTTTTGATACCTATTTGTAATACAGCTTCCTATTGCAGTAGCTTTTTTCCAAGAACTGCAAGCTTGTGGAACTCTCTTCCTGCTGACTGTTATCCTCCTACCTATAACCTTGGTCATTTCAAGACTAAGACCAATAGGCATCTCTTATCTTTGCGATAATCATATTTGTTCTTGTTAGCTCCTCACATCAAGTAGCTTCATACCTTGATTGGAGTGATTTCCATAGAAAAATACAAAAAAAACATCATATACAATGGAACCTGTGACCGACTAATCTATGTAATTGCGTTAAATGCTAATACATGATTTTTTTGATTTTTAAAGAAATATTAACGTTTGTCTCTAAATCCAATTTTCATATCCAACCATAAAAAATGAAAAAGAGTATAAATTAAATTATTTTGTTTCTGAATGTTGATGGTAATTTTGGTTTAATGTATTTGTAGCTATTTAACAATTACATTGTCTATGTGGACCTGTAGCGAAATGATAATGAGTTCCCTTCTGTTACTTTAAAGGATTTTATTAAAAAGTTTCGGAAACATATGTACACAAACATATTTTTTTTTAAACATAGTTAACCCCAAACAACGCAGGCCGCCACTGTAGACGTAAGGGGCTACTGAGAAAAAAGAAAAGGGGAGACGGTTGGGGGGGTCAACCTAAATTGGGATCTGCGCAGCAAGATTTCTGTTAACATTAGTTTTAAATTTCTGCATGTCAGTACTGTCGGAGAAACAGGTAGCAGGGACGGAGGGAGTTCCAGAGGCCAGCATTTAGATGATGTTGAATTTATGGAACATGTTTACAGTGATTATTATATCAAAAATGTCGTATTCTCTCAAGTTATAATATATATATATATATATATATATAGTCTAAAGAAGCTATGAGTCATTTTAAACAAAGAAACAAAATGCAGTTTAAATTCCCAGAGAAACTAACTAAATCCATGATATCGCAGACTTAGCACTTGCATAAGCCGACTGGAAAATTCATAAATAAAAAAGGGGAATTAAATATTTAACAGTGAAACAAAAACAGGGGACCTTAACTTGAGCGTGAAATATTAGAACGGGATCATCAGCTGTTTACCATGTGACTGTTTCGGAGATTTAAAAACAGGACAGTTTCAAAATTCATTGCTCTCCAATGGTACTGATCAAATGACCACTTCCCCAATAATCAAATGTACAAATAATCAAATGTACAAATAATTCAGCTTCAATTTCACATAAATAAATAAATAGTAATAATAATACATTACCCTTAAGACTACAGTATGATATGGTAATTTGCATACATATATATATATATATATATATATATATATATATATATATATTTATACATATATATATATATATACATATATATACATATATATATATATATATATATATATATACATATATATATATATATATATATATATGTGTGTATATATTAGTAAAAACAAGTACAGGGTGGCTGAGTTCCACAGCATCAATGGATGAGCTTACACTGCTCCAAACTAATTAGTAGACCTCAATATAATTGACTGTAACTTAAATTGATTAACTAAAACAAAAGTGAAAGAAGATACGAATGAGATGAAGAAAGTGGATCAAAATAAATTGTAACATCTTCAACCAGAGAAAAAAACTTCCAGTTATTGGGGGATTTTTTGTTTTCGGCTTTTAATTTAGAGATTTTCTCTCTTCGTTGTTTTAATTAACCGATCATTTATTTGCTTTTGCTTAAGTATCAGATCAAAGAGAGATTTCATTAGTCGTCTGAATCAGGCGGTGGGATGAAAGAGCTGATGTGCGCCGATGAGTAGATCAGAGGCAACTCTTCTAATCAACGCTTTATCTTACCACAACAAAAGAAGTACAGAAAAATAAAAACAAAAATAGTAACTTCATATTTAGAGCAAAGCTGTCATTTATTTCTTTTACAATTTTTATTAATTTTTAACAATGAAAGAAATCTTATTGTATTTTTATTGTTCTTTGCCTGCTACTGTTTGAAGGGAGAGGGTACCTGGCTCTTGCAAGTGGTCAACTAGTTTCTAGGATTTCTGTTCAGATAAAAAATATGACCTCACAAATGCGTAGAGGTGGTTGGTTCAAGGCACAAGTCGCAGTTAGGGCAAAAGAGAAATAAATATTTGCATATTTTCTTGCAGAATATTTTGAAATCAGAGTCGAATGTTTTAATCAAAAGAGTTTTAAATCTTTACAGCCATTGACCCTAACTTATAGTCCCGATACTGCAGATACAGTAGCAGTAAACTTGAAATATGACAACTTTAGATTATGTGCTAAAGAGAAATAATACAATCTACAACTCATATCAATATATATATATATATATATATATATATATATATATATATATATATATATATACATATATATATATATATATATATATATATATACATATATATATATATATATATATATATATATATATATATATATATATATATATATCAAGAAAAAGAATGATGGAAATAAAAGTTGGAAAAATTACAAATTATATTAAATCATCAAAAGTTCGAAAACAAGGACAAATCTCAAATCCTTAATCCATGAATTTTCAAAGATAAATTCTTCTCATCAGAAGATAAAGACCGGTAAAAAGATGAGAATGATTTATCTTTGAAAATCCATGGATTAAGGATTTGAGATTTCTCCTTGTTTTCGAACTTTTGATAATTTAATAAAATTTGTAATTCTTCCAACTTTTATTTTCATCATTCTTTTTTTTTATTTATTGCTCTATCCAGTATATTGAGCTTTCCATTATCACGATAGGTCATTATTTAAAGATATAACATTTATCTTCAAATTGTCATTCATTATGATATATATATATATATATATATATATATATATATATATATATATATATATTCACCCAGTGTTGGCCATGTAGAGATATATTTTTGATCGGAAGGTTTCTTAGGAAAAATAATATCAAATATCGTCACGTTTCCAAGTTTTGCCTTAAAAGAAAATGTTAAAAATAACATTTCCAATATGAGGAAAGTAATAAAAATGAATGTCAGTGCGGTGGTGTTCTTTTAAAAACACTACTTTTTGATTCTGCGTTTATTAACCTTTCTCTAAACCGGCAAAACTGAATCGAAACGCATCCCTTTTTACTTTAAATTTTAGAAATACCAATAAAAATAATTATTGTAATTTTCAAACCATTTTTAAATACACTTTTCACTGAGATAGTGTTTATTTCATCTATTTTGGTTTAATGAAACGAAATAAATCTATTTTTTGTAAATTAATTTTGTTTTTTATGTGCTAATGCATTTCAGGTATTTTATAGAGTTAACCTATAATTGACCCTACTCACCCCAAATGGAATTGAAAGAAAATGTGTGTGTGTGTATGTGTGTGTGTGTATGTAAAGTATAGATTTTGAAAACAGATTCAAATGCTGGTACTGCAAATACTGTAGCAGTAAATATATAAACTTAATGTACGAAAACCTTGAATGATGTTATACATTGAAACTCATAAAAAATGCATATTTGATCTAATGTTTGCTGCAAGTGTCAGATGCTAATTTTGTTGGAATATAGTTATGATGTTTGACAGCCAGTGCTTGAACAAGGAAACAATTGGTTATGACAATTGTTGAGCTTTTAGTCGAAGTTTGCACTCTCTGAGTTCACTTCCTAAATTTTACTTCTTCTGTGGTTATCTTTTTTTATTTTTACTAATGAGTTACCACATATCAAGGCCAAAAACCACTCGAGGATAAAGGTTAACAGTATAGATGGATTGTCAGTTGAATGATGAAGAATATTATGAGAATTTGAAAATGAAGAATGGAATGAATCGCATTTCATTACATATGAAGACGGTTTATGACAAATATTTTTTACATTGGATTTGAATATGACCATGTTTTAGCATGCAGTGAAGCAGTCTTGTTGTAATATGTTCCACAGATGGGAAGTTCTTGGAAAGAAACTTTGTTCATGGAAATACTGTTTGATGTAAAACACATGGAGGAAGAAAGGAAAATTCGTTGCAGTTGTGGTAGGAAGACGAGTTCTTAGTGTGAATATCTTACAAGGAAGAACCAGAGATTGGAGCTCAGTCGAGCACCTTCCATGAAAATAGCGATAGAATAGAGAAAGACCAGCAACGTCTCTTCTGTAAGAAAAGGGCTGTAGAGAAGAGAAGAGATCATTGGATTGCGAAGTCGACTTTGTCAAGGCAAGAAAGGGTACTTTAGCGACACCTCCCTAGATGTGGCAGCAGTACCTTCCCATCTTATGACGTATCTAACTCATATAGGTGGAGGATTGCATTATGAGTCAAATACTTTCTGGAGCAACCATTTTTCCAGCAGCCTAAGGAACAAATTGGATATAAGTTTTTCATTTTAGATCTGAAGTAAAGGTCAGTTCTAGGAACTTATCAGAGCATTGGTGGTGAAAGAAGATATACTTGTGTTTTGATCTTTTAAAAGGAACAAGCTATTGTTTCCCCCATTGTAAAATGTGCTCCAGATTGGAAGAAAGAGACTCAACAAGATTTGATCACCAATGCTCTTCGAAGTTATGCTATACACAATGCATACACAGTTGTGATGTCAACAAATGTTCTCAGAATATGAGTTGGAAGACAATTAATGAAGATCAGGAAGAAGATCGGGGCCAGAATAGATACTTGAGACAAATTGGCGTTAATACTATGTCCTACAGACGTCTGCCGAGACACAACTACATTTATAGATCTATTAGAGAAAAAAGATTTGAAGGTTGAGAATACATTACCAGTTATTCTACAGTTAGCAAGTTTGTGAAGCAACCATTTGTACTAGACCCTATCAAAAGCCTTGGATATCTCAAAAACTATTGCCCTAGAAACTAAGCCCCAATCGAGAAACTCACTGATCCTATGCAATATTATATTCAGCTTGTCAGCAGCTGATCTTGCAGGACAAAATCCATATTGATTGTCACTAAGTATATTGCTTTTGCTGAGATTATTGATAACTTCTTGTTTTATCACATGTATGATGCACAACAGACTGATCGGTCTGTATTGATATATAGAAGACTGATCAGCAGTGTTTTTAAAGACTGGACAGACCGACAAAATTTTCTAAGCAGATGGAAAGCATTTCTGCTTTAAGCAAGATTAAATAGCTTCGTAAGAATAGGAGCAAGTTCCGGCAGCAGATTCTTCAGCACAATGACTGGAATATTGCCACAACCAGTTGCCTTGCTGGCGTCAAGGTTCTTGCAACATCCTGGACAGACATATGGATACTGTAGATGAAAAAAACAGTACTTATATAGTCCTATTGGCATGGCCTCGTGAATGAGAGGCCTCCTGCGACAGGCAATAAAGCTCTATCCCCTAAAAAAAGAGGAGGTAATTTCCATCAGTGTTCCTATTTATTTGCCTCTCCATGATGCTAAAATTATTCAAGATCAGTTTTTGATGTGCCCCACAAAGAGAACATTCTAGATGAAAAAGAAAACATTACTGAGAGTAATATTTGGATAAGTATATGTTTCATTTTGATCAAAGGAGTACAATAAATTTGAAGGTTTTTTGTTCACATTCGACGTCATAAATAAAATATCCCAACATTGTGTTAGGGGTTTGGGAATAGACCCCCATAAACATATTCTAAAATCAAATTATCTTGAATGTGACAGTGGCTAAGTGATTAACAACACTAACCCTAACCTGTGGGAATCCAGTTCGTTCCACAGAAACACTTTCACTTAGGATGTTGGCAACCCTCACGTGGTCCCTCCTGTCCTACTAGAAATAATTCTTACTAGAAAGTTTTGCCAACAATAGTACGAAATGAATGAGCGAATCCAAAACACTTGTATAAGTACAATTCTTTTTGCTAAAAAGGGAGTATAATAATATCATGGGTCTGTGTTTTTGCTGGACATTCATAAAAATGTAATATGTCATAAACTCTTCTTAGGATTTTGGAAAGTGACCACAATAACCGTATATATTTTTAACTCAATTACTCAAATTATTTGGATAAGTATGTTTCATTCGGATCAAATGGAGTACAATAATATCGTAGTTTTGTGTTTGTAGGGGACATATATAAAGAAAGGATTATCTGTAACTTTATTTGATTTGATTTATAACTTTAAAATTATAGAATAAAAAAGTAAGAAAAGAATGGTTATATCTTGGAGCAAGATTACACAAACGTCATAATTCATTTCCTGGAAACACCGGATGTGTTTAAAGACTGTCAATTTATTGAAGAAAATTATTTCAATAAATCTCACCATACTTACACCCCTTCTCATCTCAAATGCATATAATAAAATGCAGAAAATAAGAATAAAAGGGTAATATAGTATCATGAGTTGGGATTGGGGGGGGGATAAGGTCTCTCCTTCAATCCGGGATCTGTTTATGGTAACAAACAAACATTCATTTTCTAGGATCACTAGAGACTAAATTAGTACATAGGATTAGGGTCAGAAAACAATTACTTTCTTTCATTCTTATGAAATAGTAAATGCTTGATAAAAAATACAGAAACTAGTTCATGCTGGTTACTTTTTCTTCTTTTATCTTGTTTTCTTTCCTTCTTTTTATTATATTGAAGCAGTTGCAAAGGTTTTCACACGAGGTAGAGAAAGAGAAGCAGTTGGTGGGGAGACGTGTGCTCCAAAAGTAACAGGTGAGAGGGAGAGAGGACAGAGAGAGAGAGAGATAAGTTTTACCTCTTCTATTTTCTGATCCAAGATCCCAGGCAACGCCAGGTAGTTCTACACACCAAACACATGTAAAAATGTCAAACCATGATTTTGTTGAAATGTGGTTACAGTGTTTTGCAGCCAATGCAAGAACCGACAAACTAAAGCATGTCAGTTGTTGAGTTTTTTAGTGGAGACTTGCATTCTCTAAGTGCACTTACTAATTTCGACTTCTACCTCTTATCTCCCTTACACATGAAAAACACATACATATGTGCCAATAATGCTGCATCTGGTGTATAACAAAAGTCTGAGATTATGTTCTTAAAAAGTCTCTGGAGAACGCTTCATAGATTACAACAGATTCGCAAGGCGGCAAGAGAGATAAAACCCTTTGACACTTGGAAAATTTGTGTAAGACTTTTACAAATTGAATTAATCTAAGATTTTTATGGCTGAATAAGAGAAAAGCTTTAAGCAAAGAAGTATCCTCTCTCATATAATAATAGCCATTGTGTATCTATATATTTATTTATGTGTCCATCATTTGTGCTAACGGTCAATTACTCACAGAAAACTTCCCTGTTCCTTTTGCATTCGCCAATTTCTTTTATTAACGAGTAGGTAGGGGATAGGAAAGCTCCTTTTTTTCTGAAACTAAGAAACAAATGTATGAATAGAAGGTGAATCTGAAATGTAATGGGACTGGTCTCACCAACAATGGATTTCAATTAATGAAGGGATGATGAAGTTCTGTTTTTCATGAAGAATGAACACGATTTTCAAAAAGATCTGGAAGACAACGAGTTTATCTAGAGATTGGCCAACCTGTGAGATATGTGTTTGAACCAAGTTATGCCCCGCATTGACCAACTCGTTGAAAAGAAGCATTAAAACATTAAACTAGTTCTACTTGTGAATAAATTGATATCTGATCGAATTCAGTTTTTCTGAGATCAGGTGGTACACGGCAGCTTTACAGAATCTCCAAGCGGTACATGATCATAGAAAGGTCATAAATCACTGCATTATCGCAATGTTTTTTTTGACAACGAACTGCCAGACACTCAGAATGTTGCAAGCAGGTGCATTGTCAAGTTAAAAAAGATGAGACGGTGTAAAAAAAAGCATGTGAAGAAAAAATGCAATGGTTGCAGAAAGCTAAGATTACAGTTAAAAATATACATTCCCAATAAGGTTTTTTTAAAAACAAAAACATAATTCTTAAAGTTCATCCTTTGCCTTAGGCATGAAGCCCGAATCGTTTTTGGAGGAGAGGGGGTTCGATCTTCAGCAAATTTTGTCAAAAACTGTTGGGCTAGACACTCTCACCAAAATACTACATTCACTCTGTGGCTTGATCTTACTTAGATGATCCCTAATTTGTTTTAAAAGGACTTGATTTACGAACAATTCATCGTGGGGAGTGGGACATTTACAAATATTCAAAAAAGAAAGAAAAAATGTCGGTTAGTAGGGCCCTCCCAACCTTCTGCTAAGTGTTAGGCGGCCCACTGTTTTCTGGGTGCTCCGAAAACAAGCAGGTCGATCTCTGGATGTGAGTGGGCTCAAAAATAAAACAGATCGGGGTGGAATATGGGAATGAATGGTGTCCTCTAAGATATAATACAACAGTTTAAGGGTGACCGGGGGCAAACTAAATGTGGGGAGTGGGCATATTTGAGGGATCTCTAGTACCAAAAAACAAAACCGGGTCAGAACTCATTTATTCAACTAGCTAAGGGGCTTTTAAATTTGAGGGGAGGGTTCCACAGAACCCAGGACCCACACGGTCATGCATATGCACTAACTGCACTTCACTAAGAAAAGATAAAGTGTAGTATCAGAACAAATACTACATTTTGAATTTCTTTTCATGGAAATTGCTCCAGACAAAGCATGAAACCACTTGATGTAAGGAGCTATCAAGAACGATATATGATTACCACAAAGACAAGAGATGCCTATTGGCCTTAGTCTTGAAATGACCAAGGCTATAGGTAGGAGGAAAACAGTTAGCAGGAAGAGGTTCCACAAGCTTGTGGTTCTTGAAAAGAGCTACTGGAATAGGAAGCTGTATTACAATGAGGTATCAAAACAGTGAATTGATTGAAACCACTTGACCAACGAGTCAAATGAGCTGGAACAAAAGAAGCAGGGAATATATCACACAATTTCGAAGAACGCATTCCATAATAGTATTTATAGAAAAGCAACACCAGAGAGGGTGTAGAGAAAAAGAAAGGGTGAGGGCCAATCAAATTACAGATATGTTTCTGCACCTTATCTAGAAACCTCAAATGGGACAGAGATTCACCAGCTCAAATATGACAACAGTACTCCATACATGGTCTGATAGTAGATTTGTAGAGATAGAGAATAGCCTCAGGTGTTAGAAATTGTTTGGAGCGATAGAGAGAATCAACTTTACGCGAAGCAGAAAGAACAATGGATCTAATGTATGAACCTCAAGAAAGATTTGATAAGAGAGAAAGATCAAAAAGTTTCAGGGTCCATTTCTCCTCAAGAGTAGAGCCATACATGAGAATCTCAGGAAGAAAAGGGACACGCTTATGATTGAAAGACATGAGCTGAATCTTAACAGGATTAAACAAAACAAGCAATTTTGTACCCCAATCTGCAACTGAACCCAGGTCAACTGCTAGATCAGGTGCATATTTCAACTGATCCGAGATAGATGGGCAAGAAGCAACATCAGAATAAAGAGTGGTATCATTCACACGTAGGTCGTTGCTATCAATAGAAGCATCCAGATTAGTCTCACAAAGAGTAAGGATGTGGGGAGATTTGGCCAAGAGAAAGGACTGAACATCAGGAAAGTTTGACCTGATACCTCTGATGTTACTATGAGAAATAGTAAGGTGTTTGTTTTTAATTATTTATTTGCTAAAAATATAACATATAATATGGCACAAGGCCATCAAAAGTGTGGGAAAGTATGGGTCGTTGGTCATTCTCTATCTTACACTATCTATTTTACTACATTATATTTTAAGCAGAATATTAATTTTTCACAAATAATAATTTGTTTCAATAATTTGTTTAATGGTAAAATAGAAGATATCCACTTGCTCATGGCCGCTTTATCACAAATGAGAAATTGCAAACCGGTGTTAATGGAAAGAAAAATCCTGCATTATACTTTAGGCCAGATTTTTATTTTTCGCAAATAATAATTTGTTTTCACTAATTTGTTTAAAATAAAATAGATTATATCAACTTGCTCATGGCCGCCCTATTCAGAAATTGTAAATCCGTATTAATCACAAAAAATCGTAAATTACATTTTAAGAAAGAGTTGTTTTTTTTGCAAATTTGTTTACACTTATAAATTTAATTGTAAAATAGAAGATATCCACTTGATCGTGGCTGCATTATCTTTGTTAATCAAAAAAAAAATCTAACATTATATTTTAGGCAGGATTTTATTTTTATTACAAATAATAATTTGCTTTTACTAATTTGTTTAATAGTAAAATAGAAGATGTCCACTTGCTAATGGCCTTCTTATCTCATTAAAAAATTGCAAACCGGTGTTAATCACAAGAAAAATCCTAAATTATATTTGAGGAAAGAATTTTCTTTTTTGCAAATAATAATTCGTTTTCAACAATTTGTTTAATGGTAAAATAGAAGATATCTACTTGCTCATGGCCGCCCTATCTTATTAAAAAATTGCAAACCGGTGTTAATCGAAAGAAAAATCATACATTATATTTTAGGCTGGATTTTCTTTTTCGCAAACAATAATTAGTTTTCAATAATATGTTTAATGGTAAAAATAGAAAATATCCACTTGCTCATAGCCGCCTTATCAGAAATTGCAAACCGGTGTTAATCGAAAAAAAAATTATGCCGGATATTTTTTTTGCAAATAAGAATTTGTTATCAATAATTTGTTTAATTGTCAAATAGATAATATCACCTTGCTCATGGCCGCCCTATTTGACATCAAATTACTAATTTTCTTCTTATTGAGAAAATACCTGTCTTTCATCAGAACATTAATTATTTTGTATGCATAGATTTTGTCATATTTCCTTTCTTTCGATAAGGTCCTTTCTTTCACAATGTTATTGGGCAATGGAGATAGTGTTGCAGGTTAGAATACGGGTATCACCCGTTTCAACTTTAAAAATCTTTTACAAACAGAAGTCATATCGTTTTCATGTGTTTGTGTGTTTGTGTGTGTGTGTCTCTTTCTCTCTGTCTCTGTCTCTCTCTCTCTCTCTCTCTCTCTCTCTCTCTCATATATACATTTACTACAGATGTATGAAATAAATAACTCAGAAAAGTTTAGTCCAGATTTTCTTTACTTTTTTATTGTTAAATAAAAGTGTATGCATCATCCATTATAGATATATGATCATAGTTTAACCAGCACAATTTCGTATACTAATTATTTGAATTAAGAAATAATTTTAAGTTAAAAATTAATTAATTATAACATTATCTTTATAATTAATATCAAAACAATATAATATAAAATAATAAAAATAAAGCCCAATTTTTTAAAAACCTCAATAAAAATTTTGAAGTTCAAACTGATTTGAAAAGGATACGACATTGTGGCCTTATGATCATCTCAGTGGTGACGCTATGATAAAAACAACACACAACAAGTAGGGATAAGTTAGTTTTGCTCGGGTATGTGTGTGTGATATCGTCGTGACTAGAGATCCAAACGCTATCTGTTGATCGTTGTCTGTTCGTGTCGGCACCAATGACAACCTTCTTTGTCCCACAACGATATCATTCTTCCATTGTTCATTGTCGGACTTTCTCACCAATTTGCCCCTTGACAACCAGTGTCCCCCCCCAATATATTTGCTATCAACTGGAAATCGGATACGTGTGATTTGCTTTCAGCTTACCACCGGAAACTAGTTACATCCGCTTTTTCATTAGCCTGTTTTCGCCATTGTTATCTGGCCAACTAGACAGTTGACAAATAATTGTCATGGCGTCATTTGTCTGTGTAGTGCAATCAATCAGCCATTGATTTTTATCGTCATTCATTTTCCTAGCAAATCTCTCCCTGTGGTCTAGGGGAGTGGGCAGTCCATATTATTGCACATTATGAAGAAAGACTACTTACTAACATTACAGTATTATATTTGGTATGTGTGGCACGGGGGATTTAGCAAGAGTTGTCCAGGACCAGCAAAATTGTCATTATTAACATTACCTTCTTACATTTTGAAAGTACACGGAGCGGAGGGGGGGGGAACTTTTATTCTACTTAGAATTTTCCGGGAACAATAAATGTAAATTACAGTATTACATTTAAATCTCTTTGGACTATTTTCATAAACAACATCATTTCTCTTCATATTATTGTGAAATCAGGTGGGGGAACGGAATTATCCGGTATGAATGATGTCATTGTGTTTTGTTCTACTCTGTGTTGTCCAGGAGCAATAAAATGGATAGCAATAAAATGGATAGCAATAAAATGGATAGCAACCGGTAAATGAATTAGATCATTTTTTTTTTGCTACACATTAAAGCAAAAGAGATGAATGGGCTGAAGAGAAATGGAGGGTTGGGGAGAGGAGGAATGGAGAAGAGAAAGAGAGCAAGATAGAGGGGCAGCTAGAGAGAGAGAGAGAGAGAAATGTTAATATAAAGATGTTACATTATTTAATTTCTTCTATTTTTTATGTCGCCGGACAATGGCCGGATAGCCCTGCTAGTTATATGAATAAATGCGAAAATTATTGTCTTGTTTATAGAACAAACTTATGAAATTCAACCATTTCTTCATTATTGCACTTTTTTATGTTTTTGTTTTTCGATCTCTAAACAACACACACCACAGCATGATGGCATTCGCATTGGAAAAATTACACCAACACGAGGGTCGCTGCAAATGACAAATACGAATATCAAATATTCTGATGTTAGACCCTGATTCTTACTATTTCTATATATCTATTTATCAAAGACAAACTCTTTCAGTTATGGAATACATAATAAACTATAAACTTACATCTGTCTAGCCCTCTATCACACTAGTCCAGTCTAATAACAATGAACCAGCAGTGACAATTATCATCATCCACTGTTTGTTTTTGTTTTTCTGTTATTCTATCTGACAAATTTACAAACGTCATATATTTAAATCTATATAAAATATTCTATACCTAAACACCTTTGGTCACTGCTGGTTTAATATACTTAGACTAGGATCGGATGCAGGAGATATGAGCACAATGACAGGCTATTTGGGTTATTTTAAACAATACAAGTTTTATTTTCATGAATAAATGCTTGTGTAGATAATTATTCGACTAGGCTAATGTTTCGGAAAGACAGAGGGATATTATAGATTAGTTAAGCCATTTATAACAATACATTATATAATAGATTATTTAAGCCATTTATAACCATACATTATATAATAGATTATTTAAGCCATTTATAACCATACATTATATTATAGATTATTTAAGCCATTTATAACCATACATTATATTATAGATTATTTAAGCCATTTAAAAACATACATTATATTATAGATTAGTTGAGCCATTTATAACCATACATTATATTATAGATTATTTAAGCCATTTATAACCATACATTATATTATAGATTATTTAAGCCATTTATAACCATACATTATATTATAGATTATTTAAGCCATTTATAACCATACATTATATTATAGATTAGTTAAGCCATTTAAAAACATACATTATATTATAGATTAGTTAGGCCATTTATAACAATACATCATATTATAGATTAGTTAGGCCATTTATAACCATACATTATATTATAGATTAGTTAAGCATTTTATAACCATGCATTATATTATTGATTTGTTAAGCAATTTATAACCATGCATTATATCATAGATTAGTTAACACATTTATAACCATACATTATATCATAGATTAGTTAAGCCATTTACAACCATACATTATATTATAGATTAGTTAAGCCATTTATAACCATACATTATATCATAGATTAGTTAGGCCATTTATAACCATACATTATATTATAGATTAGTTAAGCAATTTATAACCATACATGATATTATTGATTTGCTAAGCCATTTATAACCATACATTATCTCATAGATTAGTTAAGCCATTTACAACCATACATTATATTATAGATTAGTTAAGCCATTTATAACCATACATTATATGATAGATAAGTTAGGCCATTTATAACCATACATTATATGATAGATAAGTTAGGCCATTTATAACCATACATTATATTATAGATTTGTTAAGACATTTATAACAATACATTATATTATAAATTTGTTAAGACATTTATAACAATACATTATATTATAAATTTGTTAAGACATTTATAACAATACATTATATTATAAATTTGTTAAGACATTTATAACCATGCATTATATTATAGATTAGTTAAGCAATTTATAACCATACATTATATTATAGATTAGTTAAGCCATTTATAACCATACATTATATTGTAGATTTGTTAAGCTATTTATAACCATACATTATATTATAGATTAGTTGAGCCATTTATAACCATACTTTATATTATAGATTATTTAAGCCATTTATAACCATACATTATATTATAGATTAGTTAAGCCATTTATAAGCATACATTATATTATAGATTAGTTAAGCCATTTATAACCATACATTATATTATAGATTAGTTAAGCCAATTATAACCATACATTATATTATAGATAGTTAAGCCATTTATAACCATACATTATATTATAGATTAGTTAAGCCATTTATAACCATATATTATATTATAGATTTGTTAAGCAAATTATAACCATACTTTATATTATAGATTATTTAAGCCATTTAAAAACATACATTATATTATAGATTAGTTAAGCCATTTATAACCATACATTATATTATAGATAGTTAAGCCATTTATAACCATACATTATATTATAGATTAGTTAAGCCATTTATAACCATATATTATATTATAGATTTGTTAAGCCATTTAAAAACATACATTATATTATAGATTAGTTTGGCCATTTATAACAATACATCATATTATGGATTAGTTAGGCCATTTATAACCATACATTATATTATAGATTAGTTAAGCCATTTATAACCATACATTATATTATAGATTAGTTAGGCCATTTATAACCATACATTATATTATAGATTAGTTAAGCCATTTATAACCATGCATTATATTATAGATTTGTGAAGCCATTTATAACCATACATTATATTATAGATTTGTTAAGACATTTATAACCATACATTATATTATAGATTAGTTTAGCAATTTATAACCATGCATTATATTATTGATTTGTTAAGCAATTTATAACCATGCATTATATCATAGATTAGTTAACACATTTATAACCATACATTATATCATAGATTAGTTAAGCCATTTACAACCATACATTATATCATAGATTAGTTAAGCCATTTATAACCATACATTATATTATAGATTAGTTAAGCCATTTATAACCATATATTATATTATAGATTTGTTAAGCCATTTAAAAACATACATTATATTATAGATTAGTTTGGCCATTTATAACAATACATCATATTATGGATTAGTTAGGCCATTTATAACCATACATTATATTATAGATTAGTTAAGCCATTTATAACCATACATTATATTATAGATTAGTTAGGCCATTTATAACCATACATTATATTATAGATTAGTTAAGCCATTTATAACCATGCATTATATTATAGATTTGTGAAGCCATTTATAACCATACATTATATTATAGATTTGTTAAGACATTTATAACCATACATTATATTATAGATTAGTTTAGCAATTTATAACCATACATTATATCATAGATTAGTTAAGCAATTTATAACCATACATTATATTATAGATTAGTTAGCCATTTATAACCATGCATTATATTATAAGTTAAGCTAAGCCATTTATAACCATACATATCTGATTCTTATAAACCAACTAGAATAAATGCGACCTGTTGGGTTGTAGCAGTTTGGTCCCGGTTGGCACACTGGCTCCATATTGTTTAATTATCGATGACTTCTTAACTGCCCGCTAATTAGTTAAAGCAAACTACTTCCTCTTTGGCTTGACCAATCAGTGGCCTTCTCTTAGGTTAATCTCGGATGGCTAGCATAACTATATAAACACTTGAGTGCCATCTACTTTTTCTCTTTTTTTTTTCGGCACGAGAAGTCTCTTCACTCTCTTTCCTTATTTGGCACTGCCAAAACAAACGTCCCTCTCTCTGGGGACGCAATAGACATTTTTTCGGGGCTTTGGCCCTGGGTTCGACTTTGACAAGAAGACAATAAGCCAAAATTGCTACTACCACATACACTGGGAATTAATATTCGCTCTCTCTTTTTCTTGCCTCACCTGACATGTAGACGACTAATACACCTGACCGGGCTACCTAGCACTGGCCACTTTGACACAAAGAACCGAGAAGCCAAAATGGTTAATGCCTCATACACGTAGTCTTAATATAACACACAAACACATAACTGCATACATGTAAACTGACTTTCACACCGGTGTACAGACACACATACGTGCATACACACATGGACGCGTTCTGACACTGTAGCCGGTGTACAAACATCCCATATTATATACTATTCTCACTTCCCTACTCATGGGGAATTTAAGTAATGGACTTCCTTTACTTTTGTCTTCGTCCATACTTATGGGCATACCAACCTCTTTCCTTTTGTTCACGTACTAACGAAGACGATCCAATAAAGTGGTTATTAAATGTTAGAATGAGAGTTTGTCACTTCCATCCTACATTTTGGTGACTCCTAGAGCATACAGCCTTCTGACAGCTTTGTCTTCGAACTTTCCTGCCACAACCTCCAGGACCTTTAAAAGTCAATTTCGCCTTCATTTTTTTTACAAAAAAAAATTCTGTCCAGCCTACTCAACGGACAGCATAAAAAACTTCTCACCGGAAAACTAAAACATCTTCACATGGACATATTTTATCGAAAAGCTAAAACATTTCCACGCAAACATTTTTTTCATTGAAAAACAAAAACCGGACATTTGACTTCACTGAAGACTATAACACTTTTAATGGGACACTTGTCACGGAAAAAAACAAACAAACAAACAAAAAAGTAAACGCATCTTCGCGAAAATCAAATACTTTGATTGAAAATGGTTATTTTTCTTCTACACTCTACTTGCGTTAGTACGCATATGGAGAATTAAAAAAAAAATTGTTCCACCGACACCATTAGAACGCACATGCGTAAATATTTTCAGCGGCTTAAAACCTTTCCCTTGCCTCGGCAACAAGCCGAGATAAAACAGAAAATTAAATTTCTTTTAACACAAAGTAACACTGTCGACAAGACAACATTTCTTACTGATGCCGAAAACAACGAGTCGCATAAATTTAACGACTTCCATTCAACAAGAACACTTCAAATTTTAAAGAATAGTTTACAACTATTCTACGGATAATAAATTTGAAAACGGTCACAACACTATGCCTGGTTATTCACTCTTAATTTACAGAACCACCGTTACCAACGGATATAATATATAATTAAGACAAACTCGTCACGAACAAACGGCGACTAGCCTAACATTCACTGAAGGTGACCCAAAGCAAACATTTTTTTTCACATGAAAAAAATAAAACGCTTCACCGAAGATTCTAATCATCATTGTCGACAAGACAAACTCGTCACGGATGAACGGCGACTAGCCAACCCTTCACCGAAGGTGACTCGAAACAATATTTATTTTTTCACGTAAAAATAAAGAACTGCCATCGTTTCTGAGATAGTGTCACTATGAAGTTTGCAACTTTTGTCATTATAGAAGCAAACTGCTCACTTGCCAGACATTTTGACACTAAACCTATTAAGCGATTACTGTAAGGTAATCGCCTGCACAACAGCACAAAAATGGGGTAGAATTCAAACAGATTGGAACGGATAACCATTTCTAATATTAACATTTCACAAATTTTGATTGTAAGTTGTTCTTGTCTCTGTTTCTAGTTTTGTCTGTGTATAGGTCTCTGTGTGTGATTAGCATCGCCGACTTTAAACCCCCCACGTAGCCAGGGGGTGCCAGGGGGGGGGGGGCAAGACCCCCTGCAATTACATTTGCACCCCCTGAAATTTGTTATCCAAAAAATATTATAAATATAAATACTCTTATATTTCGTAGTCAACTATACTTCTTCATTATGAACCAGTATTTACTTTTGAGTAATATATTTTACAGCAGGGTTGGATTAAGGGGCCAAGGGGCTGGGGCCCTGGGCGACCCACCAAGAGGGGACCTCCCACCAATTTTTAACATAATGTCCGATTTCAAAAACGCTTATTTGGATTTTATTTTTTTTGAAACTTAATTTTCCATTCCTGGTACTAATGATACCATAATAAATATTTACTGATTTTAAATCCACCACGTAGCCAGGGGGTGCCAGGGGGGTGGGGGCAAGGCCTTCCCTTACAATTACATTTGCACCCCCTGAAATTTGTGATCCAAAAAATATTATAAATATAAATACTCTTATATTTCGTAGTCAACTATACTTCTTCATTATGAACCAGTATTTACTTTTGAGTAATATATTTTACAGCAGGGTTGGATTAAGGGGCCAAGGGGCTGGGGCCCTGGGCGACCCACCAAGAGGGGACCTCCCACCAATTTTTAACATAATGTCCGATTTCAAAAACGCTTATTTGGATTTTATTTTTTTTGAAACTTAATTTTCCATTCCTGGTACTAATGATACCATAATAAATATTTACTGATTTTAAATCCACCACGTAGCCAGGGGGTGCCAGGGGGGGGGGGGCAAGGCCTTCCCTTACAATTACATTTGCACCCCCTGAAATTTGTGATCCAAAAAATATTATAAATATAAATACTCTTATATTTCGTAGTCAACTATACTTCTTCATTATGAATCAGTATTTACTTTTGAGTAATATATTTTACAGCAGGGTTGGATTAAGGGGCCAAGGGGCTGGGGCCCTGGGCGACCCACCAAGAGGGGACCTCCAACCAATTTTTAACATAATTTCCGATTTCAAAAACGCTTATTTGGATTTTATTTTGTTTAAAACTTAATTTTCCATACCTGGTACTAATGATACCATAATAAATATTTATGGATTTAAAAAACCCCACGTAACCAGGGGGTGCCAGGGGTGGGGAAGGCCTCTCCTTGCAATTACATTAGCACCCCCTGAAATTTGTCATCCAAAAAATATTATAAATATAAATACTCTTATATTTCGTAGTCAACTATACTTCTTCATTATGAACCAGTATTTACTTTTATGTAATATATTTTACAGCAGGGCCGGATTAAGGGGCTAAGGGGCTGGGGCCCTGGGCGACCCACCAAGAGGGGACCTCCCACCAATTTTTAACATAATTTCCGATTTCAAAAACGCTTATTTGGATTTTATTTTGTTTAAAACTTAATTTTCCATTACTGGTACTAATGATACCATAAATATATATTTACGGATTGTAAATTACCAGTTAAAATAAAACTATTGACCATAACATCTAAATATGATTTAAATTTGTTACCTTGTAAAAAGAAAAAAAAGAAAAATTTACGCGTTCTCAAACTCAAACATAAGCTAGTTTCAGATCAATTGGTGAGGGAAACAAAGCCTCGATGCTTTTCACCTGTTTCCTGCTCGGTGAAAGAGATTGTCAGTGTATCTGTCTTTTTTCGTCAACTTACCAAATATATATTTTTAAATATTGTTAATTCACACTATTTAATATTATAAATTATCAATTAAATAATTATAATCCAAATGATATAATATTAACACAAAATGAATTCACGTTGTTATTCTGCCAGCTTTTTTTAAAGATATTTTTGAAATTTATAAAAGAAAGTGTTGTCTTCATTCAAAAGATAGAAATGAATACTAGCAACCTAAATTATTTTCAAATGAAACTGGGAGTTAGTTTTAAAACTTAGTTTTTGTATTTTATCACGAATCTCAAATACGTTTTTTCTTTTTGTTGCAACTGTTATTTGAAAAAATTGTGAATGTTACATTCAAAATTTTTGAAATTAACATAGAAAAAATCCCAGATTTCACCCAAGATGAAGTTGAAAGAAAAAACAGCATTGGTAGAGTATAAACCCAACGAGAGGCCAGCAAAAAAGGCTTGTGATGTAGGGTGGGATTAAGTGAATTAGTGAATCCAATGTTTTTTCACACATATGTGAGAAGTGGAAGTCGAAGACTTTGGCATCAGTTCTTTCTTTGATTTTGATTGTCATGTCTGTGTGAACTAATAGTGAAAAGAAATGTCAAAATAATTTAATAGTGGATAGGAAGATAGAATAAAAGTATAATAATAAAAAGATTCTTGGTTATTGAAACAGTTTAGTTACATTTTCATTTTCTTAGAGACAACTACTCTTAGAAAGACTAGAGGAAATTTTGACCAACATAAATGTAAGTGCATATATTTCTTTTCTTTTATGTTAACTCTATTTTAAAAAAATTTAAAATGTGTTTTTAGAAAAAAATAATTACTAATAGCATTTTTTTATTATTAATCTTTGGGTGTTTAAATAACTGAAAATCGTGGGGTTCACTTAAGAGGTTATGCCATCTTCCAATATTTGTAAATAAATATTTTTTAAATAAGTATTTATTAATACGCTATTGTTTTGAAGCAAATGAAATCGAGGTACTTGTTCGTCTTTTACCATAGTCCGTTTTTCACAACTTTTTACTGACCATTTTTTTGTTCTTTTTTCGGTGTACACTTACCTATCAGGCTGCTAGAGAATTTCGGTGTTTTTGGAAAATTTTTCAAATATTTTACATTTTAGGAGAGGGATCAGTTTACAATATAAATTCAATGTAGACTGATCCCCCTCTTTTGGACCATCTCAATTTTTGTAAAAATCTTTTTCGGTGTACAATTACCTATCATGTCGATAGAGAATTCCGGGGTTTTTGGAAAAAATTTTTTAAAAATTTAGATTTTTAGCCGGGGGATCGGTTTTCAATGTAAATTCAACGTAGACTGATCCCCTCTTTTTGACCATCTCAAATTTCTAAATTTCTTCTTCTGCTTACAACTACCCCCTACCAATAACGAACACGTATTGTGTTATCTTTTTGGTACTTGTGCAGTTTACGGACCGGGCTATTTTTTAGGTAAGATTTTCAAGTTAAATTCAATTTTTACAATATCTTTTGTTTATTACATTGTTAGGTAAAAGTACAGAATAGTTTACAAAGCCCCCCCCCCATGCTTCCCCCTAAGTTAAGAATGGCTTTCTAAATAATGTTATTATTTCAACTCGGTTCGTAATTAAATTACGAGATTAAATCCATCAGGGTATCTTTTACAATAGCCATTAAACGAAAATGCTGAAAAAACAAATATACAACAAATCAAAGTTACCGTAGCTGATAAAACTGGATTTCCAACATACCTGTGACATTTATTAATGATTATAATCTGTTAAAAGTGCTGTTTTTTATAAATCGATATTTTTATCGCATAGAGACTGGAAGAATAAAATGGCGGCCATTTTCGCAGCCTCGTTTTCGTTGAATTCTTTCAGGGTTGTTTTTTACTGGGACTCATATTCAAAGCGCAATTTTTCATTTTTCAGCCAAGCAAAAGAACAAAACAAACTACAATTTTAAACAAAAGGAATAAAATAATTTTCTTTTTATTTACATGTCATTGTGCTTTTATTTACATATTATTTTCATTCAACCCTAAAACCCTAACCCGACTTCACAATCTAGTGGGGATGGATGATCTCTTTGCTCTCCCTAACACTAGCCCTAACTCCAGCTCTAACCCTAACTCCAGCCCTAACCCTAACCCTAACTCCAGCCCTGATCGTTAAAATGTTCGTTTCATAAAATTAAATTTCAAAAATGCAAACTAAAAAAAACACAAAAACGCCGCTTTGATTATGAGTCCCGGTAAAAAAAACACACACACCTGACAGCGAGAACCCGAAACGAGGCTTGCAAAACAAGACTGTCGACGCCATGTTTTTGCAGTAAAAATCCGTGCCCAGAAAAAAAATGTTTTTCATGTCTAATAAAAAACATTTATCCTACGTAAAACTACAAATAGCTAACTAGGAAAATCTCCAGTCTCGACGTACACTGCATTTATTTGTTGCATATTCATTTTTTTGACCACGTTTTACTTCTTTTTTTGAACCCGACTCGCGAGTTTGAGGGCTATTGTAAAAGATACCCAATCCATTATAATGTATTTATGTTTCTTTGTAAACAAGTCAGCCATTTTAATATTTTGTTAATAATTGAAAAAAATATCAATTACTTCGTGTCGGTTCGAAATTTGAAAGGAAATTTGTTTTCCTTCTCATGAAATACATTTCTAATTTATTTTTTGTAACTGTAATTCAGCGTTTTAATCTCAGCGGGAAAGAGGATGTATTGAAAATCGGCCGCTCGTCGAGTCGTTTTTTTTCCCTTCAAAATTGGTAAATCACTGTAAGATGAAGTAGTTAATTCGTCGTTCCATAGCCAAAATGGCGGATTTTTCTGATTCTTTTCCGACCTTTCAACGATTAATTTGAAAGAAGTAAACAAATTTAAAAAGTAGCAAATAAACTTACTTTTAGGCAAGATGGCCACCAGAGATTAATAAACTGAATTACATTTACAATAATATAACTAATAAATTAATTTCTTGACAAGAAAAACAATTTTGCTTTTCTAAATACATGATTTTCTAATAATTTCAAAGCCAGTTCAAATGACTTTCTATTCGATAGTTTAAATACTTCCAAATGCCTTTCAAATTTTGAACAGAGACGAAGTAATTGATATATTTTTCAATTATTAACAAAATATTAAAATCGCTGACTTATTTACGAAGAAACCTAAATGCATTATGATAGATTTAATCTCGTAATTTAATTACGAACCGGGTTGAAATAATAACATTATTTAGAAAGCCATTCTTAACATGGAGAAAGGGTATGCTTTGTTAACTATTCTGTACTTTCACCTAACAATTTAATAAACAAAAGATATAGTAAAAATTGGGGAATCTTTTACTATAATCAACAGAACGGAAGAACGAAAAAAGGGTGAAAAAACAAATGTGCAACAAATAAATGTTAGCAAAGGCAAGACAAGTTACTATTCTACCTAGCTGGATAAGTTTATTTGTATTTTAACTTATTTTAAAGTTTTTTTGTTGTTTTAAAACCAAGTGTCGGCTCCAGTGTTTCCCACTAGATCTGGTGATTTTGATTTGAATCTGGCTAGTAAAATTTGGATCTAGCGGCTAGCGATTTTTTTCTTTAAAATCCGGCGATTTCGTTTGCCACATACACACACGCAATTTCAGATTTCAGTAAAACTATATTCCGTATTCATTTTCTCTTTAGTCATCATGGGATTATTTCTCAAGCTACCTTCCATACATGATATATCCAAATCTGCTGTAGTTTTACATGTCAATAAAAATGTTAATGTTCTAAAAATAAAATAGTGATCACGACAAAAGGCCACCAAAATAATTCAAACACGGACAAAAGCCCACAAACGTAAAAGTAAATTAATAAAAAAAAAACAATTTTAGGGCATTTATAATGAGAGCGAACAGAACGAAAAATGGGTAAAAAAAACCCAAAAAACAAATAAATGTGCAACAAATAAATGTTACCAAAGGCAAGATAAGTTACTATTCTACCTACCTGGATAAGTTTATTATTGTTTTAACTTATTTTAAAGCATATTTTTGTTAAAAAATAAACATGGTGTCGACTGGTGGAAGTCTCAGTGAGGGACGTCGTTTTTCAAGTCAGTGGTTAGCCAAATTTGAATGGATCGAGTACAGCATCCAGAAGAATGGTATCTTTTGTCATACATGCAGGAATTTTGGACATTTACGACGGGAGGAAAGTAGAGTCTGGACAGAGTTTGGCTTTCGTGACTGGAGGAAAATTGGACAAAAATTGAAAGCACATAATGACACTGATGTCCACAAAGAAGCGGACAAGGTTCGGATCACCTTAAAAAATGTTCAGAAAGTAGGGAGAGTGGATCAACTCCTGGATCCATGCTACCGAGACAAGAAATTAATCGATGAGCACAAACAGCATCTCCTGACAGTACTGGACATAGTATTATTCTGTGCAGAGAATGAGATAGCACTGAGAGGTGATGACGAAAGCAAAGAATCACTAAACAGAGGAAACTTTTTGGAGTCACTCTCACTTTTATCTAAGTATGACCCAACTATTCAACAACGCTTGGAGAAACTTCCGAGAAATGCATAAATGTTAAGCCCAGAGATTCAAAATGATTTACTCTTTTCAGCGCAGAAGGTTCTGTTAGAGGAAATCAGGGACCAGGTTCAGGAAGCCAGATATTATGTGGTTTTAGCTGATGAGGTTAAGGACATCTCTAACAAAGAATTACTTGGTGTTTCATTAAGGTTTCTGCACGGAGGAAAAGTCCATGAACGGGCCATTGGTTTCATGGAGCTGTATGACTTATCTGCTGCCAGTATTTCGGAACAGCTGCAAGGTATGCTGCAGTCTATGAACTTGGAGAAGGAGATGTGTGTTGGGCAAGGATACGATGGTGCAAGTGTGATGTCAGGTGAACGTGGTGGTGTCCAAGCGCTGATGAAAAGGGCTGGCTATACAAATGCCCAGTATGTGCACTGTGCATCTCATAGGCTGAATTTAGTTCTCGCATCTGTCACTGAGATTGATCCTGCCATTAAGACATTCTTCGAGACCATGGATTTAGTGTACACTTTCATGACAGGTACAAAACGCCATTCCCGATACCTGGAAATCCAGAAGATGCTGTATCCGAAAGACCCACAATTGGAACTGACCCATTCATCTACAACCAGGTGGTCTTCCAGATCCTTAGAGGTTGAAAAGTTCTTGCTCCGTTTTGATGTAATTTTGAACACTCTGGCATCCTTTCAAAATGATCCTGCTGCTGAAACAAAAGTTTCTGCTATTGCTCTACTGAAGGCAATTCAGACAAAGAAGTTCCTAGTTCTCCTAATCTTTTTTGGAAGATTATATGATTATACAGATGTTGTGACCAAAGGTCTGCCAAAGAAACAAACAAATGCGGAGACAGCTATTAGCTTGGTGGAAACACTACTTGAACATGCAGAATCATTCGATACAGAGAAGGTGGTGAAGTATGCATTAGGGCTTGCCACAAAGTACGATATCACGGATATTGATACTCGGCCATCTGGAAGGGCACGAAAGTTATCCGGAAAATTAGATGGCGCATTAGTGACTGGTTCCGTTGGCCATAACTGTGTGGGTACAGTGGAAGATTTTGATTTGGTACTCCGACAGTTGCTGGGGCACATTAGAGGAGAACTCTGTGCTCGATTTGGAAATGCTCAATGTGCAGTGATAAAAGCTGCTGCAGTGTGTAACACGTCATCAGAATCATTCATGGACAGTGAGCCGCTGAAACAGCTAGGTCAACTGTTTGGGGTTTTAGTAAACGAGAGTGAGATGGAAATATTCAAGAACTACATTCAGCGACGTCTCTCTACTGAAGATCTTGGACTTTCAGAATTATTCGAACAATGTGACAGGGATATTTTTCCATCGGTGCATAGAGTATTGCAATTGCTCCTTACCATCCCACAGACCTCAGTAACCGTTGAAAGACTATTCTCTTCAGTGAAGCGCATCAAAACAAGAATGCGATCTTTGATGTCAACTGAGAGACTGACCTCACTCTGCCTCATATCCTTTGAAAAAGATTTGCTGAGAAACATTGACAGAGAGCGCATCCTTGCGCATTTCAATAACTGTAAAAATAGGAGATTATAATAGAATTCTGTAGAGCTAGCAAGTAGCTACCTTATTTTACGAACTTTATGTTATTATTACTGTGTTTACTATGCTTTATGTGCTTTACTATGCTTATGTTGTTATTTACGTGTACCTACCGAAATACACAACAATGTATTTAGATTATATAAAAGAAATTGAAATTTTTTACTACTTGTTTATATATCAGTACACACACACTGAACCAAAACGTCACTCATATTAGAATATCAATATTAGTTTTGCCCCTCCTAAAAATGCCTTGCCCCCCCCCCCTAAGTTAGAAGTCTGGCTACGTGCCTGCTTTCAACTCGACTATCGACTTTCAATCCCTGCTTAAAGCATTTGCCTGTCAAGCCTAACTGAAGACCCGTGATACAGCGAAACTGTGTGTCTGTGGATATATATATATATATATATATATAAAGACTAAGATAATATCTGCAACAGTTCACCACACAAGCATAGTTAAAATATACAAATAATAACAATAAATATAAGAATATGACAAAACAACCCTGTACCCATGTGGCCATATGTCGCCTGTCTGTTTTTGTGGAGATTGAGTTATTTTTGGGTAAGTAATTTTCTTTAGGCAATTTTTTTATGGGATTTTTTAGGGAATTTTTAAAAAACGTTGCACTTTTAAAAGGGTTTCTTTTCTGAATTTTTATTCAGGGGCACGGAGGGAAGTCGACCGAGTGAACCGTATAGTTTCGGACCCCCATTTTGTTTGCCAATAACATCCACCCACCCACCCAAACCTCGCATGCACAATTAACAAGTTTTACCTTATTGGGGATGCCTCTTTGCTTGTGGGTTTTAAAATATAAGGAGTTTTAATAAATTTAGTATTTTTTTAAATTTTAATTTTTGATTAATTTTGGAATTTTAAAACTTTTTTGAAAGGTTTTCTTTTCTTTTTTAATACCTTTTTCTTTTCCCTTTAATTGGTGATATTATTTATAATGATATTTATCATCATCATTATCATTATTATTGTTATTATTGTTATTATTGTTACTATTTTATTTTTCGTTTTCTTCTTTACTTGATTCATGTGTTTGAGTCTTACTTTATTCTCTCGTAAAATTTTAATTAAGAAATTGATAGAAAGTAAGTATTAGTTTCTATTAATTTCTTAATTAAAATCTTTAATTATTATATTATAAAATTAATTTACTTTATCATTAATACTTAATATAATTCATTATATTTTCTTAATTTTCTTAATAAAATAATAAAATATATATAATCTTTTTCTTTTTCTAATGCTAAACAAAGTTATTTTTAGATTGAAGAGTTATTCTCCTTTCATCATATGATTAAACCTGACTGATTTGTTGCTTAATTACCACGAGGGTTTATTTTGAACACTTTTTTGTCAGCTTTTGAAACCTGTATAGATTCCATTTCTGCAGCCCTCCTTTCCTTGTTATTAAATAATTATTTGTAACCCCCTTTCGGTCGGACCCTTTAATGAGAAATAATATAAGCCGTCTAATCTAAGCTATAAATGCAAGTTCCATTCTGTTGACTATGGTTGTCCGCCTGCTTGACATAAAAAGGATTTATTTCTCATTTCGTCGTCGAATTGGCCTTATTGCTTAGAGCTTCGGAATTAAGTAAAAGGTGACTAAGGATCTGACATGCTAATAAATAAGTAATATCTTAAAACTTTCAAATGTTAATGTCCATTTAAGTCACGTGATTCGACCTTCGAAAACGGTGTCTGCAGACAAAATAGCTCACATTTTAAAATACTGTAAGAAATGGATTGGCTGGTGTCATGACGCTGAGATAGCTCGTAAGAAAGCAACGCAGAAACCCAACAAAACCCGGGACAATCTTGGTAGAAGATTGTCCCGTCGTCTCTACCGCTCTCCAGTTTATGTTTCATTCTCAACTCTTTTTCTTTTTATCAGTTCACGTGGACGCTATGCAAGTGTCCCTTCCAAGCTTTCATGCACGCCACAAGATTGCCTCTGTCTAATACTATCATTGTTTCTATCAGCAGTATACGACCTTTCAATTTCATTTCTGTTAGGACAGTTCTAAAACGCTGTCATTATTTTCCTTTTCCATAATTATTTCTCATGAGAAACTCCTATTTCTTTCGCTAACATTATTCAGTTAGAGAGAGATTACGCTGTTTGTTCTATTGAAATCAAAAATAAAATTAACAAAAACGCTAACGCTTTTTTATAGATCGGTTTTAAATAACACACTTTGTTCCATTGACTACGTTTTTTTATTCAACTTCTCTGGGACATTTAAGACTTAATAACACTCTGAAGTAGTCATGCGATTTTTAAATAAAAAAACAAACAGTTATATAAATCTTATTTTATTTACGAAAAAAATACTCGCTATTTTGGAATTAAAATTAATATTACCAACAATTATAACGCATTTTTATAAATCAATTAAAAAAAAACTAATTTGCACAAATATTTTTCATTATTCTGCTCTCGGTCACCTGATGACCATTTGTAGCAGATGCTGATCCCGATAGATTTAATGGCAACAGATACAGCTCTGTATATAAACAGACTGTGAGCTTACTTTAATGAGCTCCCACCTATGCACCCTAGGCAACAGACCATTAAATCTTCGGTCCCTAAAGACATTTCCTTGTGGACTCATGTTTTTGTGCGAAAAGACTCTGTGAAACCCCCTCTTACTCCTCCTTATTCTGGTCATTATCGCGTGCTTTCACGCACTGACAAACTTTTCACCCTTGACATTGGTGGCAAAAAAGACACCGTATCCATCGACAGGGTGAAAAGAGCTTTTCTTAACGCAGAAACACCTGAGCCCCATATTCCCCCAACGGTGCATCAGACAACTGCAAATACACATTTACTTTTAGAAACCCCTAAAGAAAATTATGTCACCACCACACGTAGTGGTCGACGAGTACATTGGCCCAAAAACTGTCTAAAACTGTCTATATATAGAATGAGCCTTGTACTCTATTTTTCAAAACATACTTCTCACATTAAGGATCCACACTTCTCCAAAATTACTTCTTTCAAAGAGAAGACAAACTCTTAAATAAAAAAAATATATATATTTTTTCATTAATATACAAACATTTCCTGAAATTACTTCTTGCAGAAAAGACTTTTCCCTGCAAAGCAAAAAAAAAACCCAACTTTTTAAACATTTGTTAATTGACAAATTTTGTATTTTTATGATTTCCCACTGCTACACTTCCTTTTATTTCCTGTCGGCTTTCAGCCTAAGCAGGGGGTTATGTAGCAGTCACCAGTAGGGACTACTTTTGAATGCGTAATAACTGTCCCTGTGAGCTGGCTTGTCCAATCAAATCACAGGGTGCAGTAATATTGTTAGTTCCCTAAGGGACTACTTATGTCCCTTAGGGTTCGAGGAAAAGGATCAAACGACCTCCTGGCATCAGCTTGGACACATCGCAGAGAGCACCAGCGAGGAACGAGGAAACGCTCTCTCTCCTGCCGCCGTCGCCCGACTCGACGACTACTACCATCTTCACCTGACGAAATCCACAGGCAGCCCTTAAGACCTCTTATATTCTTCCTCTTCCTCAGACAGACACTGTCTCACTCTCTTCTACCTATACCAAACGGTATCGGTAACCTTGAGTTAATAAAACCCCTTTTTTATAGTTACAGAAATCTATTTCGTTGTTCCGTTTCTTTACGAGAAGTTAAAAGGATAACCCCCTTCATCCCACTCATCTCAATCTTACACATTCACTCAACGTAAATGTAAGAGTTATTAAGTCTCTAAATTATTCATGCGATTTATAAATAAACAAATGAAGGTGAAACAAATAACAGTACAGCTTCGTATTCTTCTTTATGGTTTAACAATTAGCAACTCTTAATCTGGCTATTACTCTCTATTAAATCTAAGTAAATGTTTATACATTTCTATGTCTATAGATAAGTGGGATAGCATCATATGCAACATCATATTAAGTAGAGTTTACTTTAACAGCAACCTTGATGGTGTCAACAATATTACTTAGCCACTCCTAAACTAATTAGCCGATCATTATGAATGTTTAACAATGCTGGGTAATCTAATTAGTTTAATTTAGTTTTATGCAAACGCAAAGAGGTGGTGGAAGCTCGTCATGAAAATTCAGATATTTCCGATTTTTATGAAATTGTAATACTATCAGGCATCAAGTAATACATATTCCCCAAATTCCAGTTTATTTGGAGTTATTTAAAAACTTTTTAAGGGAGCATAATATGGGAAGAACCTCTAATTGGAAAATCCAAATATATCAGATTTATATTGAATTTGATCCACAGTCATTAGACATCAATTAAGCAAAATTCCCTAAATTTCCATTTCTTCTAAAAAAGCCCTTAAATTTTAGGCATTTTCTAGAATCAAAATCAGTAAAGGTTTCGTATCATTATATCTCGCTTTTAGTCTTTGTAAGAGGACATGAAAATGATGCAAAACTATTTAGTAGGGAAATTAATTAAATTTCCCCGTCTTGGGACGGCCATTTTTCTATATGTTTATTAGCAGCGTTGCCCGGGTTAGAATCAGCATCATATTAAGTAGAGCTTATTTAACAGCAACCTTTATGTTATCAGCTAGATATCTTAGCCACTGAGCTATTAAGATATATGTTCATACTCAACTAACGCTTATAAATTGATCAATTTCATTGTGTAACATTTTAGAAAAGTGTGATTAATTCATTTTAGTGGCAGCTAGAGAGATAGAACCACTTCTGTTATGTTCACATGTAAATTATACACGTGAATACAGTTATATTTAAGGTACACTCCCTAGTATGTCTTCGTTTTTATGGGAAAACATGCACACTGACAGATAGGTTTTCTCCTTTATTATATATTGTTACGGTCCGTCTCGTTGGGAACGACAAGACAGTCACGCAATAGAGGAAGAAAAATAAAAGATTTAGGTCCTCAGGTTCATATATGCGTGCATACCGAACAAGAGGGGACTCTTTCTCACGACACCCGTAAAAATGAAGAGACAGACAACAAACACTTACGAAAGAACGGAGACCAACACAAGTTAAGGAGTTAAAAATGACAAAGTTTATTTATAAAATGTATAAGGACGGACAAGATAGAAAATAAAACAAAAATAGTACAGGACAGGGTTTTTACAGATACGTAAACCGAACGAAAATATATATAAAATACAAAAAAGAACTCAGTTTGAGAGAAAGATGGGTCTGAACTTACAATCTTCAAAGTTCGTAGGAAACGCGTAAATCTACGAACAGTTGTAGGCAGTATGTCGGTTACGGGGAGTGTCCAAATCAGTATTATTGATAAGTATTGTGGTTATCTAGTTTGACTATTTTTCTATATGCCTTTGGCACTTAGCAGGACATGTTCAGGGCATTCTTTTGTATCGGCGTCCGTGCCGATGCCAGACGATTTGGCTGTTTGCAATGCGCATGAATTTTGTACGAATATTTATTTCAAAGTTTTATCGGTTGTCATCTTTTCTCTCGTGTTTAAGAGCGACGAATTTCGCTTCCTCTCACTACCAAGGCTTGGAGTAGATTGTTGCCTATCAGTTTCATTTTCTTCCTCTTTTTCCCTTTGGCGGCTAAAAAGTTCGCACTGGACTGGGTGTCAGGTTAGACGAAGGAGACAAGTCGCATGTACTTCATGACCTCCACAGACTCATTCCTTTCCCCAACGATCATGCCCTTAAGTGCGAAGATTTTTTTTTTAAAGTGGGAGTGGGGCAGTCAAGTCCACGGAAATATACATTCTCGTCCCACCTCTCTTTCTCCCAAGCTGAGGAAGAAATACATTTTAAAAGAAAGAGAATATATCTTCACTCGATAGAGTGAAGATATATTCTTTTTTACATTGTCTACTGCTATATATTTAAATTAAATATCTAATTTTGGGATACGTCACAATATATAGATAAATCTAGGTATATAGAAAGCGATAAAGAGAGAGAGAGAGATAGAGAGAGAGAGAGAGAGAGAGAGAGAGAGAGAGAAAGGAGAAAGGTAGATAGACAGAAAATGATGAAATCGAAAATATGCCATCATTAACCCAACACTAACGCTTAGTTTAGGGTGGCAGTTCAGAATATCCGGCTTAAGATGAAGACCTTTAATTTGGCTTCGCCTCATTTTTCAGAGATGGCAGCTGAGGCAATTTCGTTCAGTGCAGGATATATTTTGATAATAACTGTACAATAACATTTAGTTCAGTACTGGGTGAAGGATGACACAAAATTCGCTATTAATTGCTGGACAATGCTGGGTATTTCTGCTAGTACTTATATATAAGAATTTTTCTTATAGGATTTCATATATATATATATACATATATGGTGGCGGTCTATTCGATTTCGAATATGACCACTTTTGGTGTATCGATGTGATGTTAGTGTGAAGGTTCCTAGTGAGAGGCGCGGGTGTGGGTCTTCAAGCTTGCCAGACTTTTACAGACCTTACCACAGATTGAGCAGGTGTTGTGATGATCTGAAGGGATGCCATAAATTAATCATCCTTTTGTCCGTGCTTGATTTTGCAAAACCTGCACTCGTTGGTTATTCAACAAACCTGCACGTGACATAGTTACCAAGTTGCACGCTTGGCATCTTAGGTGCTCCATGCTTCCTCCATGTGCTGGAGGTGTCATGTACCGTCTCTTCCTAGCTGCTCTCTTCTGCTGCCGGTGTTTCATCCTATTCTTTTAAAACAATAACTGGGAATACTTGCCCACAGCATAAACCTCGTAAGAGAGCCAAAGATTATCTTAAAGACGATTTGAAGTGCTTTGGAATTGATATTGAGGGATGAGAGGGGGTGACTGTAGATAGGTCACGGTGGAGGAAAGCGATTTTGAAGGCGGCGAGCTTTTAGAAAAGAATATATATATATATATATATATATATATATATAAAAAATATTTGTTGTTGTTTATTATTTGTTTATATATATATATATATATATATATATATATATATATATGTGTGTGTGTGTGTGTGTGTGAATTAGTGTTTTTGTTTCATTGTTATCTCTATCCTCATAATGTTCGGTATGTGTATATGTTTATATACTTGTATCTACAGGATTCACTACTAAACTATGTCACCGATCAATATGAATTTTGGAATTCAACTGCAAGGCGTAAAGCGTCCAAATGTGGGCTATACTTAGTTTAATTTAGTTTATGCAAAGGAGGTAAAAATGGAACAAAGGCCCTTCGTAAAAATTCAGACATATCCTCTTTTTGTGAAATTTTAACAATAGGTATGAGCCATCAATTAATAAATATTCCTCAAATTTCAGTTTTTTTGAGTATTTTAAAGGGTTTTAGGCGGTATAATATAGGAACACAATCTCCCATTTGAAATTTTTAATATTTCAGATTGGCACTGAATTTATCTATATATTGTATCTCTCTCTCTCTCTCTCTCTCTCTCTCTCTAGATATATATATATATATATATATAATTAAATAATTTCAAATATATTGATAGCATGATCTTTAAACCAATATTTCTTTCAAAAAGTGCTCAATATAAATCAGAGCTTTTATAAGTAAAAAAGTAGATAAACATTAGAAACAGTCAATGTTTCAATGCTTACGCGTCTTGTTCAGGACTGATATATATATATATATATATATATATATATATATATATATATATATATATATATACATGTGTGTGTAAAGTTAGTGAGAGAGAATCCCAGCAGAGTGCTCGATTATTAAGAAAATTAAAAAATAAGAGCGTAATATTTATTAATATATGCATTACAGAAGATCGATGTTGTTCTGATCTTCTGTGATACATATATTAATATATATATATATATATATATATAATATTTGTTATTGTTATTATCTATGTACGTATACGTTTCGCCCTTATTAATCGGGACTCATCCTCATGGAGATATGACGGATTACAAGTATTTTATCACTCAAATCCGACGCCTTAACTGGTATTTACTCCTCCCCAGGAGTTAGGCACAAGGCCAGGTTTATCTTACTCCCACAGGTAAGATGTGACCACAGCTTGGGTCGAGAAAGTGGGGTTAAAAGCCAGCGCTCGAGAGGTGAGCACTCTGGCCATTTAAAAATTGCCTGGGCAGCCCCGTCGGCATTCCCCGGTAGGGGCGCCTCAGACAGTAAGCAATAAACTTACTCCTCCCCAAAGAGGGGAGGCGAAGCCTGGGAGGGTGGACCTCCTAGAACTGCACAGGACAATCCCATAGACCGGCGTAAATCAAGCCCCGGAGGCCAAGACAATACCAGTCTATGGGGTGCAGTATCCAATCCGACGCCTTAACTACTCGGCCAATTTTGAACAGCGAATAAACGGTGATAATGTTCAACGATGCATTTAAAGCTAGCGACGTCATGCTGTGTTAATATTACACTTACAGTGCTCTACTAGACGGGTTTTCTAGGAGCTACAAATATATATATATATATATATATATATATATATATATATATATATATATATATATATATATATATATATATATATATATACACGATACAAAGAAAACAAGTAAGTAAATAAGGATTTTCATAAATAGATCTTAATTTGGTACATAAAAAAATTGCGAGTGCAAAGAATGTCTGGATCCATTTCTTCGTTGCTGTTCACTGAACAAATCCTTTTTTTACCATAAAAAGCCTTGACACTTTACATAAAGTTCTTTTCAACTGGTGATGTCCATTAAGGACGGGTGCCACATTCCATGGATGCATTATTCGTCTCAATTTAACTGGTTTCCTACGTCAAGCAGAGGCACTTAGCGCACTTGCATGCAGAAGCAGGCACCTATCTAATTACAGACACAGAACACACATCGTTTTCAGTCCACCCTCTCTCTTTGTCTGTCTCTCTCTCTCGCTTTCTCTATAAATATATATATGTATATATATATAAAGAGAGAGAGAGAGAGAAAGAGAGATTAATATTTAAAAAAATATTTATAGTTAAAAGCCTCTTTAAAGATGTAATAGTCTTAAAAGTAGAGCCATGTTTGAAATTTAAAGGATTGTTGTAATTTTTGCGATAAGCAAGTTTCCGCTCGAGCGTTGACCACTGTAGAGCACACGACACTCCCAACCCCCGCCTCCCGGGTAAGTGTATCTTAATTTCAATTAATGTGTCGATTTCTCGCGGCCGTGTGGTCCTGAGCGTTTGTCTCGTGATTCTAGCCTGAATCTACGAACTGCCTGCAACCGCCACTCCTACACTGATGAAGGTAAGCGAGCCCGGAGCGACGTCGTCTGTAGGTGAAAAAACACTTTAATATATATATATATATATATATATATATATATATATATATATATATATATATATATATATATATACTAGTGTTATTCATCCGACGTTGCCCGTGTGGAGATATATTACTGGATTCTAGATAGCTTCAATTTTCACAATCAAACATTTTTTTAATGCATTTAATTCTATTCATTTATTAACTAGCGTTGTCCATGTGAAGATATTTTCCTGATCGGAAAGTTTTTTAGCAACTAAATAATTGCAAATACAGTCATGTTTACTATTTTGGCGTTGAAAGAAAAGTTTGAAATAACATTTGTAATATGGGTTAAGTAACAAAAACAACTGTTAGCGCGGTGTTGGTATTTAAAAATGACTATGTTGCTGTAAAATGGGAAATGAATTTACCGAATCGAATTCAAATTTACTAAAACAAAATCGGATTATTTTAAATTTTAAAACTAACAAAAATAATTATGAAAATTTTAAAATCTTTTTAAAAACATTTTTCACCGAGATATTCTTTGTTTAATTTTATTTTTTGTATTATGAAATTAAGAAAATCTATTTCTTAAAAGTGAATTTCGTTTCTTTACTTTCTAATATATTTAAGTTATTTATGGAATTTACCGATAATTGGTTCTCGTGATCCCAGATGCAATCGAAGGAAAATTGCAATGGTGTCTTCAGATTCCTTGAAATATTTAACCCTCAGTGAAACTTACTTGAATGTTCTAACTGTTAATATATAGATTTATATAATGCACAAACAAACATCGACTTTTATAAAGAGAGAAGATAGTCATCCACCAGCAGCTGTATCGTCGTATCACAGATCCTCAGTGTTGCTAGACGATGTGTTTCAAGCTGAAATTTGAAACTCGATCGCTAAAACTATCCCTCACACCACAAAATGAAGACTAATTATTTTTCTATTGTTTCATGTCTCAGAAATCAAGGAGCTAACACTTGATCTCTGTATGAGATACATAGGTATTCGAATATTCTATTAAAGTTCTCCTTTACCTGTCAAACGTTGTTATAGCATATCTTTCTTGCGATCTCTGGTCTTACCGGGTTCCAGGACAAGAATTTATTTAGTCTGGTTGAGTATCCAACAAAGTGCTGTTACTTGAGGTAACATTACTTTGAGAAGGTGCACCATTCGTCGTATGAGCTAGTATATAGCCGTGTCGAGTGGATCTTATTTGGGCTTCGAATACTATTTACATGTAGGGTGAAGTATACTCATGTCAGGTTGTCCTGACAAACCCTTCTATGGAGAGACCGAAGACACTCGAGGATGTTGTCTAGTAGGTAATTCAAACTCTCCTTTTCTATTTTTTAAAAATTTTCTTATCTAGTTGTTCTTGCTTGGGAATGTCGCATCCTACTGGATGCAAGACATTACCCCACTATTTCAGACACTCCAGTCGAGAGATGTTTTAAGATGCTAACCGTTCCTTTAAGTTTAATTGTTTGTATTTATCTTGTACTCGGTTCACCGGGTATATTCGCCATAGAGTTTTTGAATTTTTTTTTCATTAGTCCTGTTACTCCTATAATTACTGTAATTAAGATGGAGATCTTACTGGGATTCCAGTTTCTTTTCATGTCATACATCAGACCTCGGTATTTTGTAATCTTTTCCCTTTCAGCTCTGTTTAATCCTGCATCATTAGGGACACTGACTTCAATTAAGGTTGCTACTTTCTCCCATTTGTCCCGAATGACTATGTCAGGTTTAGCAGTCCGTTTTTTAGATATGTAGCTGTAGGGACTACATAGTCATAGTGGATGATGTATGATTTATTTCCAACTGTTCTTTCTGGTATATGCTCACAGGACTTGCTGCAAGACTATAGTGGATGATGTATGATTTATTTTTAACCGTTCTTCCTGGTATATGCTCATAGGACCTGCTTCTAGACTATAGCAGGTGATGTATGATTTATTTCCAACCGTTTCCTCTTGGTATATGCTCCTAAGACTTACTTCTAGACTATAGGGGATGATGTAGGATTTATTTCCAACTGTACTTTCTGGTATATGCTCACATGACTTGCTGCTAGACTATAGAGGATTATGTATGATTTGATATCAACTGTTCTTTTTGGTATATATTCACAGGCTTGCTGCTAGACTATAGTGGATAATGTATGATTTATTTCCAACTGTTCTTTCTGGTATATACTCACATGACTTGCTGCCAAACTATAGTGGATGATGTATGATTTATTTCCAACTGTTCCTTCTGGTATATGCTCCTAAAACTTGCTTCTAGACTATAATTGATGATGTATTGTTTACTTCCAACATTCCTTTCTGGTATATGCTTACAGGACTTGCTGCTAGACTATAGGGGATGATGTATGATTTGTTTCTAACCGTTTTTCTGGTATATGCTCATAAGACTTGCGGCTAGACTAAAGTGAATGATGTATGATTTAGTTCCAACCGTTTCTTTTTCGTATATGCTCATAGGACTTGCTTCTAGACTATTGTTGATGATGTATGGTTTATTTCCAACTGTTCTTGCTGGTATATGCTCCTAGGACTTACTTCTAGACTATAGGGGATGATGTATGATTTATTTCCACCCGTACTTTCTGATATATGCTCACATGACTTGCTGATAGACTATAGTGGAAGATGTATGATTTATTATCAACGGTTTATTTTGGTATATACTCCCAAGACTTGCTGCTAGACTATAGTGGATGATGTATTATTTATTTCCAACTGTTCTTTCTTGTATATGCTTATAGGACTTGCTGCTAGACTATAGTGGATGATGTATGATTTAAAATCAACTGTTCCTTGTGGTATATACTCACAGGACTTACTGCTAGACTATAGTGGATGATGTATGACTTAATATCAACTGTTCTTTTTGGAATATACTCACAGCACTTGCTGCTAGACTATATTCGATGATGTATGATTTAATATCAACTGTTCCTTTTTGTATATACTCACAGGACTTGCTGCTAGACTATAGCGGATGATGTATCATTTATTTCCAACCGTTCTTCCTGGTATATGCTTATAGGACTTGCTGCTAGACTATAGTGGATGATGTATGATTTAAAATCAACTGTTCCTTGTGGTATATACTCACAGGACTTACTGCTAGACTATAGTGGATGATGTATGATTTAATATCAACTGTTCCTTTTGGTATATGCTCACAGGACTTGCTGCTAGACTATGGTGGATGATGTATCATTTATTTTTAACCGTTCTTCCTGGTATATGCTTATAGGACTTGCTGCTAGACTATAGTGGATGATGTATGATTTAGTATCAACTGTTCCTTTTGGTATATACTCACAGGACTTGCTGCTAGACTATATTCGATGATGTATGATTTAATATCAACTGTTCCTTTTGGTATATACTCACAGGACTTGCTGCTAGACTATATTCGATGATGTATGATTTAATATCAACTGTTCTCTCTGGTATATACTCACAGGACTTGCTGCTAGACTATAGTGGATGATGTATGATTTAATATCAACTGTTCCTTTTGGAATATACTCACAGGACTTGCTGCTAGACTATATCCGATGATGTATGATTTAATATCAACTTTTCTCTCTGGTATATACTCACAGGACTTGCTTCTAGACTATAGTGGATGATGTATGATTTAATATCAACTGTTCCTTTTTGTATATACTCACAGGACTTGCTTCTAGACTATAGTGGATAATATATAATTTATTTCCAACTGTTCTTTCTGGTATATTCTCACAGGACGTGCTGCTTGACTATAGTGGATGATGTATGATTAATTTCCTACTGTTATGTCTAGTATAGGCTCCTAGGACTTGCTTCTAGACTATAGAAGATAATGTAGAATTTATTTCCAACTGTTCTTTCTGACATATGCTCACAGGACTTGCTGCTACCCTATAGTGGATGATGTATGATTTATTTCCAACTGTTCTCTCTAGTATATGCTCCTGGTACTTGCGGCTAGACTATAGTTGATGATGTATCATTTATTTCCAACTGTTTTTTCTGGTATATGCTCCTAAGACTTGCTTCTAGACTATAGTTGATGATGTATTGTTTATTTCCAACTGTCCGTTCTAGTATATGCTAACAGGACTTGCTGCTAGACTATAGTGGATGATGTATGATTCATTTCTAACTGTTCGTTCTGGTATATACTCATAGGACTTGCTTCTAGAATATAGTGGATGATATATGATTTGTTCCAAGCGTTTCTTTTTAGTATATGCGCCTAGCACTTGCTTCTAGACTATAGTTGATTATGTATGGTTTATTCCTCACTGTTCTTTCGAGTATATGCTGCTATGACTTGCTTCTAGACTATAGCGGATGATGTATGATTTATTTCCAACTGTTTATGCTGGTATATGCTCTTAGGACTTACTTCTAGACTATAGTGGAGGATGTATTATTTATCTCCAACCGTACTTTCTGCTATATGCTCAGAGGACTTGCTGCTAGACTATAGTGGAAGATGTATGATTATTTATTAACGGTTTATTTTGGTATATACTACCAAGACTTGCTGTGAGACTATAATGGATGATGTATGATTAATTTCCTACTGTTATATCTGGTATATGCTCCTAGGACTTGCTTCTAGACTATAGTGGATCAATTATGATTTACTTCCAACTGTTCTTTCTGGTATATTCTCACAGGACTTTCTGCTAGACTATAGTGGATGATGTATGATTTATTTCCTACCGTTCTTCCTGGTATATGCTCATAGGACTTGCTTCTAGACTATAGTGGATAATGTATGATTTATTTCCAACTGTTCTTTCTGGTATATGCTCCTGGTACTTGTGGCTAGATTATAGTGGATTATGTATCATTTATTTCCAACCGTTCTCCCTGCTATATGCTCATAGGACTTGCTTCTAGACTATAGTGGATGATGTATGATTTATTGCAAACCATTTACTCTTGGTATGGGCTACTATGACTTACTTATAGACTATAGTTGATGATGTATTATTTATTTCGAACTGTACTTTCTGATATATACTCACAGGACTTGATGCTAGACTATAGTGGATCACTTATTATTTACTTCCAATAGTTCTTTCTGGTATATTCTCACAGGACTAGCTGCTAGACTATAGTGGATGATGTATGATTTAGTTCCAAGGGTTTCTTTTTGGTATATGCGCCTAAAACTTGCTTCCGGACTATAGTTGATGATGTATGGGTTATTCCACACTGTTCCTGTGGGTATATGCTCCTAGGACTTGCTTCTAGACTATAGTGGATGATATATAATTTATTTCTAACTGTTCTTGCTGGTATATTCTCCTAGGACTTACTTCTAGATTATAGGGGATGATGTATGATTTATTTCCAACCGTACATTCTGGTATATACTCACAGGACTTGCTGCTAGACTATAGTGGAAGATGTATAATTTATTATCAACGGTTTATTTTGGTATATACTACCAAGACGTGCTGCTTGACTATAGTGGATGATATATGATTAATTTCGAACTGTTATGTCTGGTATATGCTCCTATGACTTGCTGCTAGACTATAGTGGATTATGTATCATTTATTTCCAACTGTTCTTCTTGGTATATGCTCATAGTACTTTCTTCTAGACTATAGTGGATGATGTATGATTTATTCTAAACGATCCCCTCTTGGTATATGCTCCTATGACTTACTTATAGACTATAGTTGATAATGTATGATTTATTTCGAACTGTATATTCTGATATATACTCACAGGACTTGCTGCTAGACTATAGTGGATGATGTATTATTTAATATCAACTGTTCTTTTTGGTATATACTCACAGGACTTGCTGCTTGACTATAGTGGATCACTTAGGATTTACTTCCAACTGTTTTTTCTGGTATATTTTCACAGGACTTGCTGCTAGACTATAGTGGATGATGTATGATTTATTTCCAACTGTTCTTTCTGGTATATGCTCCTAAGACTTGCTTCTAGACTATAGTGGATTATGTATTGTTTATTTCCAACTGTCCTTTCTGGTATATGCTCCTAGGACTTGCTTCTAGACTATAGCGGATGATGTATGATTTATTTCCAACTGTTCATTCTGGTATATGGTCCAAGGACTTGCTTCTAAACTTCAGTGGATGATGTAAGTATTTATTTCCAACTTTCTTTCTGGTATATGCTCATAGGATTTGCTTCAAGACTATAGTGGATGATTTATGATGTATTTCCAACTGTTATTTCTGGTATATGCTCATAGGACTTGCTGCTAGACAATAGTGGATGATGTATGATGTATTTTTAACCTTTCTTTCTGGTATATTCTCGTAGGACTTGCTGCTAGACTATAGTTGAAATTGTATGATTTATTTCTAACTGTTCTTTCAGGTATATGCTCACAGGACCAAAAATACAATTAAGACCAGCAATCAGTTTCATCAGAAATTTGGGCAAATACCAAGCGAAATGAGCGAAAGAAAACAGCGGCCCCTATTCTACAATTAAACCAATGTTTAAACTTAATTAAATTAAAGAAAATATCTTAAATTTTAATTTAAAAAAGCAAATAATTAGACTTTCTGACTAATTTGTTGTTTTTTAGAACTGAAAGTAGATTAGATATCTTTCTTTATCTTAAAAAATCTATTATCGAATATTACAATTGTAAACAGTTTGCTTTCGTTAGAGATTTCAAATATAGACGTTTCACCATTTTCTTTTTAAATTTTTAATTTTAGTAAATGTTTTTGCCCGACCCAGGAAAATTTGCTCCAGTGAATTTTTTTTTTGAGGGGGGGGGGGGGGGGAATTTGACCCGATATTTTTTCAATTCCCAAGGTCTACGCCAGATATTTGTATTAAATGGATCTCTGAATTGTTTATTGACAATTTATTGATATTTTTTGGCCAACTTATGAAAAATATTTTTTTTATTCAATCTTTAAAAAATAAACTTCATTGGGTTTTTTTTCGCCCCAAATTGTACTATAGAAAAAAATGAATAAATCGATTTGTTTGAAAGTACTTGCGCGTTTCTCTGTTATAAATAATAATATACATTATACAATATAGTTACGTTCGTAAAACAAACAAATATTAAACAACAACACGACGAGTAATATTGCCCTGGCTGTCTCTCCTCTTCCAGAGAAATGTTTTCTTTAAACAGAAAATAATCACTAATAATGTTTTAAAGTAAAACTTTATTTACTTAAAACAAATCTAAATTCCCTTCCAAAATAAATAGAAAAAATATCGGGTCAAATTTTCCTTTCCTGAAAAAATAGGTTGTTATTGTAATTAAAATTGTTTTAAAATACCTCAGGGATTTTTCTATTTCTATTTTATACCTCAGGAAACGAAAATTTACGTATAATCCTATACTTCGTCCGACATGTTCTCCTATGACTCTCAAAATATTAGCGAGATTTTGTCAAATATTACCTTACGGTCTTACACTTAAAGTGACATCCCAACCCATATCGATAAGATCCTTTGACGCACACCCCTATCCTTCGACCATTCATTGGCAGAATAGAACGTTTATGAAAGAAGGTTCGTTTTTATTATGGAGCGCTGAAAAAGAGCCGCTCCTTTTTTATAGGAGTTTGAGCAGGAGCGGCTCCTTTTTTTAAATAGGGAGCGTGAGAGGAGCCAGCTCCAATTTTGGGCGTTGGAGCAGGAGCGGGAGCAACTCCAAAAGTAGTGGAGCGCGTAAAGCCCTGTGTCTTGCCACTGGAGAGTGGGGATTTCTGTCCTTGATCGCTTTCTTGTGATTATTGAATCGGAAGCGGAAAGGAATGCCAGTCTCCCCAACGTAACCACCCTAACTGCAATATGTGCAGTGCAAGTAATAAATGACGTTCTCACTGTAGCACGTTAGACCTGGTAGTTCCACTTTGGCATGTGAGTTGGGTAGAGTGATGGTGGGATCTTTCACTATATGTTGGCAGATCTGGCAGCGAGATTTATTGCATGGGAAATTACCTTGTTGGTTGCTGGATTGTGGTTTGGTGTAGGGTGATGTGAGGAGTGTCAATAGATTAGCTGTTTGCCTTCTGGCATTGATTGGAGGTGCGTTAAACAGTGAGGCGATGTCTGGGTCTGTTTTGAGATGTCAGAAATCTTTAACTAGCACTTGTGAGAGCTTGCGTGTTATGATTAAAGTCAAAGACTATTGGCATTCTGTTGTTGAATTGTTTTTTCTTGAAGGTCAATAGTTTTTTCGGTTGAGTTTGGCTTCCTGCTATTTTGATAAGTTTGGGAGGGTATTTGCTGTTTAAAAATTGTGAGATGAGTGGGCTAATGTTTTTGTTGTATTCTGTTGTGCTGGAGCAGATACGTTTAATAGGTAGGCAGGAGCTGTATACAATTGATTTCTTGAGTTGGTTAGGATTGTTTCTATTGAAATTCAAATACCTTTAGCTATCTGTGGTTTTGGTGTACAGGGATGTATAGATGTATCCGAGTATTCAAGTATCAGTTGTATGGATTCGTGGCAGTTGTTTATGTAAATATTGAATTTGAGCAAGGCTTGTTTGTCATGTGTCCATATGAAAAATATATCGTCGGTGTATCTGCAATAGTGTATTGTTTTTAAAGGGTAGTTTCAAAGGAGTTTGTTTTCGAGCGCCAATATGAATATATTTGCATAGCTGGGGGCCATTTTCGGTCAAATGACAGTTCCTTGGATTTGTAGGAAGTGACGGCCTTGAAACTCGGAGTTATTATGCATCAAAATGAATCTGATTATATCGCAGATGTCCTGCACATCTGTGTTAGGAAAATTCCTATCGTGTAAGAAATCCCCACAGGCCCACAGGAGGAGACGTCCATAATGACTAGTAGTGTGTCGGCGTCCGGTAATTCTTCAATTTGCTGTACGTTGTTGATAAAGTGTGTGGTGTCTTTAATGTAGCTTGGGATACTGGGTTGTAAGAGTTTGAGAATATATATATATATATATATATATATATATATATATATATACACTAAAACTCTGTGGATCTTTCTTGTACGTTTGTTTATTATCTTGTCCCTGTACACACAGGATGATAACATCAATTTGTGACGTCATCCATTAAAACAGGGGAAATGATGACCGTTCACAGTTGATGCCATCGTTCATTAAAATAGAGAGATGGAGATAACTGTGCACAGTGGATAACGTCACAAGATGATGACTTATCCATCAAACCAGAGAGAGGTGCGAGAAGATATCCTTTATGACGTTTTATCCAGGGTTTGTGCCTAATTTCCGACAGCTCACGGAAGCGTCCGAGACCTGGCGAGTCGAAAACGAGGCTGTAAACAAAACTGGACAAAAAAAAAATGTCTGTCGCACAACCCTCGGCGACTTGGAGGCCAAGGACATACGGTGGAAATAGACGAGTCTCTATTCAAACGCCGGAAAAAAAAACAATGCTGGCCATGTTTTCTCCAGCCGCTCTGGGTCTTCGGGGGGGGGGGAATATGACCCCGCAGAGAAGAAGGGGTGTCCTGGTGACAGTGCCTAACAGGAATGCCGAAACCCTCCTTCCAATATTGAAGCCAGTACCTGGGACGACGGTAGTATCCGATTGCTGGAGGGCGTATAACAGTCTTTTGCTCAGCCTTACAAAACAAGCGGCAGCAAAAGTAGCAGTAAATCCTGAACATCTACGAGAAAATATACGTAATTTCCTCCCCCCCCCAAAAAAAAATATATAGAAAAAAAGAACTTGCCTAATTGTAAAATTGACTTCTTTGCTTTACGTAACACAGAACACATTAAAAAAAAACATGAAAATGTTTCATTTTGCCCACGAAAACAATAAAATGAAAAGTTTATTTATAGTTCTTCAGCTATGGGTTTGTTCATTTCTTTCATTTTTTTTATAAAAATATATGCATTTTTTTCTTTCCGTATATTCATCGTCTTATATTGTCGTCTGCCAACCTTCCATTTTGTTTGCACGATTTTTCGGTTTTGTTTGTACAGCGTCGTTTTCGTCTCGACAGCCTCGTTTTCGACTCGGCAGGTCTCGGACGCTTCTGCGACCTGTCGGATCGATGCGGCCGGGCAGTCACGGAAATTAGGCGCAAACCCTGGAGTAGTACCGTGACCTCAACTCACGGGTAATCTAATATATATATATAACATTTTAAACTTTTATTAACCCCAAACAGGGCTGAAGTGTAAGGAACTACTGTGGTATGAGCCAGATTTCTATAGGAGCAATTTAGGTGAGGAGTTTGGCAGCAAGATATTTGTTCACATTACATTTAAATTTCTGCCTTGTTGATGAAACAGGGAGCAGGAAAAGAATTTGAAATGTAAGCAGTCTGAGGAAAGACACTATCAGAGTAGAAAATCTTATGGCATCTAGGGACTTGTACAGTGAAGGGGTGGGTTTTTGCTGTTAGTTGGGTGAGTCGGGTAGAATTTTCGTTTGGGGGTAGGGTACAAGTTCAGGTTAGGGTTCATCGGAGCACAATTTGTGGACATACTTATAAAACAAGCATAGGGATGCAACTCTGTGGCAATGTGGCAGAGGTTTCACAGATAGTGCGAGACGTATTAGGTTAGAAATTATTTTTTGCTGTCAAGAGGTGGAGGCTAGTGGTTTGTGCACCAGCCCAGATGTGACAACACTACTCCATGCTGGTGGCTTTGTAGAAATATAGGATACTGGCAAGTGTGAGAAGTTTCTCGCCTTGTTTTGGGAGCCTACTTTCTTTGCAGAAGCCTTAGCAGCATCTTCTATGTACTTATTCCATTTGATGTTACCTGAGAATGTCAGGCCGAAAAGTTTGAATGTTGGACTCTTAAGAAGGTTGCTATCGGCCTTAATTATTGGTGGTTAGAAAGGTTTTTTTTTATTGTTGTTAAAGGAAAAGCTTTGTCTTGGTAGCATTAACTGTGACAATGCATTTTTTGCTCCAGTCATTTTCTAAGTATTCAGTCATTGCCCTGGATTTGGTGACAGCCGATTTGCCATCATGCAGCGAATAGAGCATGGTGTCATCAGCAAATATACCCATCTCAGACACGATTACATCGAGGAGGTCGTTTATGAAGATCAACAATAATATAGGCCAAGTATCGATCCCTGGGCACACGAGTGTTGATGTGATATTGTTTAAATGTACGGCCATCAAGAACGACCTGGATCTTTCTTTTAGCTAAGAAATAATTATTAAATTAATTATATTAAATGAGCATCCAATAATATTGTACAAGTTGATTTTCCTGAGAAGACCTTCATGTCAAAGGTTCAGTAAATATCTATGACTATTACGAGATCCGAAGTAGAACAGGATGGCCTAAATTCATACTGTTGGTTAGAGAGTTTACCATTTTCCAGGTGATGAACTATCTCTAGATGATTAAAAATTCCAAGATTTTTGCAAAGAGCGGGGAGAGATTATGGGACAATAAATTTGAGGGTCATTTTTTTCACCAGAGTTCTTGAAAACTGGTACGACAGAGGCAATTTTCCAGCTCGCAGAGAAACATGATTCTACAAGGCAAAGGACAGGGGCCAGCTCCTATATATATATATATATATATATATATATATATATATATACTAAAAAAAAACTACTCACCCTCCAGGCAGCAATTAATCTAGTTGTAGCTTTCTTTACAGAAAAACAAAGAAACATTTTTCATTTAACATTTTAGTAATTTAAAGACAAACAACAAAAAGATTATTGCCATGTTGTTATTCGATATCTTTCAATGTTGAGGAAACTTACTGTGTATGAACATAGTCACATTTAATTAATTTAAAAAAACAATAAAAAGGTTATTTTCTATGGTCTTTTCGATAATAAAGTTGAGGAGTTGATTTTGTATTAGCATAACAATGAAAATGAATATCCCATTAATAAATGGTTATATAATGAAATGAATAAACGAAAAAGCAGAACGTCGATTGGTCAAAGATAACAATTATATATTACTGAGTAATTTGAAAGGGTTACTTTGTATTTTTCAACTTTATTATTAAAGACAAAAATAAAATAAACTTGATAAAAAATTTTTAAATATGAATCTTTTTTTGTAATTAAGAAAGATGTATGGCAAATGTAAAGATAATAATAATAATAATGATAATAATAATAATAATAATAATAATAATGATAATAATAATAATAATAATAATAATAATAATAATAATAATAGTAATAATAATAATATATAAAACAAAATAGGAAAATGAAATTACAAATGAATCGTACAGAATATTAATTTATTAGAAATTGTTTATAAAAGTATAAGTATTTTCAATTAATTACAAGGAAAACATTTGAGAAAAAATATTTAGAAAGATCTACTTATGTAATATACGCCCCCAAGTATATTTTTGCCCTGTCGGTGGGACCGCAAATTCGCTGACTGCAACCCCATGCAGAGGGGTAAAACCGCCTCGAAAACGTGGCCACCTGTTGGCCATGGGTGGCGACCCGTGATGTCTTAGGATGGGATCCTGGTGGCTGAGCAGTCCGTGGCCTGGTTGCATAAATGGTCACGTGATTTGCAACACTCTACTTTGGCCCCTATTTCGGCTAGACGGGATGTCAGAGAGGCCCGATCCAATCAATCGGCCAGTTACGTCTTGCCCTAGCACTTATTCTATCAGTTTCTTCAATCGTTAACAATATTGAAATTGATTAATTTCATAGCTAGCAATACCCACTCCAGTTTATAAGTGCTAGAAAGCGGTGGCAAGGGTCAATCAACTTGGAAGATATATGACCGCAACATGGCTGTCTGCCCCAGACGTTTCGCTATATGTGGGTAGAGAAATTGATGGAACACGGGTGCTTGTAATAACGATCAGGTCTTGTCTTGTCAAGGCGATTGGGTTTCACCCTTGGTAATTCCCATAGTGGACTCCGTGGTGGGTGGAGAGCAGGAATGATGAATAAAAAATGTATGGCTCCTAACAGAACCACAAAAAGAATGCATAGGGATACAAGCTCCGAACAAGAAGAAGAAGAAAAAAACGACCAAAGTAAATTCCCAAGATTTATTGTACTGGAAGCATTAGAAGAACTTAATCTTGCTACATTATCTCCCTTCGTCATTGAGAAAATAATTTCGGCTCATGCCTAAGGTTGTTAAAAAATTGGATAATGGAAACATACTGGTCGAAGTTGAGAAAAAAAGACATGCAGATTTTCTGCTGAAAATGAAAATTTTTCATGATAAAAAAATTACATCTTACCCGCATCAATATTTAAATATTTCAAAAGAAGTAATAAGGAGCCAAGAGCTCTCCTTGAGTACTATACAAGAAACAAAAGAAGAATTCAAATCCCAAGGAGCAATCGAATCCCTATAAAAAGAAAAACAAGATCATCCAAACAAACACATACGTGATGACATTTAATATGCCGACGATACCACCAAAAATGAAGTTAGGATATACAATCGAAAAAGTTGAACAATATATCCCCAATCCTCTTCGATGTTACAAATGTCAGAAATATGGACATCACGAAAGTAAATGTAACGGAAGAAAGACATGTGGAAAATGTGGGGAAAAAGACCCTGACCACTCTATGGATGAGTGTAAAGGGAATCATACATGTGCAAACTGTGGTGGTGACCACCCAGTTTATGCCAAAATTTGTGAGAGATGGAAGAGGGAAAAGGAGATACTGACAGTAAAATACACAAGAAACATTTCCTTCCAAGAAGCAAGAAAGGTGGTTGAAACCACTAGTAGAGGAAAAACATATTCTCAGGCTGTGTCCCCGGTGGTGAATAATGAGGAGGACAGTAAATACAAAAAATTAATAGAAAGGTTGCTTCAGCTTGAACCGGGAGATTGGCCAGCATTCCAAAATTAGAAAAGAATATGAGGAACTGAAAGCAAAAGTTAGAAAGCAACAGGTGGAACCAAGAGAGGAAAGTACTATCATTGTGCCTCCTACTCAACCGGTTGCCCCCATCCAAGATGCATTACAACAGTAAAAAAACAAGTGATGGAACTGAATCTACTCGGAAAAAGAGAGTGATCCGAAAAGATCCAAATAAAAAATCTCCATTGAAAGAACCTCCAGGTAAAAATCCTAAACCTGAGAAAAAAGAAAAGTCACCTCCAAAATCAAAACCAAAACCAAAACCAAAAATCAGAGTGAACTTGACACAAAACCGATTTGAGGCACTGGACATGATGGAAACAGAAGATGAAAACTCTGGAAAAAAGAAACAAACAAAACAAAAAGCACCCCCAATCAAAATATAAACCATGGGACAAAAATAATCCAATGGAATTGTCGCGGTTTAAAAGAAAATCTTAACGAATTGCTCTTATTACTGACGCAGAAATCTCTCACAATTGTTTGTCTCTAAGAAACTTTCCTCAAACAAGAGGACAATATCAAAATTTAAAATTATCAATTATTCAGCCACATCCATGATACTAAAAGCACGATGAATAAATATTTGAAGACATACACAAACTTGAAGCATACAAACTTTCACCAAAATGACCGGATTTGACATTAAATAACCCGAAAAGGGTTGATATGCCATGAAACAAAACAAACAAACTAAACACGATGAATAAATAAATTCATTATCTTTTCGGACTCTTTGTCTTTATTAATATCACTACAAAACAAGAAATTTAACAATCCATTGGTGACCAAATTACTTTGTAAAATTGAATATTTGTCAAATAACCCAAAAAGACATAAAGAACTTAAAGTATAAATACTTTTACCAAAATGACCAGATTTGACATTAAATAACCCGAAAAGGGTTGATATGCCATAAAACAAAACAACCAAACCAAACCAAATGTATTTTTAACGTTTGCAAAAATATGTGTGAACATTACACAGGGGTTTTACAGTAATTTCAAAATTTGAATTAAATCGGAATCGGTAATTGTATCGGAATCAGGAATCTAGAACAGAATCGGTAATTGTATCGGATTCTGGAAAAAGTTTGGAATCGTCACATCACTAGTTATTATCTTTCCTTCCATCGAATGTTGATGACGTATCTGAAGCCGTCAAGCCACACTGCTTTTTCGGTGCTTCAGCATATATGTGCATGCATTTAGGTATATAAATCAAATCAAATTAAATTGATTGGCAAAAAATGACAAAGTTCAAAAATCTATGTTACTAACATCAGTCCATACGTCTATATACTGCCTGAAGGATTGCACACACCGAGTTTAAACCTGGATATGGTAAGAATCGTCACTACTTCCTCTGGTAGGCTGTTCGACAGAGGATAAACACAGACAGAGAATGCTGCCTTTCTTCTAATGAGATGCTGGGTCTCCTGGAAACCACGATTTGGTTGTGAATTCGTCAGTGGGGGAATTACAGCTTTGAATGAGGTCTAAGTAATAACAAAGATCATGAAGGTGAAAGAGGCAGGTTGGGGAATCAGATTGTGAAGAGGAAGAAAGTGTACCCTTTGATAAATCTTACAAGAACTTTACGTACAAAAAGGGAAACCAGAGACAATCTGACAAGAATGAAATTAAAGTATCACCCATAGTGGTCAAGTTAACAACTTCATTCAACATCTGTACAATCTCATGCCAGCTAAATTATGTGGCGGCCGTAATTGTTTTTCAGAGACAAAGGAAAACTCGGTCAGTGGGTCCCAATAAAAGAGAAGACAGAACAGCTTCAATCAGTCAGTGAGTCAGTGAGCGAGAGAACCGGACGAAGAAGCTCGCTTCTGTTCGCCACTCCCACCGATAACATCACATCAGTCCGTTAGTATTCATTTCTCACCCAGAACTTAGAACAGATTTCGCTGACCAACAATCAAGTCGCCCAGAATTACTAGAGCCCGTCGGTCCAATTAAAACACACAGAGTTGAACTTTAATATTACCGAGCTGCCTTGCTTTGTAGACAAACAAGTGTAAATTATTTTTCTTTATTCTTTAAATAATTATTCTTCTAAGATAAACCACAACAGACCACGTCGTTACAGACTTAATTCCTTTTATTCAACTGTTCTGCATGAAATGACCCTTCACTTCGATACCAAGTTGCGGATCCAACCCGGCTGATTGCTCACTAATCTAAACAAACACAACGTGGGAGTGAGTGATCGTGGGACAAGCCGTTTCGACATCTGCAACCTTCATCAGGGTGGCAACTATTCCCGAGCAGTACCGGGTGACCCACCAAACCCGGGAACGGCCAAACTGGTAATGTCACGAAAGCTGGAGAAGTGGGCTACACAGGCAGTGTTTTAAGGACCTGTAACTAATTTTGTTTGCTTTAAATCTTGGCCACGTGAATGTCCCTGATCAAACTTTAGTATAAAATATGTCATAAAAAACATACCTCCTACTCTAAGTCCGAGTAGTACTATGAAAAATAAAGCGACTATGTGTGGTTTGATGACTTTGCTTGTCGGACTTCGGGTAAGTGGTAAAAAATTTAGTTAACTATCCCAAAAAGTAGAATGGTTTGGTGATTTTACGTTGAATTTATATGCGCATCTAAACCTCCACTCTAAATTCTAAAATAATTGTTTTGTTTTTCAGTGTGTTCACACATAATTGCCTAAAAAAGTAGAAGCTCATTTTTTTTTTTGGGGGGGGGGGTACTTTTAACTGTAGATATAATTTCTTTTTTAATTTGACAAACTTCTAAATGTTTTCCCATGTATGCATTGTATCCAGGATTTTGATAAACTCACAATGGGATTTCCATCTATATTTTTCACTTGTGCCAAAACCGAAAAAGGCATAACCGGGAATGGGCATAAGTGAACTCTACAATATTTACTTTGTTTACCATAATTTACCAATAAAAAAATTTAATTAGACTCAAAGAGTCAATGTTAAATCTGGAGATTGGGATTCCTAACCTTCGACCCTGTGGCCCTTAGTCTTATGTTGTAAATAAATAATCTTTAATAAATAAATAAATACATTGTGTTTGTTTCAGTTTTATAGTCAAGAAAAACATTTTAAGAATCGTTTTTGGAATTGGAAATAAGACTCAAATTTTTCCGATTTCAATATCGATTCCGATACCCCAAAAAGTTTGGATTTTTTCTGATTCCTGGTTCCGATTAATCGCTCCAACACTAATAATAACCTATCTGTGCTTGATAGTGTTTTTTCAACTTGGTTTGTGTGGTGAAGGATGGAAACATTGAAACCCGATTGGTTCATTTTAATGGTTTATTATTTCACATCTGACCATTATGATAAGGCAGGTAAATAATGCTATGAATTTTTCTCTTACTTTAGTGAGTTTTGTAACCTTTTTATATCCTTTAAAAAAACATGTTAAATTGGGTGTTTCTATTGGTTAAACATTTAATTCCTTTTTTAAAATTTTCAATTGGTCATGTGACTTTCTCTTGCTGACTGAATTGAAAGCACTATCGCGTAACTACTTGTATATCCAATCAGAATTTTTAATTTGAATTTTTATTTTTATACATCTGTAATGTTCCACACACCTTTAAAGTATTTTGATTTTTACCAGAATCATGTGTAATGTACGTGGCAAAGTAAGTAACTATCATGGTAAAGAAATGTCAAAATGTAGGATTTCTGTCATTTTATTTAAGGCAGTGTAGATATGGTCACATTTTATAGGACATCTGGAGGATGACTCACCGATTTAAGAAAGAAAGATTCAACTCAACAAAGAAAATCCAAACAATTTTGGCATGAAAATTATATCGCAGTAAAAGAAATAAAGAAGAAAATAGGATTATTGCGGATTTCCTTAGCAGATTTGTCCACATTTGTATTTATATATATATGAGAGCAAATCTAAAAAAGATTGAAAGGTAAAACAAATTAACTGCTGCATCATAAACAAAGAAATAATAAGCATCTTATGAGAATTAAATCTATAATTTTGCTTACAGAATAATGCCAGGAATTTAACAAAAATAAACTTTTAATCCATAAACAATGATTATATATTCTGGTAATAATAGAATAATCACACACACATATATACACAACATATACACACACATAAACACACACACACACACACACACAAGCACTTACCTTTTTCAAGAGGTCAGAACACTAGCCACCAGCCTACTACAAAACAGCAAAACTCCTAACCCAATCACAAACATAAACAAGTCTATAAGAAGTTTCAACACCCATCACAGAGCCAAGCTTGAAAAGAAACTCACAAAACTAATCTCAAACAGCAAGTGGAAAACCGCGGGACGCCCAGATCTCATACAAAACCTCACCACTCAAGGATTTTATGATATGGAAACTGAAGCTCCTAGTTTCGGCCTGAAATTCGCGACCGGAACACACTAAAATATCACCACCAACACGGTTTTAGATAACTACAGACATAAAGATACAAGGAATCATCTCAACTACAACCACACTACCCAGCGACTCGGTTCTTCCCAAAAGGTATATAGACACTTTAAAACGTCTAGCCAACAACAACAACATTAACATATAAAATCAGATAAGTGAGGGGAATTAGTAATTATGGATAGAAAAATATCAGACGAAGACACAAAACAGATTTAAAAACTATTGAAAAAAGCATCGAACATTTTAACAAATCCTTTAAACACCTCATTAAAACGATAAAAAATGGACACCATATATCGAATACCACCCCTCATTCCCACATTATACGACCTACCAAAAACTCATGAACCAAACATCCCCATGCACCACATAATATCTGGCATCGGCAGTACTACACACAAAATCGCACGAGCCATAGTCAACATTCTTACCCTATTAACGGGCACCATCAGCCCCTCTCACATCAAAAACTCAGTTGCCTTACTAAACAAGATAAAGAACATTGACATAGAAAAGAAAAATATACATAGCTTGGATATAACATACACTAATGTCCCAGTGAGTAAATGTTTAAACTTACTCCAGATGCACTTAGAAAAAAACCCATCAACTTATCATTCCCCCCCCAAAAAAAACTTTATTAGAAATAATCAAACTCATTACTAATATCACATATTTCAAATTTGACAGTGAATTCGGACTCCCTATGTGCAACCCTCTAAATGGTGTACTTGTCTGCCTTTTCTTGGAATTCCTTGAATTTGACATTTTTAAATTTAGATTACCCCCTAACACTAAGTATTTCAGATATATGGATGACATTTTAATTTTTCTCCCCAATGACACAAAAATTGAAGACATCAAAAACAAATTAAACCATATGAGTCCGAAATTAATAACTCAATACCATTTTAGACTCACTCATCATAAAATCAAATAACAAACTATCTTTCAAAGTATACCGCAAAACCACTCACAAAAAAGACTACATACATTTTTATTCACACCACAACAAGATCAAAACAGGCATGATAATTGGCTTTTTCCTACGTGCCCTCACAATCTGCAGTTCTCAAGAGGAAATCAAAAACATCATAAATTCTTTAAAAACACTACAATACCGCACATATTTCATATAATTGCTAAGAAAAAAGCTCTACAGATATTCTTAAAAAACAATAAACACGAATCTCAAACAACAAATACTTCTCTCATAAATAGATATTTACTTTTACCTACTCATTCCAATAACACAATAATTTGCGACATTCTTAATAAACTAGGAATTACCAACATACAAACCACATCACAAACCATAAAACAAATAATACACTTTACATAACACATTCGTAAATAATCCACATCCAACACCGGTGTATATTCCATCCCATGTAATAATTGTCATCAAATATACATAGGGGAAACTCAACGGAAACTGAAGAGAAGGCTCGCTGAACACAAAAGAGACATTAGAAATAGCAACTCCCTTAACATACTTTTCTCCCACGTTGCACAACCACTCATTCAAATTTGAACAGGCTAAAATCATTAAATACATATCAAATAAATCTCGACGCAGACTACTCGAAGCAGCACACATCACAAACTCCAACACTATCAAGCATGAAATGGTTTCAATAATTCATCTCCGGTAATTAGCAAACTCATTATGGTGGAACAAAAATTTACATCAGAACCGGGATAACCACCCCATACGACATTTTTTATTAATAAATATACACATCTAACTAAAAAGTCGAAATAAATAAAAAAAAACAATCACACAAAACTAAATAAACTAATTAAATCTCATTTCCATCTCTTCTCAGGGGTAGGAATTGTTGTGTTATGTTCATTTATACAGGTTTTGATAATTCTGGCCCTCTCACCGATATAAAACATCAGACATGAGGCACATTTTATTTTATAGATGACGGCTAAGGAAGAAGTGTCTTTAGCCAGGGCGTGGTAGGATGGTGTTTTGTGTTGAGTAAAGCCTTCATTGTTTTAGAAGTTGATGTCACTATTTTTAGGTCAGGTTTGCATTGTTTTTCTAATGCGGTAGAAATGGGGTTTATGGGGAGCACTATATAAGATTTATTTTATTAAACTTGTCAGTGTTATTTGTGCTGTTGTGAAGGAAAATCTCTGAAGTGTTATTCTGTTTCTTTGTTGTGAATATTAAAAGCTTTGCGTTTGGTATCGAAGGTGGAAAGGTGAGAATATTTTGTATGTGCTCACGATGTAGGTTTCTTCATTGGGGAGGTAAGCAAATTCTGAGAGTTCTAAGGAACAAGCCTATGATCATTCCGGATTTTATTCTGCTGTTGTGGTGGTAATAGAAATGTATGAGATCATTTTTATTCGTTGGTTTTCTATAGACTGAGAAAGGCCGTTCGGGGTGTAGTGCCGAGTAATACCAAGGAAATTGAAGATGTAGTTAGATCCTAGTTCGGGGGTGAAGAAAATGGTGTGTTCAATTTTATTGAGTTTGTCCACAATGTCAGGGAGACTAATGTGATGTGGGTAGATAAGGAGTGTATCATCAATATAAATAAAGTAGTGGGAGTTTTGGGGTAGTATGAATTTGAAGGAGGTATTTTTTATAAGTTCCAGGAAAAGATAGGCAAGGACTTTGTATAATAAATTATATAAACAAAGTCCTTGCCTATCTTTTCCTAGAACTTATAAAAAATCGCTCCTTCAAATTCATCCTACTCCAAACCTTAAAGGTAAAATAGCATTGTTGAGTGATTAAATGGCATAATTAAATAATTTGAAGGGTACAAAGGGGGAGTTTAATTTTGGACATGATGAGATGAATTTTGAGAAATCTGAAGCATTTGGCTATGGGTACGTTGGTGTAAAGAGATTTGATATTTACCATGGTGAGGTCTTTCATATTAACGTTTTGGGGTCTTTGTAACACATCTTTGGAGCTTTTTATATGGGCGTGACTTATGGAATCGAGGAGGGGGTGAGTAATTCTGCTAATTTTCTGGCTAATTTATGTGGCTTGCTGCCGATACTTGATATGATTGGTCTTGTGAGGATGTCCACTTTGTGGGTTTTAGGTAGACTATAGAGCTTTGGAGTTTTGGGGTGGTGTTCTAGGTGTTTAGGCAAGGAAGGGTAGTCCAATAAAATCTTTCTGGCTTCGCATTTGAAGTATTGTGTGTCCTTGAGTATTTGCTGTGGAGTGGTCTTAGTGTAAATGTAGTCATCATTTAGCTTAATTTTGTGCTAGTATTCATCTGCGTCTTTACAAATGTGCAAAGGTTACAAAATAATTCATTAATTTTTTCAACTATTAAGCAAAGATTAAAATTGTGCTGAATTTAAGTTTGTAAGATTTATTTTTATTTTACACTATTGCATTTCTTTAAATAATTGAATTTTGGAACAGAGCTACTGGGTGTAAGGGGTCCAAATGTGGGCTATATTTAGTTTAATGTAGTTTTATGCAAAGGAGGTAAAAAAATGTAGAAGCCATTCATGAAAATCCAGATGCCTCTTATTCCTGTTAAGTTTTAACAATAGGATATCAATTAATAAATATTCCTCAAATTTTCGTTCCTTTGCAGTATTTTAAATGGTTTGGGAGCAAATGGTATGGACGCAACTTCACATTTGAAAATTCAAATATATCAGGTTTGCATTGAATTTGATCTATAGTCATTAGACACTAATGAAGCAAGATTCCCTGAATTTAAATTTCTTCTTAAGAACTCTTAAGCTTGAATCTTAAATTTAAAAAATTTTCTTGAATAAAAATCATGCAATGGATTTTGATCAAAATTAGAATAAGGATTCTTTACAGAAGGTTTAGTATCATTATATTTTTATTTTAATCCTCATAAGAAAACATAAAATTGGTGCTAAACTGTTCTGTTTTGTGAATTTTTATATTCTCTTACGAAGATTAAAATGAGATATAATAGATCAAATTCAATGCAAATCTGATATATTTGAATTTTCAAGTGGGAGGTCGTGTCCATATAAGCCCCCTAAAAAACTTTTCAAATATTAAGAAGAAACTGAAATTTGAGGAATATTTATTAATTGATGTCAAATACCTATTGTTAAAATTTTACAAAAATCGAAGTTATCTGAATTTTAATGAAGGGCTTTCACCGCTTTTTTACTCCTTTTGTATAACACCAAATTAAACTAAATATAGACCATATTATCACCCCATACACCTAGCAACTGTGTTCCTAAATCTATAATGATCGGTTAATTATTTTAGGAATAAATCTTGTACACACAATTATGTAAACATATAAATATATCTAACTTTATCAAAATAAAAACATGTAGTGAAAGACAAAGTGGATACGGACCTCTTCAGTAAAAGTGACGATTTAAAATTTATTGTGAAAAGTAAAGCATAGGAAAAAAAACGCAAAACAAGATGCTGGCGAATGCGTCATGGCTTGAAAATACGTAGCACTGGAAAAGAAGGTAAAAACGGTAATTGGAAAAAGGAAAAAGAAAAATAGATAATACCGATAAAAATGAGCGGTAATTAGCTGGAGTTTGTGTTTATAGTGCAGTAGAAGGATATATGACATTGAGTGATTTTTGCTAGACTGAGAGCTAAACGTGAGGTTAACATTGGATAACATTGATAAGAGAAAGATAAGGGTGCTTTCGATGCACTTGCGGTGTCGGAGAGAGAATTCAGTCGGGAGGAGAATGCAGGTTTTAAAATTGTGGTTAAAACTATTCCTTGTGAATTTTACCAAGATTAAACTAATAATCAGTCGTCGTAGCATTGGAAAGCTCCCAAAAAGAGGAAATGTTCTTTCTCAGTTTGTGGAAAGGGAGTCGGGTGCAATTCAATATTTGATGATAGGTACACAAGAAGTGCAGTGGAATTACTGGAAAGTTGAAAGATGATAACCAGTTTGTATACAAGAAGTGTAAGACCATGGAGATAGATGAGAATTCAGATGTGGAAAAAGTATATTTAGATGGTGAAACTATTGAGGTTGTCGAGAAGGTTTGTTACCTTGGTGATACTATTGGAGCACAGGGAGGAGCAGATGCTAGTGTGATTGCAAGAGTTAGAGGTGGATGTAATAAGTTCAGGGAACTTCTGCTTTTACTAACCAGCAGAGCGTGACCACTGTCGACCAAGAGAAGAGTCTATCAAGCATGTGCATGTAGTGTGATAGTATATGGAAGTGAAACCTGCCCATGAGGATTGCAGACATGCATTGCATGGAGAGAAATGATATAAGAATAATACGATGGATGTGCAATGTGAGTCTTAAAGACTGGCTTAGTTCTGATGACTTCAGAGGAAGATCAAATCTGGACAGTATTGGGAGATGTGTGCAAAAGAGTAGACTTCAATGCTATGCCCACGTTGAAAGGATGGATGAGAGTTCTTGGGACAGTAGATGTAGAACAGTTGAGATAGCAGGTCAAGTTCACAGAGGAAGGCAAAAGAAAACATGAACTTGAGAGAAAAAGGGATAAATAAAACCCTGGCCAGAGATAGGTTAATTTGGAAGTCAATTTCTTAAAGGCACATGGTCGTTATACATAAGATGATGATGATGATGATGATGATGATGATGATGATGATGATGTATGACTAGTGCGTTAGTATGGTTATTGTGTTCGAGACCCTGTTTGTACTCGTAATTACAGGATTTGATATTTTTGATCGTCTTCCCAATTTAGAATATTTTATTTCATAGATTCCAGCATGTGAAATGGTGAAGTGGTTTGACATTAAGTAGGTAACTGTCTTGGAATTGATGTCAGTATTTTTACGTTAGGTTTGAATATTTTGTGATCTAAGGTTATGAAGATGGAATTTGTGGGGAGAATTATAAAATATTTAATTTCATTAATCTTGTTGGCGTTATTTGTGCTGATAGTGTTGTTGTGAGGGAAAGAATTGGTAGCATACTTCAGTGTAAGTTCTCAAAAATCAAGGGACCCCTTTTTGGGGCTAACACTTGATCTCTATCAGATACATAGATATTCGAATGTTCTATTAAACTTTTGATATCTTTCTTGTTGTCTCTTGATCTAGCATTCATCTAGTTTGGTGGAGGTCACATTACTTGGAGAAGGTGCACCATTCCTCGTATAAGTAAGTGTAGATCTAGAGGATCTTATTTGGGCTTCGAATACTATGTTATTTTGAATATTTGGTCAGAGTTTACTTGTAAGGTGAAGTATCCTCATGCCAGGTTGTCCTGACAAACCCCTGTACAGAGATACCTTAAACACCCAAGGTCAGTGTATAGTAGGCATACAAATTCTCTAGTAGTATTCGTTTGTTTCTTTTTGGTAATATTGAAAGCTTTATTTTTAGCATTGTACATGAAAAAGTGCAAATATTCTAAGGATCTGTATGTCTCTCAGTGTAGGTTGCTTCATTTTGCAAATTCTGAGAACTGAGGAATGAGCCAATAATCATGGCAGATTGTATTCGTTTTTTGTGGTGGGAGTATATAAGGTAATTTGTATTGGTTGTTTTTCTATAGTAGTTAAGCCCGTTAGGGGTGTTGTTTAGAGTAACATAAAAAAATTAAGGACGTAGTTAGTTTCTAGAAAGGCTGTGTTCAATTCTGTTAAGCTTGTCAACAATGTTGGGGAGGATAATGTGATATGGGTTGATAAGGAGTGTGTCATCGATATATCTAAAGTAGTGGATTGTTTTGAGGTAGGGTGGATTTGAAGGGGCCGTTTTCTAAAAGTTCAAGGAAAAGACAAACTTGGACACCTCTGAGAGGAAAACTCATGTGTAATCAAATAGTTTCTCTGTATAGTGTATCGTTGAAAATAAAGTGGCATTTTTGAGTGATCAAATGGCATAATTTAATCATTTGAGGGGTTGTGATGTGTAGTTTAATGTTAGATATGATGAGATATATCTAAAAAAAAGAGGCATTTGGCTATGGGTACATTGGTGCTTAAGGATTTTATGCCTAAACTGGCCATGGTGAAGTTATTCATGTTGATGTTTTATGAGTCTTTGTAAGAGATCTCCAAAGTTTTTTGCGCGGAGGAGAGGGGCTATGATTTCTGCTAATTTTCTGGCTTTCTATTATTGTAAAATATCCTAACACAAAACTAATTCCATATTGCATTCCTTGTAAAATGCTACTTGCTAAAATTTATTTGATCTTGGTATAGGACTTTGTTTTCAATTGTATCCCTAAACAAAGAGAAAAACCACAAATATAGTAGACATTATAACCTTCCATACCTAAAAAGAAAAGTCCGATCGCAAAAAAAGAAATGCTTGCTCCGACAATAGCCCTTAAGTTTACAGTGGCGGCCTGCCTTGTTTGGAATGAATTATGTTAAAAATTGGAAATTATCTTTTCATTTTGCTCTGACATTTGTTGATAGGCAAACTCCATTGTTTCTCTTTCGAAGTAGCAACCACAAATGACACAAGTTTCATTTATAACCGTTGAGGAGATTCTTCCCATCCACAGAGAAAATCAATTTCTTTCTAAAGCAGTTTTATTCGACAGATTCTTAAAATAAGATTAAATGAACCTGGACAAGTGATTTGGGCTTTGGTCACCGAGTTTGCAGGTCAAGAAGCTGACATTAACGATGGAATCAAGAAACTGCTGTACGCTTGAAAAGATCGTTGTTAGCTTTATTCATCAATTTGAGCTTTCTAATTTTCTATACGATATCCTCTCGTTATCAATTTCTGTCATTATGGAGTTGAATCATTTCTTGAAAGTCAAAATGATATCAAATGATTTACTTTTGTGATCTTGGTAGGAAGTGATCTTGGTAGAGAGAGCTGGAGACAGAAGGAGTGAGAGTAGGAGAGAGGCATAAAGTGATTAACCTTGTTTGCTTAGTGTGTGGTTGTTAGTGATGAAGAGAGATATAAAGAGGGTGAGAAGAAGATAGGTAGAAATGAGGAGATGGATTACGGATGATGGAAATAAATTAAGAGAAATGAAATAAGATGGAAAAAGAGAAAGGGAAACATAGAAGTAGAGAGAAAGAATGGGGCTAAGCTTGAATTCGGAAAGAGAAGGAGTGTGAAATAAAAAGAAAGTGGAAAAGAGAGTATGGGAGAGGGAGATAAATAGGAAGAGACAGGAAGGAGAGAGAGTAGAAATGATGGAATAAGGCATCTTCATTTTCCGACAAACATCTGTCTGGCCTAAGCTTGGTTTGACAAAATCAAATCAAAATGTAATTAGGCTGTGTTTCTATGGAAGTGAAGATTCTAACAGAAAACCGTTTAAGAGAAGGAAGCGGAATGAAAAGCGGTTTTTACAAAAAGGAAATTGAAGTGTTTGTTTCTGGAATTATATCTTTTTTCTCTTGCATTCGAAGCCATTTTAATGCAACAAAAAAAACAATAAAAGAGTAAAAAGACGTGAGAATCATCAACCGACAAAAATGCGATTTTAAACTTAAGCATAACAAGCAATTGAAATGTTTTTCAAACTTAAGCACGACAGACTAACCAAAATTCTACTTAAAACATTAGCTTAAAAAAACCAACGAAAATGCTATTTAAAACAATTGAAAATGCTATTCTGAATTTACGCACGACAGTTCAACAAAATCTTCCTTCAAACATTAGCGTAACGGATTAACGAAAATGCTATTTCAAACTTAAGCATGATAGTACAACAAAAATGTTGGTTCAAACTTAAGCATTACAGACGAACGAAAATGATATTTCAAACTTCAGCATGACAGACTAATGAAAATTCAATTCCAAATTAAAGTACAACAGATCAACTAAAATGCTACTTCAACATTAGTGTAACACTAACGAAAATGCTATTTGAAACTTAAGTATGACAGAACAACAAAAATGTTGTTTCATATTTAAGCATGACAGAACAACGGAAATTCTACAAAAAACTTAAGAATAACAGACCAACGAAAATGCAATTTCAAACTTATGCATAAGTTTGAAATAGCATTTTTATTTGTCTGTTAATGCTAATGTTTAATGCTAATGTATTATTTTGGTTTATCTATCGTACTTAAATTTGAAATAGTATTTCAAATTTCTTGTTATGCAAGTTAAACTGCTATTTCAAATTTGAACATGACATATAAACAAAAATACTAAACATTAGCATAACAGACTAACGAAAATGATATTTCAAACTTAAGCAACAGAACAATAAAATATTATTTTAAACTAAGGCGTGACAGAGTAACGTCAATGCTATTTCAAACTTAAACATTACAGACCAGCGAAAATGCTATTACAAACGTAAGGATGACAGACCCAAACAAATCTTATTTGAAACTTAAGCATTAGAAGCAATTGTAAAATGTTATTTCAAATTTAAACACGACAGATCAACCAAAATGCTTCTTCAAACATTAGCATAACAGACATACGAAAATGCTATTTCTAACTTAAGTTTGAAATAGCATTTTCGTATGTCTGTTATGCATGAAAGTACAACAAAAATGTTGGTTCAAACTGAAGCCTAAAAGACCAACGCAAATGTTATTTTTAACTTAAGCATGACAGACCAATGAAAATTATATTTAAAACTCATGCATAACAGACCAACGAAAATGCTATTTTAAACTTAAGCATGACAGACCAATGAAAATACTATTTCCAACTTAAGCATCACAAACAATTGAAACTGCAATTCCATATTTATGCATGATAGAACAAGAAAAATGCTACTTAACATAACAGACCAACGAAAATGCTATTTCAAACTGTCGTTTTTAAATTTAGCATGACTTACAACAAAAATGCTACTAAAACATTAGCATAGCAGACTAACGAAAATGCTATTGAAACCTTAAGCATAACACTCAAGTTAAAATACAATTTAAAATTGGAACATGACACTTAAACTAAAATACTACTTCGAACATTAGAATAACGGAAATGTAATTTCTAATAAAAGAATGACAGAGAAACTTCGATGCTATATCGAACTTAAATATTACCGACCAGCAAAAATGCTATTTCAAACTTAGGCATGACAGACAAACAAACATTCTATTTCCAACTTAAGTATGACCGAATAATAAAAACATTATTTCTAACTTAATCATTATAAGCAATTGAAAATGCTATTAATAATTTAAAAATGACAGATCAACCAAAATGTTAGTAAACACATTGGCATAACGAACCAACGAAAATGCAATTTCAAACTTAAGCATAACAAGCAATTGAAAAGGCTATTACAAATTTAAGCATGACAGATACACCAACAATTCTACTTAAAACATTAGCATAACAGACCAATGAAGATGCTATTTTCCACTTAAGCATGATGAACAAAAAAATGAAGTTTAAACCTTAAGAATGAATAGCAATTGAAAATGCTATTACAAATTTAAGCATGACAGATACATTAACAATACTATTACAAACATTAGTGTAACAGACCAATAAGATGCTATTTTACACTTAAGCATGATGAACAAGGAAATGTTGTTTCAAACTTAAGTATAACAAGAAATTGAAAATGCTATTACAAATTAAAGCATGACATATACACTAACAATACTTCTTAAAACATTAGCGTAACAGACCAATGAAGATGCTATTTCAAACTTTAGCATGATGAACAAGAAAATGTTGTTTCAAACTTAAGTATAACAAGCAATTGAAAATGCTATTACAAACTTAAGCATGACAGATACACGAACAATTCTACTTAAAACATTAATGTAACAGACCAATGCAGATGTTATTTCAAACTTAAGCATTATGAACAAGAAAATGTACTTACAAACTTCAGTATAACAGACAATTGAAAATGCTATTACAAATTTAAGCATGACAAATACACCAACAATACTACTTAAAACATTAGTCTAAAAGACCAATGAAGATGCTATTTCAAACTTAAGCATGATGAACAAGGAAATGTTGTTTCAAACTTAAGTATAACAAGCAATTAAAAATGCTATTACACATTTAAGCATGTCAGATACACCAACAATTCTACTTAAAACATTAATGTAACAGACCAATGACGATCTAATTTCAAACTTAAGCATTATTAACAAGAAAATGTAGTTACAAACTTTAGTATAACAGACAGTTGAAAATGCTATTACAAATTTAAGCATGACAGATACACCAACAATACTACTTAAAACATTAACGTAACTGACCAATGAAGATGCTATTTCAAACTTAAGCATGATGAACAAGGAAATGTTGTTTCAAACTTAAGTATAACAAGCAATTGAAAATGAAATTACAAACTTAAGCATGACAGATACACGAACAATTCTACTTAAAACATTAATGTAACAGACCAATGCAGATGTTATTTCAAACTTAAGCATTATGAACAAGAAAATGTACTTACAAACTTCAGTATAACAGACAATTGAAAATGCTATTACAAATTTAAGCATGACAAATACACCAACAATACTACTTAAAACATTAGTCTAAAAGACCAATGAAGATGCTATTTCAAACTTAAGCATGATGAACAAGGAAATGTTGTTTCAAACTTAAGTATAACAAGCAATTGAAAATGCTATTACAAATTTAAGCATCACAGATCAACCAAAATACTTCTTCAAACATTAACGTCACTGACTAACGAAAATGCTATTTCAAACTTAACCATGACAAACCAACGATAGCGTTACTGGAAACTTTAATATGACAGACGGTCAATAGATAACCGTTTTGTAGAAGCTTAGATGAGTCGAAAATAAGATAAACCTGTATAGCTATTATTTCATTTGTTATAAATAATACATAAAATATTTAAAATACATGTAGAGAAAATTTTCTTTAAATTCAACATTTTGTGAAATATGTGCATTTCTTACTAACTACAGTGTACAATTACTATGCATATACTGCTGGTCAAAATTGTAAGGCGAATAAAAATAAAGAAAAATGTACATTTTGCATTGTTAGACTGAACCACTTATTTGAGTAGAACTTTGAAAAATGAAAATAACAAAAGAAAAAGGGAAAAGTAAAAAAAGTGCTTTTACATTTTATGTGGAAAATTTTAATTATGTTAAATAAGGCTAAACATTAGCTGGTCGAAATTCTACGACGATATTCAAGCAAAGCTTTAAATGGTAAACATGGAAAGAAATTTACAGCCAAGCAATAATGCAATCAATAACTGTGACTGTTATCTTCTGTTTTACATTAGGTAAAAACATTGAAAACATTTTGATATAGTATATATAAACATATTTCCTAATTTAACTCTGAAAGACAAGTGGTTTGTATTTAACAGTTTGTAATTTAGCAGAATTATTGAACAGCAAAACGAGGTTTCTCTCAATTCGTGGACGGGTGCATGGGGGGGGGGTCTCAAGTCCCCTCACTTTTTGACTTGGGCCCCCCTACTTTACAGTAATCAACAGAAACAAGATGGAAAAATTCTGTTTCCATCTATCTGACAGCATTTTTGTATCCCTTTTCTGAATATGAAGAAAGAAAAAGCCTTTGATTTCATTCAATTTAAAAAAAATTAACTTGAAGTCGGGTAGTGGTGAATTATTCAGAACACATAATTCCCATCAATTTTCCCCAAATTTTTCAGAAAAATCATAATTTTTGAAAACGTTCTCATAATTTCTCACTGTGGGGACCTGGTGTACCACAAAATATATGTGTATACACATTATCATTAAAAAGAGACCAATCAAAAGGTATTAAGGAGTAAAACACAGTATTTTCTCGAAAATTCTTTATTATTCAAGGAAAATTAAAATTTTCCGGTATTTAAGTAAAATTTTGCAGAAAATGTTCAATGAACGAACAAACAAAAGTAAACTTGTCAACGATACAATGAATCTATTTGAGCTTGTTTCATAGTTGAAGCAGTCGACTTGGTATGTCTGATTGACCTTGCTGTGTGTCCAGTTTTATCACAAATATTGCAGTAAGGTCGGGGGCGTCGTGAAGCGATTTCAGGGTGAGACATTATTAACATTCGTCGAAGTATATCATGAATATTGTCCTTGATAGACAGTTGCCGAGACAATGCAGCTGGACCACTTAGGAAAGACCGAACGTGCTTGTTCCAAGACTCTACTGGACTCTCACTCCCTTTTGCTATCGAGTTACCGTTATTCCACTTGAACTATGGGCACACATTTGATGGTAGCTCGGGATTATCATAATCCATGGTTTAGCCTTCACATCGATGAAGGCAATACTGAGATGAAGCATTACCTCGATGCCCAAGGTTTTCAATGCTTCCACATTCACACATTTGTTTGTGACAGACTGGGTGATAGACAGGATGATGTTGGTGTTACTCATAAACGTTTCAAAATTTTCGCGATCCACGCTGTTACGGATAAGAGAACATACATAAAAGCGATTTTGAGGGCTGGAAAATCTATTGCAAAGCAGACCATTATTTGTATTTCCTCCACTCGCACATGGTGCATCCATTAACATACCGGTGAGTTTTCGGATTGCATCGATACATTCTTTTTCTGCATTGTTGAGGATCTGCATAATATCCAAAGTTATTCATTCCATCCTCCCTCCAGTCCTTCTGTCCACAGAACAACCGATACAGTATCTTTTGAGCAAAGTCCAATGAACACAATTTGAAGTGAAGAACAGAGAAACAATGCAAGTCTGCCTTGTTAATATGCTTCCAACGAGCTATTCCAATTCCAATACATACATTTATACTTTTATACTTTTTACTTTTGTACTTTTATACTTTTTACTTTTGTACTTTTATATGCACCTTGTCATTTAATACTTTTAACTTTATGTATCCTCTATATTGGATAAACCAATTGATTCTTGAATTTTGTCATTTTTACTAGAAGCGACTTGCTGATATGTTTCAAATGAGCCATCAAGCAGTGTGAGAAAATCATTTTATGTCTAGATTAAGTCCAAAAAGGGGTATTTGACACAAAATGACCAAATATGGTAATTTGAGCTCAGCCCCCCCCCCAAAAAAAATTGAAATTTCTATTTGTTCTTTTTTCACCAGAAGCGACTTGCTAATATGCTTCCAACAAGACCGCAACCACTATCAGAAGATCATTTCATGTCTAAATTATGTCAAAAAAGGTATTTTTGGTCCAAAATGCCCTAATATGGTAGTTTGGGCCCAGACGCTAAAAAATTGAATTTTTTTCTGTCACCAAGAGTATTCTATTCCGCTTCTAACGAGCCATCAACGACTACCAGACGATCATTTTAAACAGAAATATGCCCAAACAGTGATTTTTCCCCAATTTGCCCAAATAAGGAAATTTGAGCCCAGACGCGAAAAAATTGAAATATTTTGAAATTTTCTTTTTCTATCACCAAGAGAATTCCATTCTGCTTCTAACGAGCTCTCACCCACTATCGGACGATCATTTTTAGTCAAGATATTGAATTTATTCCCATATTTGGCATTCTGGACACAGTGTGGGCCGCCCCCCCTTTTTAGGAGCCCCCCCCCCCCCCCCCCACACACACACACACACACACTTTTATAACTATCCCGCCGGCCCTGCAATATGTGATACTGAAACGGCTATTGCAAATTTTTTTAAATACACTGAGTGCGCCAGAACAAGAATTTCTAGCGTTTGGCGCAAGAAAATGTTGCCACATTTGAATAGCTGATCATCAAACCAAGTGTTGGAAATGTTTTTTTTAATCTTTGTGAATCACTGCCACGTATGGGTTCACATATTATTTTCTCTTGATGTAAACAGACAAGCAAGTGCTGAGTAATTAGTCTATCAACCAATAGAATGGCTTTCTGTATGAATACAGTTTGTTGGACTAGTTCTTCGAAGCTTGCCAATGCAAGTATTTCCAGCTACACAATTAATTGGATTTTTACTGTTTGGGGAAATGGGTGTGTATATTTTCAAACTTTCTCAACCACATGGAGCCTGCGATGGAGCATTGGTGCTTTACAGTTTGTTAAGTTTACTATTGTATGTCTTTAATCTTTTTTTAGTTCGAACGAAATTAAAAGGCATTTTTAGTACATAACTGTAAGGTTATTGGCTGGGTTAAATGAGTAGTAAGACGGAGAGAAGTATAGGATAAGTAACAAGGTTTATTGGCGGTCAAAATACATTCTAACTGAGTCATCGCCAGGGGCCGTAACTCGTCCCTTTACCGGTGAATCGTCGGTGCAGTAACACTACATCCCCCTTTCGGTTGTAAAGTTCTTTACAAGGACAGTTTTTTAAGTGGTCGAACTTGTCGACCGCTTCTTGTATATTTCCCTTGGTTACGACCTCTGGAACTCTCTAGTGGGATGTTTCTTTGGTTACTGGGAAGATCTGTTGAGTCATCATCACAGCTATACATATATCCATATCGAGGGGAACGTGGTAAGGTGTTTGTTTGCTTCCTGTGGGGTAGCCACCTGAGAGAAGCTGGTTTCTCCGTTCCTTAGGCGCAGATTACTTTTGTTGCGCCGGTGTAGTCCTGAATCTGTCTTAACTAGGACTGACCTTGGTGACAGAGTTTTACTTACTACAGCTGTACTGGTCTTAGGTGTCTTGACCCAGACTGGTTTTTCAAGGGCAGGACGATCTTTAGCCCGATGACGTTTGTCATAGTTTTGCTTTTGTCTGGCTTTGAGCCGGGTGTCTGCCCTTCTATGTTCCTCGATGTTTTGCTGATCAAATGAATTTCTTTGAGGAATGGTAGGGATCCGTGTTCTTAGTTTTCTATTCATTAGCAGCTTTGCAGGACTCTTGCCGTGTTACAGAGGAGTGCTGCGATAATTTAGCAGTGCTATGTATGGGTCACTTGCTTTCTTCAATAAGTTTTCTATTGTCTGGACTGCACGTTCAGCTTCTCCATTTCCTTGCGGATGATGGGGGCTACTTGTGAGGTGCAGGAAGTCAAAAACATTTGAAAAGTTCCTGAATTCACTAGAACTGAATTGGGGACCGTTGTCAGATATGATTGTCTCTGGGATCCCATGCCTAGCGAATATTGATTTGCAATGCTCTATTACGCTGGCTGAAGTGGTTGTCCGTAAATGGGCTATTTCAATCCACCTGGGAAAATAATCGACAATCAGAAGATATCGGTGTCCCATGAATTCGAACAGATCCATTCCTATTTTCTGCCATGGATATGCAGGTAATTTGGTGGGTTTTAGTGGTTCTGGTGGATATTTTCGTTCTTTTTCACAGATACCACATTTCCCAACTTTGTCTGCAATTTGTTTAGAGAGGCCAGGCCACCACACACTTTCATGAGCTAGTGCTCAGCATTTGACAATACCTTGGTGTCCCTCATGTAGATGCTCTAGTATGTCTTTTTGAAGTACATTAGGAATGACAAGTCGGCTCTGCTACATTAGAAGTCCCTGGTAAACTGTTAGGTCCTGGTTGACAAACCAGTACTGTTTTAGTTCAGGGTCCCGCCTTGCTCTTTCGGGCCAGTGGTCCATCTCATAATATTTGATTACCTGACTGTAGACCTGGTCAGTATTTTGTTTTAGTCGAATATCCTCCAATCGTTTATCGCTCACCGAGATATTTCCTATGACTGAGCGGATAAATGAGTCGGTCTCTGTCTCCTGCTGGATATCCTGTATAACGCGACTACTCCCAGGTGCTCGGGACAAAGCGTCTGCTGTTGTGAGGTCTTTTCCCCGCTGTGTATATGATCTCATAGGAGAATCTCATAAACCTCATGCGGAAACGTTGAATTCTTGGAGTCAATTTGTCGAGTCGCTTCGACTTCAACAGTGGTTTGTGGTCTGTTTCGCCTGTGAATTTTGGCATTCCGACCAAGTAGTCCGCAAATTTTTCACAACACCAAGTGACTGCTAGTGCCTCCTTCTCAACCTGTGCATATCTCTGCTCTGTTTCTGTCAGAGATCGTGAAGCATAAAATACTGGTCTCCAGTCATTTTCTTGCTTCTGCAGTAGTACACCGCCTAGGCCATAGTTAGATGAATCTGCTGATACCCTTGTCGGCTTGTTGGAATTGTAATGAGTCAGTACTGGTGCAGAACTCAGTTGCTTCTTCAGGGTCTGGAATGCTGCTTTCTGAGGCTCATCCCAGATCCATTCTGACTCTTTCCTAAGAAGCTCTCGGAGTGGTTTGGTGGTTTCGGCTAGATTCCTAGCAAATTTTCCGACCTGGTTTGCCATGCCCAGTAAGCATCGTAATTCGGACACATTCTCAGGTCTGGGCAAGTCTATAATTGCTGCTACTTTTTCGGGATCTATTTGTATTCCCTCTTTTGATATAATGTGACTCAGAAACTTTATGTTTCTGGCAGAAAATACACATTTATCGTTGAGTGTAGCTCCTGCAGCCTTCATTTTCTGCAGTACTGCTTTTAGTCGCTGGTCGTGCTCCTGCTGGTTTCTTCCACTTATTAGGACGTCATCTATATCATAGATGACTCCTGGTATTCCGGACAAAATGTGTGTCATCTTCTTATGAAAGATTTCTGGCCCAGAACTTATCCCGAATGGAAGTCGTTTGAAACAGTACCTCCCATAAGGTGTTATAAATGTGGTAAGGACCTGCGATTTTTCGTGTAGGACGATTTGGAAGAAACCGTTGTTGCAGTCTAGCTTGCTAAACACTGTGGCTCCATCGAGCTCGGCCAGTAATTGGTCTGTGGTGGGTAAAGGAAAGTTTTCCCGTTTCACGCTCTCGTTTAGCTTGGTAAAGTCGACGCATAACCTCACTTTACCGTTAGCTTTTTGGACAGCGACTATTGGGGCACACCAATCAGTTGGTAATTTGACTGGACGGATTATGTCCTCGTTCTCCAGACGTTTCAGTTCTTCCTGAACCTTCTGTTTCATAGGCAACGGCAATCTTCTAGGGGTAGCAATGGAAAAGGGCTGAGCTCCTGCATCCAAACATATCTGGTACACATGTTCCAGTTTCCCTAGGCCTGTGAACAGTTCTGGGAACTCTTTCTTATACTGGTGCCCTTCGCTTGTCACTCTATTAACTGCTTTCAGCAGGTTGAGGGCTTTGATTGCTGGTTCTCCCAGTAGAGGTTCTTGCAGACTCTCTATAACATAAAAGTCTTGTTGCAAGCTTACTTTTTCTGTGGCCAGTTTGGCCTTCACACATCCTATGAGGTTTATCCCATGATGACTCGGTCCGTACAGTCTTTTGTTTGTGGGTTGGATGAGTGGGGAATTTTTCCTGAAGAACCGGTCCGGGATTACGGTCACATCTGCACCTGTATCCAGCCTAAAATTTATAATTTTGGTACAGGTCTTAGTGGTGACCTTACTTTTAGCCTGCCAATTTGTATTATCCTCAGTGGTAATTGTACATATATTTTCGAGAGTGACAGAACCTAAAAAATGATTTTCTTCTTCCTCTCTTATTTCTCTAACCTTCGCCTTATCGGTTCTGCAAAATTTTGCATAATGCCCTTTCTGCGAACAAATTCTGCAGCGTGGATCTTTTGCTAGGCAGTCATTTCTATTGTGGAATGGAAATTTCCCGCAGCGTGTGCATTTGCTAGGCATTTTCGATTTCGGATGTAGTTGTTTGGTGAAGTTTGTCTTGTAGGTTCGCTTCGTAACCCGGTTGATTTGAGGATCCGCTGCATCGGCACCAGAGGAAATGGTCTGCGTCTGTTGTTTCGAAGTTTCGTAGGCTCTACCTATTTGTAGGCACTTGTCTAGAGTAAGCTGTTTATCAGACAGTAACTTTTCTCTGACGGTATCGCTTTGAACTCCGACAACGACTTGGTCTCGAATAAGCCTATCCTGTAGCTGTCCGAAATTGCAGTTCTTTGCAAGTTGTCGAAGAGCAGCTATATAGGTCTCGATACCTTCCGATACTTATTGCTTGCGAAGATGGAATGTATAGGATTCGTAAGCTTCGTGTGTTTCGCCCACGAAAAAATTCTCAAACTTCTTCATCACCTTCTCTAGGTCCGTCTTTTCTTCCTCAGAGTTAAACTTCAACCCTTCATATATATCGTAACTATCCTCCCCGATAGTTACTAAAAATACCGATGTCTGATATGAAGTATCTGCTTCTTTAGACAATCTACTAGCGATCGAATAATTGAGAAAATTTCGTTTAAATTTTCGCCAGTTATTAGCAACATTTCCAACGAGAGTCATTCGTTCGGGGGTGGTATATTAGCAGAATATATAGATGCACGGATCATTTTTTAATTGCTGGAATCCCATCTTTTTCAGTTGACTGTCCAGCTTTTCATTCCAACATCTTGGTGATTGTTTAAGACCATATAAACTTCGCCTTAGTTTACAGACAAAATGTTCTTTTCCTTGTATTTCAAACCCCTCGGGTTGCTTCATGTAGATGGTTTCTTTAAGCTCCCCATTAAGGAATGCAGTAGTAATGTCTGCCTGATGTAGCTTCAGGCCATGTTTTGCTGCTAATGCAATAACTGTTCTCATGGACTCAAATCTTACAACGGGACAAAATGTCTCGTCATAGTCAATTCCATATTTTTGATTAAAGGCTTGAGCTACCAGTTGTGCTTTGTGTCTGTCCAAACTTCCATCAACATCATATTTTCGTTTGAAAACCCACTTACAACCGATAGCCTTTCTTTCACTAGGCAGCTCAACTAAGTCCCATACTTCATTTGTACGAAGTGACTCAATTTCTACGTCCATGGCTTTCTTCCAGTTGTCTTTCTCAGGACTGGAAAAAGCTTCTTTCACGGTTAATGGGTCGTTTAATTTATGAACGATGGTGGCCCATTCACCATACAGATCTGGAGGTTTCCTCAGTCTAGTCGATCTTCGTAGCACTGCGAGCTCTTGTGAGTTGTCATCATCATTCTCACTGATATTCTGACATTCGATTTCAGTGACAGAATGTTTTTTGTCTCTGTCTTTCTCTTCAGTATTCTTTTGTTCATCTATTGATTTTGATTCATCAACGATTACATCTCTACTGAAAAAGACTCTCGATTTTTCGGTGTTGTACAGTCTATATCCTTTAACACAACTGCCATATCCAAGAAAGATGCTTTTCTTAGCTTTAGGATCCATTTTATGTCTTTCGTCCTTTGGTATATGAGCATAAGCACTGCATCCGAACACTCGCAAATGTTTCACGATTGGTTTATAACCTGTCCATGCTTCATATGGTGTCATTCTGTGCACTGCACTTGTCGGGCTTCGATTCCGAACATATGTAGCTGTTGATAAGGCTTCTGCCCAAAATCTTTTATGCAACTTTGAATCAGACAACATTGCTCGAACTGTTTCTACCAATGTTCGATTCATCCTCTCAGCTACTCCATTTTGTTCAGGTGTCTTAGGAACTGTGTATTCATGGCGCATGCCTTCCTTCTTCAAGTAGAGTTCCATATCTCTGGAAGTCTATTCACCGCCATTGTCAGTTCTTAGCACTTTGACTTTGTGCCCACTCGACTTCTCCACCATGGTTCTCCATTCGACAAATTTCTCAAAAACCTCTCCTTTGTGTTTGAGCATGTAAATCCAAACATATCTTGATTTATCATCAATAAATGTGACAAAGTACTCACATCCACTGAGCGATTTTTGCTCTATTTTTCCACACACATCACTGTGTATGAGTCCAAGCAATTCATTCGCTCTTCTTCCAGCAGTTTTTGGAAATGACTGACGATGATGTTTTCCATCTGCACATGGTTCGCAGAAATTTAATTCTTTTGTCACATCAAAATCAAATCCATCCACAATTTTTTCTTTCGCTAATTACTGCAAATTTTTTGCTCCGAAATGACCATATCTTCTATGCCAAATCTCCTCTCTTGTATCATTATTTGAACATGTAGCTGCTGCATGCACATACTCTTGTTTTTCCTCACAGTTCAAATAATAGAGACTTCCGAATTTGGTAGCTGTAGCAATAATGTTTTCTTTTTCATCAAACACTTTGCAACCGGATTTCAAAAAAACGAATTTTTTTACCAGATTTTGTGCTTTTGGATACACTCAGTAAATCAAATGAAAGTTTAGGCACATACAGAGTCTCATATAAATTGCATCTTTGCCATTTTTTGTGAGATATATTCATCCACACTTCAAGTGTTCCCTTTCCCAAAGCTTCCACTGAGTATCCATCTCCAAGGATTATTTCTTTATCGACTTTAAAATTTTCCAAGTCAACAAAGTTTTTGGCATCGTTGCACCCGAATCCACAATCCACTTATTTTCTTCACGACTATTGAAGACAGCATTAAGCGCTATTAAACTAACGCCGCCATGTTCCAAGCTACTGGAGTCTGCATTATTTTTTGTCATGTTACACATGTATCTTTTTGTGTGGCTTCGTTTAAAAGAAGTATTATTAGTTTTCTCCGTCCACGAAAAACGCGACAGTCACGCTTAAAATGTCCATATTTGCTACACTGATAACACTTCAGCGGCTCTCTTTGTTTCACATGTGTCGACATCGTTGCCTTCGTTTCAGCACTATACGTATCCTTGTTTTTACTTTTTATTTCTTCGTATAACAGCCGTTCTGTTACTACATCCCAGCTTGGGTCTTCTGCATTTGCTTCCAACGCCATCACCAAAATATTGTAAGACTTCGGTAGGCTAGCTAGAAGATAGATAACCCGGTCTTCCTCTTCGATAGAGTCGCCAATTACACATAACTCTTCGAAGATTTCCGTCATAGTCTTAATATGATTTTGAACCGGATTTCCTTCTCGCAATTTGAGAGAGAAAAGTCTCCTTCTTAAAGCTAATTTATTAGCCCAAGTTTTCTTCTGAAACTGGTCCGCTAGATTTTTCCATACAACAGTCGGATCCACGGGGTCGCCAATCATATATAGTAGTGACGGATCCATAGACAAAACTATCGTAGCTAATGCACGATCCCTCCGTGACGAATATTTCTGATACGAATTGTTTTCAGTAACAGAGTCCGGTACTGTCTCAGTTTGGTTTACAATGTTCCACAAGTTATCCCTAATTAGTGCCATTTTGCATTGTATTTTCCAGGTAGCATAATTTGCTCCTTTCAGCGATACAATATTCAATTTTGTTTCCATAGTTGTTTGTTTTTTTTTGTTTTGTATTTTGAGTTCTTTTTAAAACACGATAAACAAAAACCGATTCTCCGGGGAAAAAATGGCCGTCGTAACACACGTGGGTATCCTTTGTTCTTTTTTTTTTTTTTTAATCCTTCCAAAATGTTCTAGGACCCATAATCTTTGTTGCAGAAATTAACACGACATCAATAATAAAAGGGAATTGAAAACGATCCTACCTTGTGGTGTTGAAGCAAGCAGCTTTTCTTTTAAGAACAAGTCATAAAACAGGGTTACACTTAAAAGTCAGGGACTGATTTTCTTATTGACTTCTTCAAACGAAAGCAAGATAGAGAGAGAGAAAAAGAGGAGAGTTCCTTCAAGTCAGGGCCGAGCGACACCTAACGGATAAAAAGGGAACTATAAGGGGAGATAACTCCAGTTCCTATATTTCAATTTATGACGAGAGTGCAATAATCACCAACACCATGTAATGTTACCGGCTGGGTTAAATGAGTAGTAAGACAGAGAGAAGTATAGGATAAGTAACAAGGTTTATTGGCGGTCAAAATACATTCTAACTGAGTCATCGCCAGGGGCCGTAACTCATCCCCTTACCGGTGAATCGTCGGTGCAGAAACACTACAATAACACATTTTTAGTATATAACAATAACATAGTCTACTCTTTCTCCTCCACATCAGAAGGGCATTTCATTTAAGTGTTTCTAACATGGAATCAAAAGAGTGTTTGACCTTTATAGATACCCTTTTTTTTTTTAGAAATATAAGTTCGAACGTAATGTGCTGTACGCTTATTAGTCAGCATCACAAGGGTGCTCATGGCTCTTTTGCATTCAGTAATCGCCAATGATCTGACTAATAAGCTCGCCATGAAAAGGCATCCATTTGATATATATATATATATATATATATATATATATATATATATTTAATAATAAATATTTAATTATTATCCACATACGTATACGTTTCATCCTTGCAGAATCTTCAGTGTGGAGATAACTGTACAAGCCGTTTGCACGATTCGAACCTCTGGACATGTAATTTTAACTCAAATCCAATGCATAATTAGAGAAGTAAAACCTATTCATGTCATTTACAACAGACACATAGTAAATCGTCATTCACAGTGTTCAACAAATCATGTAGACAGGAACTTGCATTTTTAGATTTGACGGCTTATATAATTTCTCTTAAAAAGCCCACCTCAATGAGGCTATATATATATATATATATATATATATATATATATATATATATATATATATATATATATATATATATATATATATACATAGTGGTGGCTCGTGCATAGAACTGTGGGACTGCAGCAGCCCCAAATTATTTCTGCACAATATTATCAATAAAATTAAAAATAATATGTCCGTTTTGCTTAAATTCTTTCTTTTTCCGTCTACATTATACAATCCTTATGTTTAATGTTGGTAGCCATTGCCAAATTCACGTAAATTTTTTTAAAAAGCTTAGCATGGAGCTGTGAGATTCACAGTTACACCTACTTAATGTTTGCTATTGTGCTTAGTGACAATAGCACAAAGGGTGACGCAGAACTGTCGCTCATTGCAGCGACGACTCTATGATTCTGGTGGAATGTAGTGCTTTGTGCTTATATACCGTGAGACTTAATATTCTTAAATGTGATATTAGGTTGAGAAAATCAAGGCGAAACTGGGAACTTTGTGTTAAATTTAGTTTTTGCTTACATATTTACCATTGCATAATATTAGTTGACGAAAGATGGCTAAGTTTAACCGTATATTAATAAAGGTTAACCGTATATTAATAAAGTTTAACCGTATATTGAATAAAGTTTAACCGTATATTGAATAAAGTTTAACCGTATATTGAATAAAGTTTAACCGTATATTGAATAAAGTTTAACCGTATATTGAATAAAGGTTAACCGTATATTCAATAAAGTTTAACCGTATATTGAATAAAGTTTAACCGTATATTGAATAAAGGTTAACCGTATATTGAATAAAGGTTAACCGTATATTCAATAAAGTTTAACCGTATATTGAATAAAGTTTAACCGTATATTGAATAAAGGTTAACCGTATATTAATAAAGGTTAACCGTATATTGAATAAAGTTTAACCGTATATTGAATAAACGCCTTGCAAAAAGAAAGAAATCTATTTTGACATCATCCCTCGCGCATAACTCGTTTGAGAGTAATGCCAAAACCAATTTCACTTTAAATAATTTACGTGACTAAAATAGGATTAAGCCATTATTTGTTAGTTAAAAAAATGTTTGAACAATATAAAAAACGTTTCGAAATTTTTTTGGATGAGAATTGATAATTTTTATTATTCGGATTACTATTCTCTAATTGGTTATTATTTTCACAACGTTTCGACCGATGTAACTTCCGGCTTTCTTTAGGTGCATATTTTTAAACTTGGGAATCTTTATGTTGAAATCGGGAACCTATATAGAATTTCAAACTGAACCCTTTAGTTAATTCACGAGGATAGATTGTTCTAGTTCCTTCACCCATAACTGAGTAGAAGTGTTAATTCATTATAATGTTATTCTTAACTTTTATCGCCTGTAGTACAGATTGAACCTTCAACCTTCGGATAACGGCGCCTATTAACAATCGGTTCTAAAGGTTGAAGGTTCAATTCTTTCTAATATCTAATAATAATAACTAAGAATAACCTAATAATTAATTAATTAGAACTTCTACCGGGTCAGGGCTGACGGAACAGGAAAAATCCATCATAGATAGGTAGATAGATAGATAGATAGATAGATAGATATACATACATAATTTATGTATAGATATACATACATAATATGTATATATATATATATATATATATATATATATATATATATATATATATATATATATAGTAATCCAGGTAGGGTAAAAATCCACAGGGTAGAAATCCAAAGTGAATCAAACCATGCTTATAAAAGAGTGCTCAATAAAAATATAGAGCTGTATTATGAATGATTTTTTATCTAAACATGTACAAAGTCTGCTACAATGACATGTCGATGTTATCGATCTACAGCTAACAAGAGCTGAGGTCTCATCAGGCAGAAAGTTTTTTTTGTGATCCAACCCGATCGGTGGAATCCAGGAAGAATGGAGTTAAGCAAAAAGAAAAAGAAAAAATTAAATAAAGGATTTAGTTACAAATTCCGTTCAGTTTCCCAAGTTCCACTCTTAGGTTCTAGTTCACAAATTCAAAAAGATATTTTACCTGAAGGAGGTCAGGGTTATATCGGCCGAAACGTTGTGAGAATAAAACCCAACATGAAAATAATAGTCCGAATAATCCAAATAATATAAAAATAATTCATTTATTAAAAAAAATTTAATATGTTTTTTAATTAGTAAAACGAAAAACGGTGAATTTGTAGATTGACATCTACAGCTAGATTCCCTCCCCCCTCAAAAAAAAAATGAGAGTCTACTTTATTATGAGATTACGGGCGAAAACTCTAAAAAAACTTTGCGCAAAGATAGAAAAATATGACAATTATTTTAGAATTTAGAGTGGGTGATCAGTTTAGAATATAAATTAAGTGTAAAATGATCCCCCATTTTCAGACCATTCAAACATTTTAGGATAATTAACTCAAATTTTTTACCACTAACCCTAAGTCCGTGTGGCAAAGTAGTAAAACCACACGGTAGAACCCCCTAAAAAACGCGCACAATTTATTTCGCATAACAAAAAAAAGAAGAAAACAAAACAAAGAACGTTATTGTTTGATTTGAAAACAAAAAATGTGAAAAAGATCAAAGGAAATAAATTGAAATAATTTATCTCTTTTTTTTACCTCGTCTCATATTACGAGTAGAATTTGTTTTAAAATCTTGACGACATTTTATGTATTTATGTATACTATTTATATGCTTGTTTTCCTTTTATGCAATATTAAAACAATGGATAAAACTTTTCTGCAGCAGCAGCACCACTAATCTTAGCCACGAGCCGCCACTATATATATATTAATTTTAAATAAATACTATTAAACTATTTTTTTCTTTTTACCTCCTGCCGTCTTGGAAAATCAATTACTTCTAAGTAATCTTCTGCCCAACCTACCCATTTGCAGCCAGTCCATCATCCGCATGTTATGCAGGAATAGCTTACGTTTGTATATTTGTGTAGCAAAAGAAGAATAACATCTTTGCATTGTCTGTCTGTCTGTCTGTCTGTCTGTCTGTCTGTCTGTCTCTCTCTCTCTCTCTATCTCCATCTCTCTCTGATAAGGTAAAACTTCTCGGAGTTTACATATATTCGAATCGGCTCTTAAAATGAATTTCAAGAGCTGATTCAAATATATGTAAACTCGGTGAGACAAAATTTAATTGATTGGAAAACTTTACTGTATTTGATTTTCTTTCACGAATAAAAAAAAAGTGTGGACGCTGCGCAGAAAAGGGTTAATTAAATCACTTCAATTCTGACCGTTGGAAAGTCAATTTCCGTTGAAGTCTAACCTGTGCTTTAAATATGTTGAACTTTCGCTCCATTTTGAAATGGATCACAGGGGAGACTTTGAGTCGGTAAAATGAGGCCTGAGGTCTTTCAACTGACATCGATCAGACTCTATTTTACATGAAACCATTGAACATGATGACAAGAATTAATTAGAAATCGATTAAATATTTATGGTGTTCATAAAAGATTTGGCAGTGTGTGTAATTGGCCCAAGAGATATTGTCACTGACTATGGGATCAGATATATCGAGTTCAAACCCTATCAGGAATACACACACAGACATTGGCATTTATATATATAGAAGATGTATAAATCCCTCTAATTATTAAACTAGCAGCAGGTACGATGCACCTATTAATTTTAAATTTGGTCATATCAAATTATTATTTTCGTAAAATAGATTTAAATTAAATTAATGAATCATAGCTATCTACCTCGGTTTATTCATGGCTATCAGGGAGAACACACATACAGTTGCTACTAGTTTTATAATTAGAGGGATTTGTAAATCTTCTAAATGCCAATGTCTGTGTGTGTGTTCCCTATAGAAAGAAAAGTTAGATAATGTACATAAAGACTAAAAGTGTATGTATATGTAAAGATTTCCGGGGAAGACAATGGAAGTGGTCCAAAATCTCCAGATTTAACATAGATTTTTGATATTTTATTATGTTCAATTTTCAGAATGGATGTATTCAGTATTATAGCCTCTCTAAAGTAAGTAAAGCCTGTGGCTATTCACTACGTCTGTCGGTTCACGCCTATCCATCTACCTCTGTCCGTCCTCACCAATTCCCCTACCTCTGTCCGTCCTCACCAATCTACCTACCTCTGTCCGTCCACATTTATTCACTTACCTTCACCTGCCAACGTCAATCAATCTATATCTGTCCATTCACATGTATTTACCTACCTCTGTCCCCTCATATTTAAAATGATTAAGTAAAAGAAATGGAGAGAAGGTATTTCTATTCAAAGTTTCAATAAAAATAATTTCATGACAATTTCATTAGCAGAAATCGACACAAACTATAATTAAAGTATTAAAAATGAAAACAAATCAAACAAAAAGAGCATTTAGGAAAGACATCACCAATAATTCAACCAGTGAAAAATGTCATTCTTTTTAAGTTGAAACAAAGATAAATTACTATAAGAAATAGTAGTCAACACTATTTTGTAATAATAAATCCATGAAAATAATAAATCCATGAACAGATTAGAAATACTTCGGTATGTCACAAAATAACTTCTACAGGTCTTTTATTACAGCTGCAAAAATAAATTGAACTTCAATATTATTGGTATTTTTTATAGTAGTAAAAATAATCCCATAAATCAGTCTAATGCATGTAGACATTTGTGGTCATTTACACCGATTACCAATCACCCCCTTCTTAATATCGCGAGGAAAGTTGTCTGCGGTAAACTAATACTGTTGTGGGGTACAAATCACCCCTATTGGAGAATTGATGGTATCAACCAGGTATAATAAATACCACGTGTTGCAGAGACTCAGAGATACCTTCATACCATGTTTTACCGCATGTTATGAACCCGTTCATCTCCTACCACATTAGTGATATTTATGACAAATACATTGTTATATTTTAACCCTGTCACTATTTGTGGTTTATTTCTTTGTGACCCCTAGCACGGGTCTACAACACTGGCGACGAGAAAATTAGTAAAGAACAAACGTGAGGATTCTGACTTATACCAGTCACGACAACTGGCTACCAAGAAAGTTACCGGATCATTCTACAAAAACTGAATAACGAAGATTCGGGCAAAGATTTACTTGAAAAAAAAAAACAAAAAAAAAACGTCAAACAACAAAAGACGTCGTCAAAAATGTCTTATCTTGCAGTTAAGAAAAAAAAAGCCACAAGAAGCCTAACTACGAGTTAAAACGGAACTCATGAAATAAATGGCGTGGAATTATGACTACTGAATAAACGACACAAAGTTTCAGTGGTTACAAAAAAAAAATTGTTCGTTCTAAACAGATTGTCTTGCTTATATTTGCTTATAGTAAAAAGGCATTGGCATTGGGAAAAAGATCACGAAAATACAGCAAGTAAATGATAGTATATTTTATTTTGGCTAAAGCGAGTATTCGCACAATTAAAAGTTACGTCGGATTTTTCCGATTAAAATTAAATTTTCTCGGACTGACTGCACGTAGAAGAAAAAAAAACACTTTTTCGACAAGCATGTGCGACATAACACTTTGTGTTAATGAGAAAATATGATATTCTGTTACGCACTAAAAGCGGAAATTATGGCCAATATAAAATAAATGCTATGAACTCGTTTTTTTCATAGAAAAATAACTAATTCTTTGTAAAGAAAAGAAGAAAAAAGTATTCGTTCTTAGGAACACAACAAATTTATTCGGATCTGACTGGATTCAAGAATTTGAATTATGGGACTCGTCAATGAGTGATTTTTGTCAAAAAGTCGAAAATTTAACGGCCGAAGCCGACAAACTAAAAGAAGATCTAAAAAAATCTTTTCCAAGTGTTTTTTCTGAAAAGCTTGGATGCTGCACAAAAATAAAAGCGAGATTCGAATTGCTGGATGAAGCAAAACCAATATTCAAAAAACCATGTAGCATACCGTTCGCTTCAAGAGAAAAAATTGAAGAAGAACTGGAAAGACTAGTTAACACAGGGATTTTGACCCATATTAACTATAGTGAGTGGGCAGCCCCCACCGTATACATAAAAAAATCAAAAGAAATTAGAGTATGCGCAGATTTCTCTACCGGATTGAACGCATATATATATAGGGGGATCCTGGATTTTTGTCATCATTTTTCAAGTGAGTTTTCCTTCAGGTGTTTTGGCTTGCCGTTTTTTTTTTAACAAAAATTCTTAAACTTTTTCCATTGTTCCTTTCCCATGTTTTTGGGATAATATGTTTTCCGATCACCATGAAATGAACTATGGCTCTGTTGATCAGAAAAGTTAAACTAAAGACTATATATTTCTCTTGACTTTGCGTAAGATAAAGTATTAAATTTGGAAAAAGAAAATTTTCTTCTGTGAAACATTTTGAAAAAAGGTATTTGCTGAAATATGAAAATAAAAAAATTGCGACAATGAATGAAAATTATGGTTTTGGATTGATTTTTCCTATGGTCATTGGAATGTGACTATAATGTATATATACCTGTATATATTAAGACTTGACGGGTTGCAGAGTAGTAGTACTTTAGCGAGATGGCTTCTCCATAGCCTATCCTTGACTGGTCTCCATCGTGATGCATAAAACACAGCCTTTCCATGCTGAACGATCGTCCATGTATAATGAAGATACATGGACGATCGTTCAGCATGGAAAGGCTGTGTTTTATGCATCACGATGGAAACCAGTCGAGGATAGTCTATGGAGAAGCCATCTCGTTAAAGTACTACTACTCTGCAACCCGTTAAGTCTTAATATATATAGGTATATATACATTATAGTTGCATTCCAATGTTTACAAAGTAAGTCTGTTAATATGCATAGAACTAGACTGAACACAACAGATCTAGTGGGACAAAAATTTTTGAACCAAAATCAACCTATTCTTCGCCGGTAGTTGTAGTTCCAGTCGTGACTATCGACAAACAGATGCTTCGGTAAAGAGAACATCACAGCTTCGTAGAAGATTATTCTTGACAACAGGAAAGTGCATTGCTTCAGTGAGCAGAGAACCATAAAAATGTTCAGGTTTTGCCGAACCGTGTATTTATCCAGCCGTGAAGATGCATTGTGCAAGTCCTTCAGTATAATCTGCAAAACCACACACGTGTTAACACAAGACAATCCACTGCTAGTCCTTAGATGGGTGGCGGAATTTTGCATGCGACCAACCTCTCAAGAGTATGCATATAACCTAACCTAATTTCTCATATTTAGACACTAATAATCTCTTCATAAGTAATATATGTGATAGTCTTTAGTCTGTTAAATCATTTATTTAAATATTAAAATTTATTAAAAAATACTAAAACATACTGAGCGATAAAAAGGCACGTCGTAGAAATGTGATAACACATCTAACTAGTGAGAATGTTTTGGGCAGACCATGTGCTTATCCAGCCGTGAAAATGCATTTAGCAAGTACTTCAGTATAATCTGCTAAACCACACACGTGATGACACAACAAGATAATCGACTCCTAGCCTCTAGATGGCTGGTGGAATGTTGTTCTTTACTAAGCTCTCCGGAGTATAAACGTAACGTAACCTAATATATATATATATATATATATATATATATATATATATATATATATATATATATATATATTATTTTCTTTTTGTTTTGATTTAACTTCAGTTGAAGTTCTCAGAAATCAAGGGGCCCCTTCCTGGGGCTAACACTTGATCTCTATATGAGATTTATAGATATCCGAGTGTTATCTTACCTCTCAATCGTTGAGTTAGTAAAGAAGTGAAGAACATTAATTTTCCTCTCCACAATTGACCAGTTAACTATGTTATAGCATATCTTTCGGTGTGGTCTCTTTTTCTTACCGCATTTCAGAACATGGATTCATCTGGTCTGGTGGAGTATCCAGCCAAGTGCTGTTACTTGAAGTAACATCACGTAGAGAAGGTGCACCATTCTTCGTATAAGCCAGTGTGTGGCCATACCGAAGGGATCGTATTTGGGCTTCGAATACTATGTTATTTTGAATATTTAGTCAGAGTTTACTTGTAGGAGAAAGTATCCTTATGCCAGGTTTTTCTGATAACCCCTTGCACAGAGAGATCTTAGACACTCGAGAATGATGTCTAGTAGGCATTCAAATACAAATACGGTGTCTAGTAGGCATTCAAATACAAATGTGATTTTATGTTTAAATATATATAATGTATTTTTGTGTCTAAGTGTTTCGGTATATTTTTATCGGAATATGTGAATATGTTAATGTGTAATTGAATATAACTGATGTGTTCTATAATTTATATTTTTATTTTAATAAGAAAATATTATTATTATTCTTCAAGAATAACAGAAACCGAAATAACCAAAAGTAAAAAAAAATCCTTACATTATTCTTCATATTATTTGTGCTCCGATGACATTCGAGTTTGAATTTGCTAAAAGAGAAAAAGTAATGCTAAAAGATTCAAATTCTATCATTTTCGTCGGTTGAAAACACATTTCACAAAGAAATCTGTGAACAACCTGAGAACATGACCTTTTCTGAGCAGTTGAGAATTATGAGAAAATAATTACAATACGTACAAAATTCAAGTTTATGATATTTCAATTTTAGAGAACATCTTTTAAAAGGAACTTCAATCTTAAGTTTGAAAATCTCTCTTTCTACACACATATATTTATTAATTTATTATAAATTTTTATTCATACAAACATTTTGGCTACACTTTTGCAGACATTTTCAGCTCAAACTGGAAATCAGTTTTTTCAGAAGCTGAAGCTGAACCATTTCTGCAAATGTGTAGCAAAAATTTTCGTAGGAATTACAATTCATACTAAATAAATATATAGCTCTACTTGTTATTGAGTACTATTATATAAACACAAGAAAGATCCGAAAATATCACCGAAAGTATATATATATATATATATATATATATATATATATATATATATATATATATATATATATATATATATATATATTTTTTAAAAGTTCATACAAAAGTTTAGGTAGTAGCATACAATACGACTAGAGTTCAAAATATCATATAATTTGCTTAAAAAACACTTTAATACTAATAATTGTTCCTGCCCATTCCGAAAACATATATTTTCCTGATAAACAAAATATTTTCGAAAAGGATTCATCTATGTACATTTTTATCTGCCACAATCAAGCCAAAAAAAACCCACAATGCAACCGTCAACATTTACAAGTTATTCATTTAACATAATTTATCTATTTTTATTCTTTTTTACAATTTTTCTTTAATTCTATTCATTTGCAGGTAAAAGTTCAAAACAGATACACTTTTTCGTCTGAAAATGTCCAACATTAATCGAAAATAATACATATAGAATGTGTATATAAAGGAAGGAATAATATATTAAAACACGCCATAAATTTTCACTTTGGTCTTTATTTGTCTACTTTTATCTCCTTAAAGGTCTGAAGGTGAATGTTACCAATACCAAACTGATAATCAGTGGTTGTACTGATGGAAAGAGGAAAGTCTATCTTCTCAGTGTGTGGAAAAAGAATTAGGTGCAACTCAATTTGTTGTGGTACTTTTACACAAGAAGTGTAGTGGAATTACAGATAGATTGAGAAATGATAATCAGTTGGTGCACAAAAAGTGTAAGACAATGGAGATGGCTGAAAGTATATTTGGATAGTAAGCCTATTGTGGGTGTCCAAAAGTTTTGCTACTTTAATGACACCATTGGAGCACAGGGAGGAGCTGGTGCTAGTGTGATTGCATGAGGTAGGAGTAGATGGAGTAAGTTAAGGGAACTTCTATTATTACAAAACAGCAGATTATTATCACTGTTGACCAAAGGAAGAGTCTATCATGAATGTGTACGCAGTGTGATGATGTATGGAAGTGAGGGTTGAGGACATGTGTTACATCGAGAGAAATTATATGAGAATGATACGATGGATGTTTAATGTGAGTCTTAAAGATAGACTTAGATCTGATGACCTCAGAGGAAAATTAATCTAGACAGTATAAGATGTGTGCAGAAAAGGAGACTTTGTTGGTTTGGTCACATTGAAAGAATGGATGAGAGTTTTGGGGTTAGTAGAGGTAGAACAATTGAGGTAACAGAGTCAATTGGCAGAGAAAGGCCAAGGAAAACATCGAATGAGGTGATAGAGATTAATTTGAGAGAAAGGAGGATTAATAAAGATCTGACCAGAGATAAGTTAGTTTGATAGTCAATTTCTAAAAGCCGGCCAAGATATGCCAGCATGTATAACAGATGTTAATCTGATGATGATGATGATGATGATGATGATGATGATAAACCAAATTAAGTGTAAGAACGCCGGGTAGATACAACTAGTATATATATATATATATATATATATATATATATATATATATATATATATATATATATATATATATATATATATATATACTAACAGGTTTACCCGGCGTTTCACGGGGTCAGATATGGGATAGTATCATACCGTGGCCGTCGTTATAGCAGGCCTATTGACTGAGTCGAGATTTTCTGGTTGTGTCATTGGTCGTGGTTCTTAGACCCACAATCAATCAGGACCGGAAGTTAGCCGTGCAGTAATGCGCATGCGCGCGTCTTTAATCAAGATTCATATACAGCATGGATTATTCATTAACTTGGAAATCATATTTAAATTGTTCCTGCTTTTGTGATGTTATTCAGTTCCAAGAACACGGCTACTCTCATAAGGATCATTCATTCACTTAGAAATGATTGTTTCCTTGTTCATTTTTACAAACGTATTTCCTTTTTTAAGTGAGAGACATTTTTTTAATCCATTATGGCGTTCAAAGATAAGGCAATGCATTATATTACAACGGCCGTGTTTAAAGTTTTAATTTCAAGTTTTAAAACAATAAATTAGAATTTTATTTTGAGATAAAATATACAATTTTAGGCTAATTAATAAGTTTCATCCAAATCCCCCCTGATTGTTTTAATTTATTACAGATTTTTACTATATTGTATAAAAACTTCGTTTTGTAAAAAAAAACACACACACACATTTTAATTTATTTCAATAAATGTTCTCTTAATTATTCTGAATTATTGATTTTGTGTTATTTGAATGAATTCGTAATCTTTCATGTTTGATTTATTTTTAAGTTTTTAAATTAACTTAAAAGCATTTATTATAACAATTATAATAAAATATAGTTTTATTATTATGTTCGTTTTATAACATTTTCAATTATAAAAAAACATCACTGTCAATTTCAGAAACTATATTTTATTACAATCTTTTGGCCAAAATGTTACTTTATTAAAAATAAACTTCATTGTTTTTTTTTCAGAAACTATATTTTATTAAATAAATAAAGTTATTAACATGTTTTAATCTATTTGGTTGTTATTAATACGGAATTCAGGAGCTTTTTTTCGCAATATATGAGAACACTATTTTAAATGATTTTTTGTATTGTTTACATCTACGAAGCTTTATTTTCATAAAAAATACATATATGCACTTTTTTTAGTACCCTGTTATATAACTTTAGTAAAGGTGTTTTTCTGTTAAGTAAAATTAAAGAAACATCATTTATATTTTGGGGAAATGGCAGCAACTCATATTATTTAGCTAATACTAATTATAATGAACTGTTCATATAACGAATAAAACTCTAAAAAAGGCATTTATATTCTTGCGTTTATAAACCAAGAGATATTCTCATACTAGTATCTTCATTCGATGTAGACCAGGTTGTCATAACAATAAACTAAAACATTAAAAATAATCCGGAAAGAATGAACTCATTTAAAGAATGAATATTAGATCAGACAAATTATTTTTCAAAGAAAAATGTTCATGTTTTAAAAATTAAAAAAATATGACAACACCATTTCATTATAAAGTATTAATTTAATGTTTGCTGTCTAGCCTATGCAAATTACACAAAATAATACATTTGAACTTAGATTTCTGATAAAGTAATGTAGTAATTATATTCAGTGATCGTTAATTAATAAATACAGGATATGTATTACTGCAGGAGTTTAATATTCTGTCATGTTCTAATTTCAGGTTAGCCAAAGTGAAGTTCCGATAATTATGGATGCTGACATGTGTGCTATTTGCAACAATGAACTATCCAGTAATGAAGAAACATTCGTTGTCAACCAGAAGGGCATCGATTCCATTAACATAGCTTCTGAACAACGTGGAGAGAAGATAATAATTCAGATAAGTCAACGTCTTCACAAGAAATGCAGACAGCGTTAGATCAACCCCAAATAGACCACACCTTAGTGTAAAAAGAGACAAAAATAAGACATAAGAAGTTATAATTATATTTAACTTCATGAAAACTGTTGGTTTTATCCAATTTGGTATTTTTTCAAGATGAAGTTACAGAAATTGAGTTGAGAGAGGGAAGATTAGAATCGACGGCAATCTTTAAAGATGGCGCCCGTTGACCCCTTTCTGCAAGGCTAATTTTGGTAAACTTCTTTTTATCTGAAGGAGAGGTTATTCATGCCGACTATCCACGTTAAAAAACATTGTTAGCAATTTGTTTATGGTTCAGCCAAAAGATCAGCTAGATTGACTGGATTATAAAGAAAGTTTACTTCAACAGCAGCCTTGATGTTGTAAGCCTGATATGTTAACCACTAAGCTATTCACATATATGTTAATACTCTTACAATAATGTTTATAAATAAATGAATTTCAATGTGCAACATGTGGGAAAAGGGGTATTAGCTCCCTTAAGAAGGCAGTTATAGACAGATGACTATTTCTCCCATGGTTATTGGAAGTTTTCACATGTAAAACACTTATATTTAAGGTACAATTCCTAGTTTGTCTTCATAATTAAGTGACATACAGAAACAGTAAGACAGACGTTCTCCTTTATTTATATATATATATATATATATATATATATATATATATATATATATATATATATATATATATATATATATATATATATATATATATATATATTGTATGTTTACAATTTTTCATTCTTATCTTTCATCTCTTGAATTGATTGCTCTATTCAATATAAACCTAAACTCTGGATCCCACTCCCTTCTACCACAACCCCAACCTGACTATTCTATGTGCATAAATATTCCAACCACCCTAAATCCATCATAATATCAATAATCCCATCCGTCTCAAATAGAAGTTCTAAGCTATCAACAAACAAATTAACATTTTACCAAAACTCTGACTTTTAGAATAATGCCCTTCTTAACTCAGGCTACTCTGATACGATAACATATAGACAGGAACACCATCCACATAAAAAACGGCTCCTCAATATTTATTACACACAATATGACGCAAAAGCATAAAAATCGCAGAAATAGAACTAATACCAACACCACTAATACGAATAATATAAATAATACAAATAAGACCCAATATAACGAATCTAGTACCTCTAGAGAAGTGGACACACTTGTTAAACATCAGAATAAAAATCAACGTAAACGTTTAAGGAGGAAGAAAAGCATTTGGTTTAATCCTCCATACAACAATGATGTTAAAACTAATATCCCTAAGGAATTCTTCAAAATAATTGAAAACTCATTTAAATACCCACACAGATATAGTACTATTTTAAATAAAACACAATTAAGATCTCGTACTCCACATGCCGAACTTAGCCCAAAATATAATAACAACTAACAATGAGAAAATTAAATATGCACAATAAATCAGTACTTCTTCTACCCCTACTAACAATTTTAATTGCCATAACCCACCACTATGTCTACTCAATAATAATTGCATACATAAAGATGTGGTCTATGCATGTACTGTAACCAAATTATGCCAACAAACCTCTGATCTAAACAATGCCACTGAAACTATCACTCCAACTATTGCCACAATCTAACACCAGAGACATACATCCAAACAATCCCCACAACACCCCAATAGCCACTGACAGAAATGACTTAATTACTGATAGTATGACTAGACCAGTTATATACACGTACATAGGCTCTACCTTTCAATTAATAAAAAGCCGCATCTTCTCTCATATGTACTCATTCAACAACAACACCAATAACAAAACCCCCCTAACAAACATAGTCAAATATTTTAAATCAAAGAAATATACAATTCTTTCTAAAATGGTCGATCCTAAAAAAATCAAGATTTAACACCCCACTTTACTCTTAAACTATCTAAAACTATTACATAATCCCATTAAACTCCTCCTCTCTCATGATTGATACTAATTCGGATCGTCCATCTGACTATGCGTATCTATCACCTCCAAACTTTTACTTGGATATACGCCTGATAGGGGGAGCATATATGTACATATATATACATGCATAGATGTTGTCCAGTATCTATGTGTTTGTGTGTAAGTGGGTATATATATATATATATATATATATATATATATATATATATATATTAGTAGAGAATGGTAGTTTGCTTGAAGCATTGCTGGGTATAGTAGTAGTAAGTTTTTGAAAGGCTGTGGGCAATGCAATTCCGGGTAAGATGCAAGTTGAAAGGAAAGGAACATTTTTTTTCGATTTATTTTTATTGTTTTTGTTCCTTTCCTTTCAACTTGCATCTTACCCGGAATTGCATTGCCCACAGCCTTTCAAAAACTTACTACTAATATATATATATATATATACATATATATATATATTGTGATGGATTGTGTCATTCGACATAACCCCATTTCCCACCGTCAGCCACAGGTTGAAGTCTCTTCTTTATCTGCTAACGCCGTAGACGGCAGTCAACAGGTCACATTGGCCATACTCCAGGCGATAAAGCGACTTGAGAGAAACATGCGAAAATTAAGCATGCCTAGATCTCAATCGCCTAGACATCGTAATCGTTCGTCGTCCCCACACCATCGCCACTCAAATAAGCTAGGATTGCATTACTACCACAGTCGCTATGGCAACCAAGCACATAAATGTAAACAACCTTGTTCGTTCCCTAACTAGGGAAACTAAATTCTGGGTCCCGAGCACGGCACGGTCTCCACTAGGTTCTCGTGATAACCGTGCATATTTCATTAGGGACTCAATATCCCAAGCACGTTGCTTGGTTGATACTGGGGCCGCTTGCAGTATTTGCCCACTGTAACTACTAGCTAAAAAGCCACCAGTGTCGCCCATTTCACTGCAAGCCCTAAATCACTCCCCTATTCCCACGTACGGTCAAATTTCTCGTTCTTTAGACTTGGAATTGCGCAGAGACCTTACGTGGGTCTTTACAGTCGCGGATTTACCCTACCCTATTATAGACGCGGACTTTCTGCACCACTTTAATCTATTAGTGGACCTGCGCAGATGACGGCTGATAGATGCTAATACGGAACTTTCCGTACCGGGTTTTAAATCAAACACCCCATCTGTCAGCCCGATATTCTTTATTGCCGCAACCGATGACCCATACCAGACCCTACTCCACTCCTACCCAGAGTTAAGGAACCTTAATTTTGTTGTGAGTAATCCAACTCGCTCAACAAAACATTATATTGAGACCACAGGAGCTCCTGTGACTGGCGTCCGACTGGGGACTATCGACAACTCAATGCCATGACGCTACCTGATCGTTACCCAATCCCACATATACAGGACTTTGCTTCGTCTCTGCACGGTTGTAAGACCATCTCCAAACTGGACTTAGTAAATGCTTACCTTCAGATTCCACTGAATCCGGCCGATATACCCCAAAACGGCGGTAACAACTCCTTTTGGAGCGTTTGAATTCCTGACTATGCCTTTTGGTTTGCGAAACGCGGCTAGTACCTTTCAACGCTTCATGGACGAAGTAGTGCGAGATCTTGACTTCGTCTATAATTACATAGACGACATACTTGTGGCAAGTGCCTCACCTGAGGAACATGTCACCCATCTCCGCCTACTATTCGAACGGTTTTAGCAATACCAGGTGAGGATTAACCTTGGTAAATGTGTTTTCGGTGCTTTGTCACTAGTTTTCCTGGTCCACATTATCAGCCCTGAAGGCATATCTCCCTTGCCTGAAAAGATTAAAGCTCTACAAGACCTTCAACCACCCACTTCACTTCGCCAACTAAGGCACTTTCTGGGTCTGTTAAATTATTACAGACGTTTTATCCCACACTGTGCGGATCTCTTGTCTCCTCTTTCCGACCTGTTACGTAACAGGAAGAAGAAAAACCAGCAGATTTCACTGAATGATATTCAGCTGAAAACCTTCAATGAAGTGAAGCAAAAACTAGCCACGACATCCTTGCTTGCACATCCTGTTTCCGATGCCCAGTTTTCACTGGTCGTTGATGCATCGGGCACAGCTGTAGGTGCAGTGTTGCAAAAGCAGCACCAAGGCCAACTGCAACCTCTCAAATACTTTTCGAGACAACTGAAACCGGCAGAACAACGTTACAGCACGTTTGGCCGTGAACTACTGGCAATGTATCTCGCAGTGAAACACTTTGAGCATTCACTCAAGGGCCGTCAATTCGTGATCTACACTGATCACCGTCCACTTACGTGCTAAGCCGGACAAATATTCTCCTTGCGAAACTCGCCACATATCCGACATATATCTAGTGAACAGAATGTCCCGCCTTCCTATAAATTCTCTGTCTTCACCTTCGGATATGGATCTACAACAGATGGCTTTAGACCAGCCATGTCAGGACACTCTGGATCTGTCATCACCTGAGTTTGCAACTTGCAATTCAAATACCGGCCTCTGCCCACTTCGGACACGCAGATCATCTGTGACACTTCAACAGATTCACCTCGCCCTTTTGTTCTACTGACTCATCATAGGGTTTTTTTTTGATACCCTTCACAACTTGGCACACCCCGGACTCAAAGCCACAGTGAAGCTGATTTCAGCTAGATTTTTCTGGACAAATATGAGGCGTGATATCACTGCTTGGACACGTTCCTGTGTATCCTGCCAAAAGTCAAAGGTGCACAAGCATATCCGTGCACCCCTTGGAACATTCAGCACTCCAGATGCTAGATTCAGCCATTTTCATATTGATCTGGTTGGACCATGGCCTGTCAGTCAGGGATTTACTTATCTCCTGACCTGCATAGATCATGTTACACTGTGGCCTGAAGCCATCCCTCTAAGTGACATTTCGGCTGAATCTGTAGCGCGAGCCCTTATATCGGGCTGGATATCGCGCTATGGAGTCCCCTCAACTATTACCACCGACTGTGGTGGACAGGTTGAATCCCACCTATTCCAGGAACTTTCCAGGATTTTAGGGATTAAACGTAACGGTACGACCAGCTATCTTCCAGCTTCTAATGGGATGATAGAACGCTTCCATCACCAATTGAAAGCCACGTTGCGTGCTTATCCTGACCAGCGGCGATGGAGCGAGTACGTACCTGTTGTCCTTCTTGATTGTCACGCCGCGATCAAAGACCTTGGATACTCTTCAGCCGAACTTGTCTATGGACTACCTCTATCGTTGCCGGGTCAGATGCTGACCACGATAGATTTAATGGCAACAGATACAGCTCTGTATATAAACAGACTGCGAGCTTACTTTAATGAGCTCCCACCTATGCACCCTAGGCAACAGACCATTAAATCTTCGGTTCCTAAAGACATTTCCTCGTGGACTCATGTTTTTGTGCGAAAAGACTCTGTGAAAGCCCCTCTTACTCCTCTTTATTCTGATCCTTATCACATGCTTTCACGCACTGACAAACTTTTCACCCTTGACATTGGTGGCAAAAAAGACACCGTATCCATCGACAGGGTGAAAAGAGCTTTTCTTAACGCAGAAACACCTGAGCCCCATATTCCCCCTACTGTGCATCAGACAACTGCAAATACACATTTACTTTTAGAAACCCCTAAAGAAAATTATGTCACCACCACACATAGTGATCGACGAGTACATTAGCCCAAAAAACTGTCTAAAACTGTCTATATATAGAATGAGCCTTGTACTCTATTTTTCAAAACATACTTCTCACATTAAGGATCCACACTTCTCCAAAATTACTTTTTTCAAAGAGAAGACAAACTCTTAAATAAAAATATATATATATATTTTTTCATTAATATACACACATTTCCTGAAATTACTTCTTGCAGAAAAGACTTTTCCCTGCAAAGCAAAAAAAAAACCAAAACAACCCCAACTTTTTAAACATTTGTTAATTGACAAATTTTGTATTTTTGTTATTTCCCACTGCTACACTTCCTTTTATTTTCTGTCGGCTTTCAGCCTAAGCAGGGGGTTATGTAACAGTCACCAATAGGGACTACTTTTGAATGTGTAATCACTGTCCCTCTTAGCTGGGTTGTCCAATCAAATCACAGGGCGCAGTAATATCGCTAGTTCCCTAAGGGACTACTTATGTCCCCTTAGGGTTCGAGGAAAAAGAGGAGACGACCTCCTGGCACCAGCTTGGACACATCGCAGAGAGCACCGGCGAGGAAACGCTCCCTCTCCTGCCGCCGTCGCCTCACTCGACGACTACTACCATCTTCACATGAAGAAATCCACAGGCGGCCCTAAGAACTCTTATATTCTTCCTCTGTCCCACTCTCTTCTACCTATACCAAACGGTATAGGTAACCTTGAGTTAATAAAACCCCTTTTTGTTATAGTTACAGAAATACTTTTCGTTGTTCCGTTTCTTTACGAGAAGATAAAAGGATAACCACTCCTCGTCCCCTTACACCCTTATTTATTTTAATTTTAACCAATTGAGTTTAGTTGTGTTATTTTTTGGCGTGAAAATTAAATAAATAGCTAAATAATTAAATACCTTATTTTTCATGTATAAATGAAAAATATTAAAAGTTTTAGTATTATTGTAGATTAACACCTTCAGCAAAAAAATATACGATTCTACTTTTTTAGGCGATTACGTGTGGATACCCAGAAAATCCTGACGGCAGTAGAAAACAACAAAACATATTTTAGAATATAGAGTTGAGCATTAGTGTCGCATATAAATTTAACTTAAAATGATCCTCTATATCCGGACCATTCTAGGGTTTTAATGCAGTTAGCCATTTTTTGTTTTTGTTTTTGCTGTTGGAGATAAATTCTGTACGTTATTTTTTTTTGGGGGGGGGGGGGGGGTGGAGTCCACCATTTTCGGCGATTACGAGTGGTTTTACGCCATTGCCAGTCGGATGTCGGGTTAGTGTTAAATATATATTAGTTAATGACGCTAAAAAGTAGGATCACATTGTTTAAACTTAGCTGACGGTGTTAATCTACAAATTTATCAAAGTTTGTTGTTAAAATTATGGAAGTCTGAGTAAAAACATGGTTTTAACTATACCCATCCCCAATTAATTGGTGTTTTGATATAAAAAGTTAGATAAATGGAGAATGTTTTTTCGCATTTATTCATTCAGAAGACAGAAAAAAAAGTTTTCAAAAAATATAAATCTATTTTTTTTATTATTTAAAAAGCTGAGAGGGGTGAGGAAGTGTTCTTTTATCTTTATTGTAGCAAATATAATCATGTTGTTTTCGACGACGACAACGACGACTATTGAGTCGTCGTTGTCGTCGAAAACAACAACAAATTAAGTTTTAAAGATAAAGTATATATTCTAAAGAAAAACTTCGTTAGTTATTGCGTTCAATGCGGAGTGTAACTTTAAAAAAAAAATTATTCCAGGTAATCTAAGTTGTTGATTCGTGTAAACACACGCATGCTTAAAATGTGACCGGAAGTTATTCGAATTTCAAACTAATCATTTCGAACGTTAAATGTTTTTCATAAAATCGTTGACATTAATATTACTACTACTAATAATAATAACATTAATATTAACAAAACTTTTGAATATATATAAGAAAACTGTAAAACGAAAACAAAAATGAATTGTTCAGAATATTAATTTATTAGAAGGTGTTTATAAAATTATTATGCTAATGAAGCATCGGGATGAATGTGTTCACGCATCATTCTGTTGGCTACATATATGATGTATTTGACAATGTTTAAATGTTCAGTTGAATTAAATAAACGTAAGGTGCTTTGATATAAACATGGTTTCGCATTTATTCATTTATAAATAAATATATATATATATATATATATATATATATATTTTGTTTGTCGCTTTCCTGTGTGCAATGGTGTAATCTTGTTTTTTATTAAAGCATTGGGAAATGTCTTACGTTTTGTGACCCTAAAATAAATTTTCGTTTTTAAAAGCTTGACGAAATAAAACATATTCGATAGAAAAATTTCCCTAATCTTTCAAGTTTCAATGTATTACTCCTGGGTAATGCCAGCTGTCTTTGCAAATAAAAATGTATTATTAAAAGCTATTATTTATTTCTCTCGTTTGATAGAAAACAAAATCATGTGATTTGCATGGTGTAATGAAGCAGAAATTAAAATTATACTCAAATGGAATCCGTTTTGTTGTTGCTATTTTATTGCTTCTTCAATACAGGAAAAACACTTAAAGACAAGAACGGATATTCTTAATATGTGTCCATTCGAGAATAATGCTTTTATCGTTGTGACGGACCAACAAAAATGTCATTTCAAATGTAAGCTTGACAGACTAACGAAAATTACTTCAAACTTAAGTATGACATAACAATAAAAATGCTATTTTAATCTTTAGTGTGAAAACCAACGAAAATAAAAAGACCAATGAAAATGTCATTGGAATTGTAAGCTTGACAGACTAACGAAAATTACTTCAAACTTAAGTATGACAGAACAATGAAAATGCTATTTTAACCTTTAGTGTGAAAACCAACGAAAATGAAAAGACCAACAAAAATGTCATTGGAATTGTAAGCTTGACAGACTAACGAAAATTACTTCAAACTTAAGTATGACATAACAATAAAAATGCTATTTTAATCTTTAGTGTGAAAACCAACGAAAATGAAAAGACCAATGAAAATGTCATTGGAATTGTAAGCTTGACAGACTAACGAAAATTACTTCAAACTTAAGTATGACAGAACGATGAAAATGCTATTTTAACCTTTAGTGTGAAAACCAACGAAAATGAAAAGACCAACAAAAATGTCATTGGAATTGTAAGCTTGACAGACTAACGAAAATTACTTCAAACTTAAGTATGACAGAACAATGAAAATGCTATTTTAACCTTTAGTGTGAAAACCAACGAAAATGAAAAGACCAATGAAAATGTCATTTGAAATGTAAGCTTGACAGACTAACGAAAATTACTTCAAACTTAAGTATGACATAGCAATGAAAATGCTATTTTAACATTTAGTGTGAAAACCAACGAAAATGAAAAGACCAATGAAAATTCAAATTCAATCTTAAACACAGCAGGCCAACCAAAATGTAATTTTCAACTTAAGCATGATAGACCCATGAAAAATTTATTTTAAACTTTATTGTAGCAGATCGACTGATTGACGGACAAAACCCCTTTATCAAGAAGCTTTGGCGCATCCAAAAAGTGTGCTTTGTGTTGTTAACGATGAGATTATATTTTACCTTTCCAGGGTTATAAACATTCTAATTACTAAAACATGGGATTCCTTTTTTCATTATCTTAATTGCTATGCATTAAATGCGAATCAGTTGCCTTTTTGCATGGTGTATGTGCATGAGATTCACAGGTGAATGCACTTGAGAAAACGGACAGTTATTTATGCATCAGTCAATACGTTACACGCAGAGACTTGCAAATTGGTTGTTCTTTATCAAAAGGATCTGAACTTGCGTCTATTTTAGGAGAATGACTTAAATAATTCAAATCCTGTAAAGAAAATACAAAACATCTTTCTTAATATTCTTGGGTTCATTTTATTTTCTTTCTTTTATTTCAATTTAAAAAAAAAGGTTGTTTATTTGCAGAGAGAGGGCGGGACGGTTAATTCTGCCAAAAAAGTTTCATTATATGAGCAAACAGTAAATGTTCACTTTGTTATACATCAAGGTTGTTGGAGAGAAACTAAACACAACATCGAATGAAAGCGTTTCTTTATTTATCTTTTCTATATTTTAGCCGATTACAATATAAAGTTCTTTCATCCATCTTTAACAAATTTGTACGTAACGCCTTCAGTCTTTAAGCTGAGTAGTCTTGGCGAGGAAGAAGCCCGTTTCAGAGGTCGGATGAAGAAAAGGGAGGAGGAAATTCGTTTCAGAGCGCAGGAAGACTGCATTTTCTCCTCTCACTTTTCGCAATCTGTTTTTATAAACAAGACACACACATTATTAGTGTGATTTAGGATGTCTCCTGTTCTTGAATCGGTTCAAAATATCATCTTCTTATATATTACTTATCCTTAGAATCAGCTGTGTATTCTTCAACGCACCTCACATCCGATATTCAGATCAGCTTAGTGTACCAAAAGGCCATTCAATATTCTACAACAGTTCACAACTTAAGTCCAATGAGAGGTTAGGGTTAGTGAAGCAAGTATTTCAAAGTCCAAATAACCTGAAGACGGTGTAGGAGATCCAAGATCAAAGCAAGTTAATAGGCAATGTTTAACTTAGAGTAAAGTGAACCAAACATAGAATGAAAAAAGAACTCTTTCGTTCAATACTAATTTGTACAAGAGTATCTAAGAAAAGAATGTCCTTTTTTTCTCTGTGTTGTGCTTGTGAAACGGAATGGTCAAATTTGCTAAATTATTTTTATATTAATGGTAACTGTTGCACAGCTGGTGTGACAATATTAAGCGGATGCGACAATATTAAGCGGCCCTGGGAAGGTCAGGGCCTAGAATACAGCGCTAGTGTGAATTAACCACGGGCTTATTCAAAGTAAAGTATCATCTTATGTTTCTAGTATAAACAAAGTAAGAACAATGTTGGGAACATCGTTCGACCGCCCCAGTAAATGAACTCCCCATCTCAATTTCAATATCGATTCGAAATCGTATTTTGTTTTTAATTGTGTTCGTGTTAATCTTTCTGCCCTCGAGTGTCAATTGCAATCTAGGTCATATCGTTTTTTTCGGTCAGAGTGAAATATACACTTCTTTTTTAAATTATTATCCTTCTTCGCTTATGGCACCTTGCCCCCTCATTGTTGCTCTCGTTGTATGATCTTATTGGATGCTGAGAAGAATTCGCCCCCTCCCCTCCTCGTAGAGGTCGGCGCATTCTCAATAAAAAAAGAGAGTTACCAACAAAGTGAACAGATAGACGGAAGTTAGACGGAGAGACGCGGCCGGGAGAAGAGGTCGGCGCGTGTACCTCCCCCCAAACTCCTCAAAACACTTAGAATAAGAACAACTGTTATAGCAAGCAAGGGACGCCGACTATAAACACCGTCATCCGACTAACACACGAAATTAACTGATAATATTGAACGGCCTGTTTTTGTAAACAAAACAATGTATATTATTTTTCCTTGTTTCTTCTAATATAATTATTCTTCTAAGAGAAACAGCAAACCAATTCGTTGCGGCTTATCATTCCTTTCTTCAACTGTTTATGTGAAATGACCCTCTCTTCACAGCGAGACAAGGTTGCTAGCCCACCTCTGTTGATTGCTCACTGATCTAAACAACACAACGTGGGAGTTTGCAGTCACTGGACCGGATGTTCCAACATCGGCAATCTTCATCAGAACGGCAACTTTTCCCGAACAGTGCCGGGTGACCAACCGAACTCGGAACGGCCGAACTGATGACGTCACGGCTGGAGGAGTGGTGCGCATGTTCATACTGGTAATGTTTTTTGATAATTAATGATAAAAATTGCTGAATTACACATAATGATTTCTGAAAGGTACTGGTAAAATGTACTGAACTGTTGGTAATTGTTTTTGATAAATAATTGTAAAAAATCGATTAACTGTGAGGCATGATTTCGATGAGGAATGACAAAACTGCTGAACAGCTTGTAACAATGTTTGATAATAAATTTTAATGAATGATAATTAACATTTTCTGAACCATAGCTCTGAACAATGGTTCTGCATGCGTTGCCATTCTTACTTAAGGAATGGCAACGCATGCAAAGACATTGGTAACAGTTGCTTTAATCATTGGACTACAGTTTTAACATATGGCTGTCCCCTGAAGCTGGTGGGGTCCAAAGGAATATATTTTGGATAAAACTGACATCAACATGCACCACATTCTGTACATTTTGATGCGATCTCTATATGTTCTATATTATTCAAAATGTACAGAATGTGGTGCATGTTAATGTCAGTTTTATCCCCCAAAAATATATATAATTGTATATTATTCACTACTAGCAGAACACATGCACTGACTCCCATATAACTTGAATGTTTAACTATCTATAAGTATTAAGTATTGTGTTCTTTAAAATTACAAATAATAATGAACATTTAAACGTCTGTATTATTCCATAACTAATCCTCGCAACAGCGTACGCACATAAAGGCAACCATTTGTTTTTTAAATTTTAATTTGGTGGTGGTAGTGGTGAGGAATTTTAAATAATGTCTATACACAAACACCATTACTCTATTGGCAATTCGAATCTTTAATGATGTACTTATTTTAGCACCAAATAAAAACAGAATTCAAAGAAGTAATGTAGCAGGGAATACTATCATATATAATTAAGTGCTTTCAGTATGGACAATCTTCATTTCCCAGTTATACCATCTATAGCATACGCACCATCACAATGTCTTATTTGCATCATCCTATTTTTGTTGAATAACCACGACTAGGAATGGGATAAGGAAGGAAAATATATACCCACAGTTATCAAATATTTTCACCGTGGTGTTAGAATAGGCAGATATCTAGTTTGATGAAAAATGTTTTTAAAATCATTTTCTCTTTCATTGTAGATAATCACTTTGTTGGAAAAGCATGATAAATCAGTGAAATTCCTTTCATTGAAGAATTCTGGACATAAAATTAACTTTGAATTAATACAAAACTTCAAAGAAAAAAAAAAGTAATTACTTTTTTCCCGAATATTTTGTGATCATTAACCTAGAAAATTATAGTAGAAGAACAAATGAATACACAGTTCATAAGAAAGAATAGCCGTGTAAATTACACATTATTATTATTTCCCTTTAATCTGTGTTGGAGTTATCTTTTGTGTGTTCATCGTAAATTTAGTGATACTATGCTGCTACCATCCGGAGAATATTGTGAAAGTATTTTCCTCTGAAAAGTGATTTAAACATTCCTTGCCACAGAACACAAAACTACCCCATGATTAGTTGAGTCATTCACAAAAACTGGTAAAAACTAAGTTACTTAAATAAAACACACTTTTAAAGAATTACTCAAATGACTTTTGTATTATTTTAAAATTGTTTATCGCTTTAGTCTCAGAATTTTGATTTTTAACTAATTAAAATGGGAAAGCTAAAAACGAATATTGTGGCAGCAGTAGATGCAGTCCAAGGTTTCCAGATGTTTCTGATGTTGAGCGATAGCCGAAGATGCCAATTTTAAAGTTAAGGGAACAGACATTCTTTAAATCGATTGTACAATACAAAGCAATTGTAATTATACGAGGCAAAACGAAAAATATACAGAAAAATTCAAGGAATACCATCATCTCAGGTTTTGATAGAAACTTTATATGATTAACCTTACGGGAAGATATGAAAGTCCCCAAGTTTGAATGAAGAATTCTTACTACGTCTCAAGTTATTGACCTTCACAATTTAGGTGCCACACTCGTTTTTTAACACACCAAAATGTCAAACTATTTTAAGAGTTTTCGAGGGCATCTCTTAATTTCAAAACATTATAGAAAACTGAAAATTGTTACCCTCTGGTAACTTTACTCAATTTATTGTGAAAATTAAAGGTTTTAGGGTTTGATGTCTGCCTTTTTTTAGTGAGTTTATTATTTCGCCCACATACTCCCATATTCTCCCATATTATTTTTATGTGTGAAAGCTATTATAAAGAAATGAATGATTATTTAAAACTAAATTTTTAAAAATAAATAATTTAATATTTCTTTTAAACAAATATAAATGTTTATCTGAAAGTTAACATAGAAAGATGAAAGGTTGACTTTTTTTTATTAATGTCATAAGCATCCATTTTTTAACCAGTGAATTTGTAAAATGACTGATTAAATTTTTTTCCGGTTCCTTCCCTTCGTTATTTCTGGCTAATCAAAACTAAAATAGCGACCAGGATTAAATAAATGATATCCAATAATTCTTCATTATAAAAACTATCAATAATACAGGAAATGCATTTCTTTTTGTCGCGAACTTCAAGGTTATTCTATAGAATCAGTTTGCAAAGCTGAGGATTTGTCACTTTCACACATTACAATAAGATCAGATGAAGGAATCATTTAATGACAAATACGGGAAAGGATGGGGGAGAAGGAGGAGGGGGAAGAGGAGTGAACATTACAGGACAACAACAAAACCCTGTCCTTTATTGTTTGGAAACACAATCCGATTGGTATTGACCAGCTTTTGTTATTGACAGAGTCTTCTGCATTATCTGCGTTGCTAAGAGAAAGAGAGAGAGAGAGAGAGGGAGAGAGAGAGAGAGAGGGAGAGAGAGAGAGAGAGAGAGAAGGGAAGGTGTTGAACTAGCTTAATTGCTTAAAGTTATCGTTTAAGACACAAAACTATAACAGGATTAAATTTTGGATTCGAAATTCCTTAGAGTCATAAAATCAACAATTCTTTGAAAGAAATGAAGTAATGCTAGGTTTTGATTGACAGAGAGGAAGTCCCGTGTATAGGAGAGATAGAGATGAATCTTTAGAAATTCAAGCTGTACCTTAACACTTTCGCTGTTCCTAACAGGCAAACCTTTTGCAGAATTGGAAAATAAATTGTCTCGTCAATCTGTTTAAGACATTTATGGTGACTTTTCGTTATAGTTCCAAGCATTTCAATTACAACAAGAATCACCTTGATTTTTTTATATTTCCATAGTCTAACTAATTCCCATTTTAGATCTTGATATTCATTTATTCTTTCGTGTTCTTTCTCCTGCACTCTGGTATCGAAGGAGCAGGCTATATCAATGATTAAGAAAGTTCTCTTGTTTGTGTTTAGAAAGACTAAGTCAGGTTTGGAATGTTCAAGAACCTTATCAGTTTGTATGCACATGCAGCAAAGAAGTTTGACATTGTCGTTCTCCTGTATCACTTCTGGCTTATGCTCATACCACTTAACATTGTGGTCCAATTGATAAAGTTTGCATATATTCCAGTGTAGTTGCTAAGCGACTTTGTCGTGTCTCCATTTTTTATACTTATGTTGTGCTAGCATAGGACATTCAGATACAATATGCGCGAAGGTTTCTTCGCTTTCATTTCACAATCGGCACATCGGTGATTCTGCAGTTTTGTCAATGTAATGTTTGATGGACCTAGTGCGAGTGGCTCGTTCCTGGGCTGCCATTAGGGTGTTCTCAGTAAATCTTTTGTGATCACCCATGACCAACCAATCCTAGCTGTCATTATCTTCTGAAAGAATACACTGTGTAGTTTCTTTCCAAATAATTTTAACCCTTTCTTTTGTAACTTTTGATTCTTTTTCATTCCAGTTCTTAGTATTTCCTATCTTTACACTTCACGAAGAAGAATCTCATTACTTTCAGAAATATACAGAAGAAGGTTATGATAACCTTCTTCTATATTCATAACATCTTCAACACTAAGTAGACCTTGATCACTTTCCTTTCTAGGAAAATACAATCGATCAGCATCTCCTTTCTTTGCAAAAGTTCCATAAATTGTAAGCATTTTCCGTGTTTTGGTATCCAAACATTTTAGTGCATCTACATTCCAGTCAAGTATACCGCAGTATATCGAATGATAGCTACTGCTCTGGCATTGATAGCATAGATTTTATTTCGACTGTGGAGGTGTGATTTAAGAATACTCCTTACTCTTCTGTTGTACTCAGCTGTGACCTGGTTTTTCATTTCCTTGCTTTTAATCTTATCTGCCTCCAGTATTCCCAAATATTTGTAGCCCCTCTCACTGTCTACATTCTTTATCAGATCTGTTGTTGGAAGTGTAAGGCCATCTGAGCGGACAAGTTAACCCCTTTTTGTAACAAGAATGGCACATTTAGTGATGCCAAATTCCATTCGTATGTCGTCACTAAATAATTTAACCGTATTCATTAGGGTATCAATTTGGTTTTCATTTTTTCCAAAAACTCCACATTACGTAAGAGAAGCAAAGTGGAAAGACTATCGTCCTAGAAAATCCATCTCTAGATTTTCACTTTACCTAATGCAACACCTGCTTACGTTAAATTTGTTTCCCAATTCTTTATGCTATTCTTTAAAGTTGTTTGAATGTTGGGGGTTATTCCGAAAATCTCCAAGCATTTATGTATCCATGAATGAGGGAGCATATCAAATGCTTTCATATAATCCACCCACCCCATGGCAAGGTTAGTAGGTCTTTATTTACAGTTTCTCAGAATCATTTTATCGATCAGAAGATGATCTTTGGTGCCATGTGATCTTTTACGGCAGTCTTTCTGTTCCTCAGGCAGCAAATTATTTTGATCAAAATGACCATAAATACTTTCATACAATATGCTAGTAAAAAGTTTCTACATATGTTGGATAATGCCCCTGTGAGGTCGAACGCATGTTAAAGTGAACGTATGTGTGGGGATCGTTTGCTTTGGCTTGCACGATTTACTGCAGGTGAACCCGTACAACCGAGTGCAAAATAGCGCTGTTCTCACTGGAAAACTGAGTTTTGCCAATCTGGTTTTTGGAAGCAAGCCGAACAGACGTATTTCTCTATGTAGTCTTCAAATGATTAGGGGAATTAAATTCCCGAAAAGAATACAGGCATGAGATTCCTTCTTCCCCCCCCCTCCTCAAATGGCTAAGGACTTAAGCTAGGAATTAACTACGATAAAGTAGTAATTTGATCTCTCCCTCAACATTTAGTAAAACATCTCCATGGCCGACAGAAAACTGACGCCTGAATGTAACTATCTAAATTTAAAAGGATTGTTGCATCCTGAATCGTGTTATGAAGGTGTTTGTTGCAGACACAGCGGACGGCGATGTTCACGGCAGCACAGAAACGAATAAAGAACTCAACCACTAGACGACATCGAGACGACATCCCCTCTGCGACAAAGAAGAAAAAGTATGAGAAATCAAAGGCTATGCAACACATAACAGAGAGGCAAGTGATTGGTTTAAAGTTTGTCACTTTACCCCCTTTTGTCTTATCTTTTATGATCCAGACTGTAGTGACATTTGTCAGGATTTATGGGCGGTACCTGTCGTCAAACAGCCATTGAATATTTCTGCAAGAAGTGGGTGAAGAGCCGGGAGGTTTTTAAACCAGTATTTCTGGACTCCGTCAGGTCCAGGTGCTTTAAAATTTGAAAGCTTTTTAACACTCTCCTTCAGCATCTCAACGGTGACTGTTATATTTGTTTGTTGTTCTACTCTAGAGGACACCTCCCTTTTAATATCTTTGATCCATTCTGTATCATCTTGATGCTTTACATTCTTTTCTCAAATGCCTTTCCAGAATGCACTAGATTTGTCAGCATCAGGTATAACGTCATTGCCTCTATCAATTTCTTCTAGTTGTTCAAAAAGGAGTTTTTGGTTGTTCTCAAACAGTCTGTTTTGCCGATACTGCTCAATTCTGTCGCCGTAACGTTTAACTTTGGCAGTCTTAGCTATGGCATGCTGTTTCAGTTCTTCAATTACACATTTGAAACCTTTTCGGTGTATGTTGAACTTACAGATTAGTCTTTCACAAGTGCTCTGACTTTTGAGTTCGCCATTTTCGATAGCTTGCACTTTACTTAAAACCTTTCTAAGTTGTTTTATCTGACCATTTAAACGTTTTTCCACCAGGGCTCTTTCTTTACTTCTTTTTTTCTATTCCGAGTAGATTTGACACAATATTGGCAGCAGCTTTAATAACTTTATTACACTGATCAAGATTATTTACTAATAAAAATGTCTAGAATTCATTCACTTTGATGGTGACAATTTTAAGTTTTTTTCCTATTGACAAATCTCAGGTTCGCTGGTTGTTCTAAATTGCGAGCTCTTAGCTTCTCATCTAACAATCTGAAAATATCAATATCTTCTTCTGTCATCCCATGTTCTATCATATGTCTTGTTATTGCATCTGTGGAAACAGCTCGATTACCATTAGTTACAATATTTTCGCTCTCAGAGTTTGTTGTTGTTTCTACCATAGACTTTTGTTCAACTACATCAAGTTTATTTATCTTTCAAGCTTGTCTAAGTCTTCTCTCTCAATTTCACTTCATAGTTCTTCAATTTCAATAGCAGATAATCATTCATTAGTTCTAATCACCTGGGCTTGTCCTGAAAGTTTTTGTTCTGATAGTTCAAACAGGCTTAGCTCATTCCAGCATTGGTTCATTCGCTGTCTATATCGTGTCTTAGGAGGATCACCTTTCAAGTAACATTTCATCACACTTCTGTTTAAGGCTTTAGTCCAATTAGTTCTAGTTTTAGTGTTAGTGTTTTGAGGGTTTCGCTGGATGACAGCTTAGGCAGCCTCGTTCGTTCCCCCACCGGACGTGGGACCTGTACTTGACATTCCAGACCCACATAAGTCGTTTTCGGTTTGATAATTTTGAACACTCATATTTAAATAATACGAGGAATGGTATGTGTAAGGTTTTCCTTCCCTAATATGTTTTTAAATTCCAAAGCTGAATACCCAATCCTGGCCAGGAAATGCAGTAAAAGCCCGCCAGATGCCAATCTGGTATTTGCCACTCCATGCTATCCTTAGAGATGTTGCGTTCCGATGGGTTACTGGAGATTTTCAACCCCTCTATGCCAGTTGCCCCGTGGCTGGGATTATTGTTATTATTACTATTATCATCATCACCATTACTATGATTATCATTATTACTACTACATTCTATTTGTTATTTTTTAAAAATTATTATATATATTAATTAATATATTCATATATTAATATATTAATATTAATATATCAATATTATTAATAATTATATTATAACTATTATTATGGCCTATTATTCTTCTTTTTTTGTTCTGTTTTTTTAATAAACGAAGACGCTTTGCAATTAAATCAAATACCTTGCCAGCTGCAACAATTTCAATAGTGAGCGATCCACTATATACAACATTATTATTATTATTTTTATTTTCATTATTATTATTATTATTATTATTATTATTATTATTATTATTATTATTATTATTATTATTATTGTTGTGATTGTTATAATTATTATTATTATTTACTCAATAGAAGTTCTAACACGAATCATTGTCAGTGATTGTTCATTGGCAATAACAAGTTGTCTTACCTGGAATCTGAGTGAAAAGAAGTATCCCCAAATTTCCAGAACTCTCGGCCTCTTTAGATAACAATTGCAATGATGCATTCGATACCTGTTAAATGTTACAATGATAAATATGAATTTTCCGGGCTTTAATTCAACAACAGCTATGAAGGAACCACAGCCGATGAAGTTTTTGGAATGTTATACAAATTTAGGAAAATAACGAGAATGAAAATTTACTTTGGTTCTTTTTTTCAAATATTGAAATGAATAAAATTAAAAATCAACCATACAACTTTTTGTACATTTTTATTACGTATTTTAATATAAAGATTATCTTCCAATCTAAAAGTGACACATCAAATAACTTCATTGTTAAATATGCATGCAAAGAAAATGTTCATTCATGGATTATAAAATTATTCGATTTGTTGGCCTTGAATACACAAATAATATTTGTACTGGACGAGAAGAATACTCGTCCCAGGACGAGTAAAATGAAATACCCAAACAGAAAAGTTGTGCACCACTTTTATGTCCCCTTGCAGAGATTGAAATCAAGATATAATGATACTAAAACATATGTCTAGAATCCTTATTCCATTACATGATTTTGATTCAAGAAAATGCCTAAAATTTAAGAGGTTTTCAGAAGAAATTGAAATTCAGGGACTCTTGTTTACTTGGTATCTTAATTGGTATGGATAAAATTCAATGCATATCTAAAATTTTAGAATTTTCTTGTAGGAGCTTGTGCCCATATTATGCCCTATACATCTTTTAAAAATACTCCCCCTCATGAAATTTGGGCAATATTTATTAATTGATGTCGAATACATTTTGTTAAAACTTCACAAAAATCGGAGGTATCTGGATTTTCATGAACGCTTCCACACTTTTTACTCCCTTGCCTAAAACTAAATTAAACTAAATATAGCCTACATTACGACACCTTGCAGCTAACAACTGTGTTCCCAAATTCATAATGATCGCTTAATAGTTGATCCTGTAAATAGAAATATACAAACAAACTTTAACGTTATAAAGATACAGATATACTGATATTTTAAGTGTTAATGATTCTTATGATTATTATTAATCAATGCTGCACATTGCTCTCAGTGGTTAGAGCAAAACCATTCTTTTCTAGGGTTATGTACCTTAAATAGAAAAGGACCTTGAGCTGGGTCTCATGTGACAGGCTTCTGGAAAAAGACTGTCTATTCTTGTTTTAAATAAATAATAACATTTTATAAGTTTTATTTATTTATTTGTAAATACATTATAAAATGATTTGCATTTTTTAATATAAAGTGAATCCCCAAAATAATACTGAAGATTGACAGAGAGAGGGGAATTAAATCAGTTTAAATAAGTGGAGGAGGAGCGTATTCACTTTGGTCAGATCAATTTGCAAATTCAAATATGTTATTATCATTAGGCACCAATTAAGCAATATTCCCTGGATTTCAATTTCTTCTTTAGACACCTTAAGCTTATCTTGGTTTTGATCAAAATTAGAATAAAGATTCTAGATATAAGGTTTAGTATAATTATATGTTGATTTTAATATTCATAAGTGGACATAAAAGTGGTGCAAAAACTGTTCTGTTCGGAAATTAATTTTACCTATCCTGGGACGGGTATTATATATATATATATATATATATATATATATATATATATATATATATATATGGAAAATGAAAACGGAAAACCAAAAGAATATTTATGTTCATCAACATTTCGTCTTTATTGTCAGACTTCCTCAGGATGATTTGTTTGAAGAAAATATATATATATGTATATATATAAATATATAAATATATATATATATATATATATATATATATATATATATATATATATATATATATATGAGGGAGAGATAGTGAGAGAGAGATCAAGAAAGATCTGGCTTATTTTGCCTACTTAATGGCAAATCAACCCATTTTCAGTTATTTATTTTTGAATGACAATACCTATTTTTTTTTACAATTAATTAAACACAACTTAGTAAATTAATTGTGGGATATTTCAGGTTCATACCTTTCCAGTAGTATTATTGGGTAACTAACAATTGGATTTGAACTCGGTATAGCCAATTTCATAGTCTGCAACAGTATGCATTAGGTCAATCACACCCATCCCCAAGATAGATATTTCGATAGATAATGATATTTTTGTGCATACATTTGAAGGGAAACAAAATATGTAAAACATTTTTCTTTGCACTGAATCTGCCATTTCTCCGCCTAAGAATAGAAGAAGAGATTGCTTTGTCTTAACAATCTTCAGCTCATCTGAGCTGGCAAGCCTCGATTGAGTCGTGCAATTAAGTCTGACTTGAGCTCTTTTCATCCACACTGATCCTCTCAGTCTATTCGGCTGATCTGTTGTTTTTCCACTTTTCTACCCTGACATTGTGGTCAAAAGGGCAATCCACTTTCGGCTTCAATAATAAAAGAAGACAAAACGATTTCACAAACACAGAACATAATGACAAAATGGAAGGACTATAAATATTATTCAAGTAGAGGCGATCAAACATTTTGATTCTTCTCAGCTTTTCTTAAAGAAATGGTTTGTGCTTATTCTTCTCAACTAAATAAAACATAGTTGTCATCTGATTCTTATAGAATTTAAGCAATATACATACATGTTTGATATCAAAATGATGTATTCAGAACTATATGTATATAACTGTTATTTATAGGCGGTCTCTGTGGCCTGATAAGATCATCATCATCATCATCATGATCACCATCATCATCAGCAGCATTACCAGCATCAAACGTTTTCTCTGCATCCTGCAGAATACAATCTATTATGTCTTAATTGTCCCCAAGACCTCCTGTCTCTCACTACTTTGTTTAGATGACTGATTAATCTGCAAGTCTAGGGACATATGTTATCACACCATCATCTTGGCGATATACCTCTTTTTCTGCACCCTTCCACCATACCTTTTAGACTTGAAGACCAAATCCACGTAGACAATCAAAATACTCTGATTTTTAAATATTATATATTGCCTCTTTAAAGTTATGAGAATTTTGTTCAGTTTGTAGAATTGCATTGTAAAAAAGATGGGTATATTTCATTCATTAGAGGCTCACCGTCCATTCTCAATGTTAGCAATAAATATTGTCAAACTCCAGGCTTTTATCTATTTAAAGGTTTCTTTTTATGTTTTTTTAAGTTTGAGTTCACTGTTTTTAAGTTTAATTCCACTGTTAATATTGAACAGAGTTCTTCAGATGCAGAATTGCCTATAATCATTTCTATTATCATCATCATACAAGCTTTCATAAAAATTCGTCCAGTATTGGTGAATGTCTTCTTTAGTTGAAATTGTTGAAAAAACACCTACTTATGTTTTTGGTTTTACATTTAAACTTCTTAACATAGCATTTCTTGCGGTGATAGTTTATTAAATTATTCAATATTTGACTCCATTTTCTAAATCTATCTTTCTTGACTTGTATGACATGTGACAAAGTACATACTATGGATAACATGTAAACGACGTATAGAGCACAACATTTGATATAAGAGTTTTTGTAATTTTAGATGTGTGTAAAAATTGCCATTTTGCCCATTTCTGAGCAAATTGAAGAACATCAGTGTTTTCCTTTTTTTTTTTTTACTTCTGTTCTCCCCAAAATAAAGTACATTGCCACCGAAGCCTAATGGGCTACTATGATAGGGGACAGATTTATATAGGGAAACCTATGTGCAGATTTAGGAAGAAAGATGTGTGTTCACATTACATTTAAATGTCTGCATGTTAGTTCGGTAGGGGAAACAGGAAGCAGAGAGAGAATTCCAAAGTGAAGCAGTCTGTGAAAAGAAGCTATTAGAGTAGAAAATCCGCCAGCATCTAGAGACCTCTACAGTGAAGGAGTTTGATTTTGTTGCTAGTCATGTGGGTTCGTCGTATCTATGTTGAGGGAGTACACATGCAGAAAGTTCGTCAGAGCACATCCCATGGAAGTACTTGTAAAACAAGCACAAGTATGCAACACTGTAGTAATGCGACAGGGGCTGGAGCTTGCCATCCAATGTGGTACCTATTAGGTTAGAAAGTCTTCTAGGCTTTATAGAGATATAGAATACTGAAGAGTGGGGGAAGTTTTTTTTTGCCCAGTATAGAGAGCTTACTTTTTTCACAGCAACTGAGAACTTCAGTACTTGATTCCTATCTAAAAAACATATTCAATAAAATAGTAGAAATCATATTTAACAAAGTGGTAGAAATCATATTTAACAATGTGGTAGAATTCATATTTAATAAAGTGGTAGAAATCATATTTAACAAAATGGTAGAAATCATATTTAACAAAGTGGTAGAAACTAGATTTAACAAAGTGGTAGAAATCATATTTAACAAAGTAGTAGAAATCATATTTAACAAAGTGGTAGAAATCATATTTAACAAAGTGGTAGAAATCATATTAAAACACATTGTAGAAATCATATTTAATGAAGTGGTAGAAATTAGATTTAACAAAGTGGTAGAAACAATATTTAACCAAGTGGTAGAAATCATATTTAACAACATGGTAGAAATCATATGTAATGAAGTGGTAGTCATCATATTTAACGAAGTGGTAGAAATCATATTTAACAAAGTGGTAAAAATCATATTTAACTTAGTGGTAAAAATCATATTAAACAAATTGGTAGAAATTATATTTAAGAAAGTGGTAAAAATCATATTTAACAAAGTGGTAGAAATCATATTTAACAAAGTGGTAAAAATCATATTAAAGAAAGTGGTAAAAATCATATGTAACAAAGTGGTAGATATAATATTTAACAAAGTGGTAGAAATCATATTTAACAACATGGTAGAAATAATATTTAATAAAGTGGTATAAATACTATTTAACAAAGTGATAGAACTCATATTTAACAAAGTAGTAGTAATCATAATAAACAAAGTGGTAGAAATCATATTTAACAAAGTGTTAGAAATTATATTTAACAAAGTGGTAGAAATAATATTAAACAAAGTGGTAGACAACATATTTAACAAAGTAGTAAAAATCTTATTAAACAAAGTGGTAAAAATCAGATTAAACAAAGTGGTAGAAATCATATTAAACAAAGTGGTAGAAATCATTTAAAACAAATTGGTAGAAATCATATTAAACAAAGTGGTAAAAATCATATTCAACAATGTGGTAGAAATCATATTAAACAACGTGGTAGAAATAATATTTAATGCAGTGCTAGAAATCATATTTAACAAAGTGGTAGAAATCATATTTAACAATGTGGTAGAAATCATATAAAACAAAGTAGTGACAATCATATTTAATAAAGTGGTATAAATTATATTTAACAAAGTAGTAGAAATCATATTTAGCAAAGTGGTAGAAATCATATTTAACAAAGTGATAGAAATCATTTTGAACGAAGTGGTAGAAATAATTTTTAACAAAGTTGTAGAGTCATATTTAACAAAGTGGTAGAAATCATATTTAACAAATTAGTAGAAATCATATTAAACAAAGTGGTAAAAACCATAGTTAACAAAGTTAAAGAAATCATATTTCACAAAGTGGTAGAAATCATATTTTACAAAGTGGTAGAACTCATATTTAATAAAGTAGTAGAAATCACATTAAAAAAATTGGTAGAAATCATATTTAACGAAGTGCTAGATATCATATTTAAGAAAGAGTAAGTAATCATATTTTACAAAGTGGTAGAAATCATATTTAACAATGTGGAAGAAATCATATTTAACAATGTTGTAGAAATAATATTAAACAAAGTGGTAAAAGCCATATTAAAATAAAGTGGTAGAAATCATATTTAACAAAGTAGTAGAAATCATATTTAACAGAGAGTAAGAAATAATATTTAACATAGTGGTAGAAATCATTTTACATAAATTGGTAGAAATAATATTTAAGAAAGTTGTAAAAATCATATTTAATGAAGTCGTAGAAATCATATTTAACAAAGTTGTAGAACTCATATCGAAGAAAATGGTAGACATCATATTTAATAAAGTGGTATAAATCATATTTAAAAAAGTGTTAGAACTCATATTACACAAAGAAGTAGTAATCATAATTAACGAAGTGGTAGAAATCATATTTAACGAAGTGGTAGGAATCATATTTAACAAAGAGGTAGAAATAATATAAAACACAGTGGTAAAAATCAGATTTAACAAAATGGTAAAACTGATATTAACAAAGTGGTAGAAATCATATTTAACTATGTGGTAGAAATCATATATGACAAAGTGGTAGAAATCCTATTTAACAAAGTGGTAAAAATCAGATTTAACAAAGTGGTAAAAATCATGTTTAACAAAGTGGTAGAAATCATATTTAACAAAGTGGTAAAAGTCATAATAAAGAAAGTGGTAAAAATCATATGTAACAAAGTGGTAGATATAATATTTAACAAAGTGGTAGAAATCATATTTAACAACATAGTAGAAATAATATTTAATAAAGTGGTATAAATACTATTTAACAAAGTGATAGAACTCATATTTAACAAAGTAGTAGTAATCATAATAAACAAAGTGGTAGAAATCATATTTAACAAAGTGTTAGAAATTATATTTAACAAAGTGGTAGAAATAATATTAAACAAAGTGGTAGACAACATATTTAACAAAGTAGTAAAAATCTTATTTACAAAGTGGTAAAAATCAGATTAAACAAAGTGGTAGAAATCATATTTAACAAAGTGGTAGAAATCATTTAAAACAAATTGGTAGAAATCATATTAAACAAAGTGGTAAAAATCATATTTAACAATGTGGTAGAAATCATATTAAACAATGTGGTAGAAATAATATTTAATGCAGTGCTAGAAATCATATTTAACAAAGTGGTAGAAAACATATTTAACAATGTGGTAGAAATCATATAAAACAAAGTAGTGACAATCATATTTAATAAAGTGGTATAAATTATATTTAACAAAGTGGTAGAAATCATATTTAGCAAAGTGGTAGAAATCATATTTAACAAAGTGATAGAAATCATTTTGAACGAAGTGGTAGAAATAATTTTTAACAAAGTTGTAGAGTCATATTTAACAAAGTGGTAGAAATCATATTTAACAAATTGGTAGAAATCATATTAAACAAAGTGGTAAAAACCATAGTTAACAAAGTTAAAGAAATCATATTTCACAAAGTGGTAGAAATTATATTTTACAAAGTGGTAGAAATCATATTTAATTAAGTAGTAGAAATCACATTAAAAAAATTGGTAGAAATCATATTTAACGAAGTGCTAGATATCATATTTAAAAAAGAGTAAATAATCATATTTTACAAAGTGGTAGAAATCATATTTAACAATGTGGAAGAAATCATATTTAACAATGTTGTAGAAATCATATTAAACAAAGTGGTAAAAGCCATATTAAAATAAAGTGGTAGAAATCATATTTAACAAAGTAGTAGAAATCATATTTAACAGAGAGTAAGAAATAATATTTAACATAGTGGTAGAAATCATTTTACATAAATTGGTAGAAATAATGTTTAAGAAAGTTGTAAAAATCATATTTAATGAAATCGTAGAAATCATATTTAACAAAGCCGTAGAACTCATATTCAAGAAAATGGTAGAAATCATATTTAATAAAGTGGTATAAATCATATTTAAAAAAGTGTTAGAACTCATATTACACAAAGAAGTAGTAATCATAATTAACGAAGTGGTAGAAATCATATTTAACAGAGTGGTAGGAATCATATTTAACAAAGAGGTAGAAATAATATAAAACACAGTGGTAAAAATCAGATTTAACAAAATGGTAAAACTGATATTAACAAAGTGGTAGAAATCATATTTAACTATGTGGTAGAAATCATATATGACAAAGTGGTAGAAATCCTATTTAACAAAGTGGTAAAAATCAGATTAAACAAAATGGTAAAACTGATATTAACAAAGTGGTAGAAATCATATTTAACTATGTGGTAGAAATCATATATGACAAAGTGGTAGAAATCCTATTTAACAAAGTGGTAAAAATCAGATTTAACAAAATGGTAAAACTGATATTAACAAAGTGGTAGAAATCATATTTAACTATGTGGTAGAAATCATATATGACAAAGTGGTAGAAATCCTATTTAACAAAGTGGTAAAAATCAGATTTAACAAAGTGGTAAAAGTCATATTAAAGAAAGTGGTAAAAATCATATGTAACAAAGTGGTAGATATAATATTTAACAAAGTGGTAGAAATCATATTTAACAACATAGTAGAAATAATATTTAATAAAGTGGTATAAATACTATTTAACAAAGTGATAGAACTCATATTTAACAAAGTAGTAGTAATCATAATAAACAAAGTGGTAGAAATCATATTTAACAAAGTGTTAGAAATTATATTTAACAAAGTGGTAGAAATAATATTAAACAAAGTGGTAGACAACATATTTAACAAAGTAGTATAAATCTTATTTCCAAAGTGGTAAAAATCAGATTAAACAAAGTGGTAGAAATCATATTTAACAAAGTGGTAGAAATCATTTAAAACAAATTGGTAGAAATCATATTAAACAAAGTGGTAAAAATCATATTTAACAATGTGGTAGAAATCATATTAAACAACGTGGTAGAAATAATATTTAATGCAGTGCTAGAAATCATATTTAACAAAGTGGTAGAAATCATATTTAACAATGTGGTAGAAATCATATAAAACAAAGTAGTGACAATCATATTTAATAAAGTGGTATAAATTATATTTAACAAAGTGGTAGAAATCATATTTAGCAAAGTAGTAGAAATCATATTTAACAAAGTGATAGAAATCATTTTGAACGAAGTGGTAGAAATAATTTTTAACAAAGTTGTAGAGTCATATTTAACAAAGTGGTAGAAATCATATTTAACAAATTGGTAGAAATCATATTAAACAAAGTGGTAAAAACCATAGTTAACAAAGTTAAAGAAATCATATTTCACAAAGTGGTAGAAATCATATTTTACAAAGTGGTAGAAATCATATTTAATAAAGTAGTAGAAATCACATTAAAAAAATTGGTAGAAATCATATTTAACGAAGTGCTAGATATCATATTTAAAAAAGAGTAAGTAATCATATTTTACAAAGTGGTAGAAACTATATTTAACAATGTGGAAGAAATCATATTTTACAATGTTGTAGAAATCATATTAAACAAAGTGGTAAAAGCCATATTAAAATAAAGTGGCAGAAATCATATTTAACAAAGTAGTAGAAATCATATTTAACAGAGAGTAAGAAATAATATTTAACATAGTGGTAGAAATCATTTTACATAAATTGGTAGAAATAATATTTAAGAAAGTTGTAAAAATCATATTTAATGAAGTCGTAGAAATCATATTTAACAAAGTCGTAGAACTCATATTCAAGAAAATGGTAGAAATCATATTTAATAAAGTGGTATAAATCATATTTAAAAAAGTGTTAGAACTCATATTACACAAAGAAGTAGTAATCATAATTAACAAAGTGGTAGAAATCATATTTAACGAAGTGGTAGGAATCATATTTAACAAAGAGGTAGAAATAATATAAAACACAGTGGTAAAAATCAGATTTAACAAAATGGTAGAACTGATATTAACAAAGTGGTAGAAATCATATTTAACTATGTGGTAGAAATCATATATGACAAAGTGGTACAAATCATATTTAACAAAGTGGTAAAAATCAGATTTAACAAAGTGGTAAAAATCATGTTTAACAAAGTGGTAGAAATCATATTTAACAAAGTGGTAAAAGTCATATTAAAGAAAGTGGTAAAAATCATATGTAACAAAGTGGTAGATATAATAGTTAACAAAGTGGTAGAAATCATATTTAACAACATGGTAGAAATAATATTTAATAAAGTGGTATAAATACTATTTAACAAAGTGATAGAACTATTTAACAAAGTAGTAGTAATCATAATAAACAAAGTGGTAGAAATAATATTAAACAAAGTGGTAGACAACATATTTAACAAAGTAGTAAAAATATTATTTACAAAGTGGTAAAAATCAGATTAAACAAAGTGGTAGAAATCATATTTAACAAAGTGGTAGAAATCATTTAAAACAAATTGGTAGAAATCATATTAAACAAAGTGGTAAAAATCATATTTAACAATGTGGTAGAAATCATATTAAACAACGTGGTAGAAATAATATTTAATGCAGTGCTAGAAATCATATTTAACAAAGTGGTAGAAATCATATTTAACAATGTGGTAGTAATCATATAAAACAAAGTAGTGACAATCATATTTAATAAAATGGTATAAATTATATTTAACAAATGGGTAGAAATTATATCTAGCAAAGTGGTAGAAATCATATTTAACAAAGTGATAGAAATCATTTTGAACGAAGTGGTAGAAATAATTTTTAACAAAGTTGTAGAGTCATATTTAACAAAGTGGTAGAAATCTTATTTAACAAATTGGTAGAAATCATATTAAACAAAGTGGTAAAAACCATAGTAAACAAAGTTAAAGAAATCATATTTCACAAAGTGGTAGAAATCATATTTTACAAAGTGGTAGAAATCATATTTAATAAAGTAGTAGAAATCACATTAAAAAAATTGGTAGAAATCATATTAAACGAAGTGCTAGATATCATATTTAAGAAAGAGTAAGTAATCATATTTTACAAAGTGGTAGAAATCATATTTAACAATGTGGTAGAAATCATATTTAACAATGTTGTAGAAATCATATTAAACAAAGTGGTAAAAGCCATATTAAAATAAAGTGGTAGAAATCATATTTAACAAAGTAGTAGAAATCATATTTAACAAAGAGTAAGAAATAATATTTAACATAGTGGTAGAAATCATTTTACATAAATTGGTAAAAATAATATTTAACAAAATCATATTTAATGAAGTCGTAGAAATCATATTTAACAAAGTCGTGGAACTCATATTCAAGAAAATGGTAGACATCATATTTAATAAAGTGGTATAAATCATATTCAACAAAGTGGTAGAAATCATATGAAACAAGGTAGTAGAAATCATATTAAACAAATTGGTAGAAATCATATTTAACGAAGTTGTAGAAATCATATTTAACAAAAAGTTAGAAATCATGTTTAACAAAGTGGTAGAAATCATTTTAAACAAAATGGTAGAAATCATATTTAATAAAGTGGTAGAAATCATATTTAACAAAGAAGTAGTTATCATAATAAACAAGGTGGTAGAAATCATATTTAAAAAAGTGGTAGAAATCATATTTAACAAAGTGGTAGAAATAATATTAAACAAAGTGGTAAAAATAATATTTAACAAAGTGGAAGAAATCATATTTAACAAAGTGGTAGAAATAATATTTAAGAAAGTCGTAGAAATCATATTTAACAAAGTAATAGGAACAATAGAAAACAAATTGGTAGAAATCATATTTTACAAAGTGGTAGAAATCATATTTAACAAAGTGGTAGAAATCACATTTAAAACAGTAGTAGAAATCATTTTTAACAAATTGGTAGAAATCATATTAACCAAAGTGGTAGAAATAATATTTAACAAAGTGGTAGACATCATATTTAACAAAGTGGTAGAAATCATATTTAACAAAGTGGTAAAAATCATATTAAACAAAATGGTAAAAATCATATTTAATAAAGTAGTAGAAATCATATTTTACAAAGTGGTAGAAATTATATAACACTAATAAAAATCATATTTAATAAAGTGGTGAAACTATATTTAACATGTGGTAGAAATAATTTTTAACAAAGTGGTAAAAGGCATATTTAACAATGTGGTAGAAATCATATGTAACAAAGTTGTATAAATCATATTTAACAAATTGGTAGACATCATATTTAACATTGTGGAAGAAATCATATTAAACAAAGTGGTAAACATCATATTTAATAAAGTGGTAGAAATCCAATTCAATAAAGTGGTAGGAATCATATTAAACAAATTGGTAGAAATCATATTTAACAAAGTGTTAGAAATAATATTAAACAAAGTAGTAGACCTCATATTAAACAAATTGGTGAAAATCATATTTAACGAAGTGGTAGAAATCATATTTAACAAAGTGATAAAAATCATATTTAACAATGTGGTAAAAATCATTTTTAACAAAGTGGTAGAAATCATATTTAACAAATTGGTAGAAATCATATTTAACAATGTGGTAGGAATCATTTTTAACAAAGTTGTAGAAATCATATGAAACAAAGTGGTAAAAATCAAATTTAACAAAGTGGTAGGAATCATATTTAATAAAGTGGTAGAAATCATATTTAATAAAGTGGTAGAAATCATATTTAACGAAGTAGTAGAAATCATGTTAAACAAATTGGTAGAAATCCTATTTAACGAAGTTGTAGAAATCATATTTAACAAAGATTAAGAAATCATATTAAACAAAGTGTTAGAAATGATATTTAACAAAGTTGTAAAAATCATATTTAACAAAGTAGTAGAAATCATATTATACAAAGTAGTAGAAATAATAATAAATAAAGTGGTAGAAATCATATTTAACAAAGTGGTAGAACTCATATTTAACAAAATAGTAGAAATCATATTTAACTAAGTGGTAGAAATCATATTTAACAAAGTGGTAGAAATCATATTAAACGAAGTGGTAGAAATCAGATTTAACAAAGTGGTAGAAATCATATTTAACCAAGTTGTAAAAATCAGATTTTAATAAGTGGTAAAGATCAGATTAAACAAGGTGGTCGATATCATATTAAACGAATTGGTAGAAATCATATTTAAGGAAGTGGTAGAAATAATATTTAACAAAGTGGTAGAAATCGTATTAAACAGATTTGTGAAAATCATATTTAACAAAGTGGAAAAATTATATTTAACAAAGTGGTAGAAATCATATTGAACAAAGTTGTAGAAATCATATTAAACAAAGTGGTAGAAATGATATTAATGAAGTGGTAGAAATCATATTTAACAAAGTGGTAGAAATCGTATTTAACAATGGGGTAGAAATCATATTAAACAAAGTGGTAAAAATCATATTTAGTAAAGTGGAAGAAATCATATTTAACAAAGTGGTAAAAATCATATTTAATAAAGTGGTAGAAATCATATTTAACAAAGTAGTAGAAATCACATTAAACAAATTGGTAGAAATCATATTGAACGAAGTGGTAGATATCATATTTTACAAAGAGTAAGAAATCATATTTAACGACGTGGTAGAAATCATATTTAACAATGTGGTAGAAATCATATTAAACAAAGTGGTACAAGTCATATTTAATAAAGTGATAGAAATCTAATTAAACAAAGTGGTAGAAATCATATTTAACATTGTGGTATAAATCATATTTAACGAAGTTGTAGAAATCATTTTTAATAAAATGGTAAAAATCATATTTAACAATGTGGTAGTAATCATATTTAACAAAGTTGTAGAAATAATATTAAACAAAGTGGTAGAAATCATATTAATGAAGTGGTAGAAATCATAGTTAACAAAGTTGTAGAAATCATATTTAACAAAGTGGTAAAAAGCATATTAAACAAAGTGGTAAAAATCATATTTAATTAATTGGTAGAAATCATATTTAACAAAGTGGTAGAAATCATTTTTAACAAAGTTGTAGAAATCATATTTAACAAAGTAATAGAAATCATAGTTAACAAAGTTGTAGAAATCATATTTAACAAAGTGGTAGAAATCATATGAAGCAAAGTGGTAAAAATCAAATTTAACAAAGTGGTAGAAATCCAATTTAATAAAGTGGTAGGAATCATATTTAATAAAGTGGTAGAAATCATATTTAAAGAAGTAGTAGAAATCATGTTAAACAAATTCGTAGAAATAATATTTAACGGAGTTTTAGAAATCATATTTAACAAAGAGTAAGAAACAATATTAAACGTAGTGTTAGAAATCATATTTAACAAGGTTGTAAAAATCATATTTAACAAAGTAGTAGAAATCATTTTAAACAAAGGTGTAGAAATCATATTAAACAAAGTGGTAGAAATCATATTTAACAAAGTGGTTGAACTCATATTCAACAAAATAGTAGGAATCATATTAAACAAAGTAGTAGAAATCATATTTAACAAAGTGGTAGAAATCATATTAAACAAAGTGGTAGAAATCAGATTTAACAAAGTGGTAGAAATCATACTTAACCAAGTGGTAAAAATCAGATTTAACAAAGTGGTAAAGATCAGATTAAACAAGGTGGTCGATATCATATTTAACAAAGTGGTAGAAATCATATTTAAGAAAGTGGTAGAAATTATATTTAACAAAGTAGTAGAAATCATATTAAACGTATTGGTAGAAATCATATGTAACGAAGTGGTAGAAATCATAATGTACAAAGTGGTTAGAATAATATTTAACAAAGTTGTAGAAATCCTATTAAACAAATTTGTAGAAATCATATTTAACAAAGTGGTAAAAATCATATTTAACAAAGTGGTACAAATCATATTAAACAAAGTGGTAAAAATCATATTTAATAAAGTAGTAGAAATCATATTCAATGAAGTGGTAGAAATCATATTAACCAAAGTTGTAGAAATAATATTTAACAAAGTGGTAGAAATCATATTTAAGAAAGTGGTAGAAATTATATTAAACAAAGTGGTAGAAATCATATTAATGAAGTGGTAGAAATCATATTTAACAAATTGGTAGAAATCGTATTTAACAATGTGGTAGAAATCATATTAAACAAAGTGGTAAAAATCATATTTAATAAAGTGGTAGAAATCATATTAAACAAAGTGGTAGAAATCATATTAAACAAAGTGGTTGAACTCATATTTAACAAAATAGTAGGAATCATATTAAACAAAGTAGTAGAAATCATATTTAACAAAGTGGTAGAAATCATATTAAACAAAGTGGTAGAAATCAGATTTAACAAAGTGGTAGAAATCATACTTAACCAAGTGGTAAAAATCAGATTTAACAAAGTGGTAAAGATCAGATTAAACAAGGTGGTCGATATCATATTTAACAAAGTGGTAGAAATCATATTTAAGAAAGTGGTAGAAATTATATTTAACAAAGTAGTAGAAATTATATTTAACAAAGTAGTAGAAATCATATTAAACGTATTGGTAGAAATCATATGTAACGAAGTGGTAGAAATCATAATGTACAAAGTGGTAAGAATAATATTTAACAAAGTTGTAGAAATCCTATTAAACAAATTTGTAGAAATCATATTTAACAAAGTGGTAAAAATCATATTTAACAAAGTGGTACAAATCATATTAAACAAAGTGGTAAAAATCATATTTAATAAAGTAGTAGAAATCATATTCAATGAAGTGGTAGAAATCATATTAACCAAAGTTGTAGAAATAATATTTAACAAAGTGGTAGAAATCATATTTAAGAAAGTGGTAGAAATTATATTAAACAAAGTGGTAGAAATCATATTAATGAAGTGGTAGAAATCATATTTAACAAATTGGTAGAAATCGTATTTAACAATGTGGTAGAAATCATATTAAACAAAGTGGTAAAAATCATATTTAATAAAGTGGTAGAAATCATATTAAACAAAGTGGTAGAAATCATATTTAACAAAGTGGTAAAAATCATATTTAACAATGTGGTAGAAATCATATGTAACAAAGTTGTAGAAATCATATTTAACAAATTGGTAGACATCATATCTAACATTGTGGTAGAAATCATATTAAACAAAGTGGTAAAAATCATATCTAATAAAATGGTAGAAATCATATTAAAGTAAGTGGAAGAGATGATATTTAACAAAGTGGTAGAAATCATATTGAACAAAGTGGTAGAAATAATATTTAACAAAGTAGTAGAAATCATATTAAACAAATTGGGAGAAACCATATTTAACAAAGTGGTAGAAATAATATTTAACAAAGTGGTAGAAATCATATTAAACAAAGTGGTAGAAATTAGATTTAACAAAGTGGTAAAAATCATATTTTATGAAGTGGTAGAAATCATATTAAACAAAGTGGTAGAAATCATATTTAACAAAGTGGTAAAAATCATATTTAACAAAGTGGTAGAAATCATGTTTAACAAAGTGGTAGAAATCATATTTAACAAAGTGGTAGAAATCCTATTTATCAAAGTTGTAAAAATCATATTTAACAAAGTAGTAGAAATCATATTTAACAAAGTGGTAGGAATCATATGTAACAATTTTTTTTAAATGACATGCGAACATGTAAACATGTACAACTTTTAATTAAAATTCATTGTTCACAATATCATAAATCAACTACATTTTTAATTGATAAATATTTTTTTTCTGTGTTTTTCTTTTACTTTCGTATTTTTTGTTTTGTTTTTAATATAAAGTAATTAATTTATCTCTTTTATTAATTATTAAATTTTATTAAATTTTATTGGTTATCATATAGTCTAGAAATATTATGAATTGTGGGTTTCATTAAATTAGTTTATCGGATTAATATAATTTGTTTCTTATTATAGGATGTTATATATTTAGTTTAGGCTTGATTGAATCCAGTAAAATTCAGGTTTTAACTATAAGACAGTGCCGGTGTAAGGAGGATAACTGTGGCTGTTACTAAATTAGGTCTTGAATGAGAATTAATTCATAGATTCAGTCGATAGAAGTCTGTGTATTAAAGTATTTATTATTTATATATATGTGTATTATTATTTATTTATTTATTTATTCTTTATTTTCTCTTCTTGTTTTTTATTTATTATTTTTATTTTTTTGATTTATTATTTGTCTACATTTCATATGTATTTAGATGTAGGTAATTGTGGCCAAGTTGTTTAATAATTAATATTACCAGGGTATAAGAGTAATTATTTTGGTGGGATAGTAAGAGTAGGTCAATTATGGTTTTTGGTTGTCAGGTGGTGTTATTCTCCTGTGACTGAGGGTGTGTTGAGATAAATCTTTGTATGGGGAGGGGCCTACTTGATTATTTGGGTGTGTGGTAGTGGTAGTAGTGGATGGCTTAATATAGGAGTTAAATAATGATTAAATTGAGGGGGGGTGAAATGGTTGAATTGGAATTCAATCAATTTTAGATATAAGTGTTGGTCAGCGGGTGAGAGTGTAGACTATTATAGAATGAACGGTGAGTGGAGCTCGTGACGTTGATTGAGTGAGGGGTTTAATATGGAGATGAGGATCGATTCCATGATTCATAGGTCCCCATGTTTCTGATAGACGCAAAAATAGAGATGCTGATGTCACGTTGAGTAGTGTTGCACAGGGTTGTAGGCTTGTGGAAAGAGGATATACGGGTGTTCATATGTTCTTTGATGCATAGGTGTAGTGGTCTTGTTGTGCTTCCTATGTAGAATTTGTTGCATTTGGTACACTGTAATTTCTATATACAGTTGGTGCGGTGGCATAGATCAGTGTTGGGGATAGGAGAATTTGCAAGGGAGCAGGGTTCGGATGTGTGGTTAGTATGTTTCCTAGATAGATGCTGGCATAAGGAGGTGCCAGTGTGGGTTAGTTGGATTCAAGGTTTTCTTTGTATATGGCCTTGTGGATGATGGTCGAGATTTTATCACTAAAAAAAGGGAGTTTACAGAAACAGATGTTGGAGAGGGTGCGGTGTCTGCGTGTTTTGGATTTAGGTGGCTATGGTGGAAGTGGGCTAGCCATTAGTTCGGAGGGTTTGATGGAAGTTGTTAGTTTGTGTTATTTTGTCTGCAGTAGAAGAGCATTTGTTTTGTATGCGGGTGATCTTATTGTGGGCATAACATTTTGGCTTTCATGGCAGGGCAGACTTAAAATATATAAATAGGTTTTTGCAGGCGGGTTTCCTATAGAAGTTTGTATGTATGGAGCCGGCTTCAGTGATGTTACGGTTGAAGTCAAGGAGAGAGAGTGAACCGGAATCGTTGGGTGTTCTATAGTGAATTTTATGTGGGGGTCGGTGTTGTTAAAGATGTTGGCTTCATCACAAGAGGATGTGAGGATAAGTATGTTATCTATGTATCTGGAGAAGAATATATAGGAGTGACAGGTGCTTAGTGCTCGTTGCATAGCCGGTTCATGTAGGTGATGGTTAGGAGACCGGAAAGGCTAGAACTCATGTCGAGTCTGGTGATTTGTTTAAATGTATGTTGCTGGAAAGTGAAGTAGGTGTTGTCGATGATGATGCATAAGTGTTTGTGGATGTCAATTGGTGTTAGTCCGAAGAGCTCTACGTTGGCAGAGAAAGATATGTGGTCAGTGATGAAGTCTATAGCTGGGTGTGCGGATATTGAAGTGTAGAGAGAGACGACGTCGAGACTGAATATGTAGTTGTTAGACTGTAGTTATTATTATTATTATTATTATTTTATTATTTCGCATTGCCTTCATCAGCATTCTGAAGAGGCCAGGAGGTCGAAATAATGCCGACAGTTACAATGTGTATGTGAATTTTTTCTTTCTCTCTCTCTATATATATACTGTGTGTATTTAGGCAGCATTTTGTCATTAGTGCAAACATTGTTAAAAATAACAGAATTCGTCTGTTTAATTATACCTTTTTTATTTTTTCAATTTTACTGATGTTTTTTTTTGTGTTAAAATCAAAAAATTAATAAATGTTCCATAGGTTTTAAAGCTTCGAACGTTTTCGATTCTTCGTCGAATCATCCTCAGGTGTCAAAAACAAATGAACAAAGAAGCTGGAGAACGTTTAACGCATTGTTCGGGGAAGTCGTTGGCGATTTTAAATTCAGCAACGCTGGATGGTGTCACAGAACAAAATCGCATTACGTTAAGCATTTTAAAATGTTACTACTGGTTTTATATGTTATGTTGTTAATTTTAGTTTGTTGTGTTTTTATGTAGATAGCTTTGAGTATTTTTGATTTTTTTAAAATTGGTTTCGGAATCATATTTGTCATGATATGTGGACACAAAGCTATTTTAGTGTTATTAACTAGAATTTGTCTTAAATCAGTGGGAGGGCAGTTATGTTTTTGTAGATGTTGGTAAATTGAGCTAGAGGTTACAAGATGCATGGTGAGGCGCCAGGATAGGGTAGTGCTTGTAAAACTAATGTAGCTATTAGCTTTATTATTATTATGGGAGCTACATTCTCCCAAAGGGCATTTAAACTTATAAATGACATTGGTTCTTTCTAGTAATTTTGGGGTTGGGAAGAATTGTTTTTTACTACAAGATTTTTGGTTTAAAATTTCTGCTAGTAAATAATGAGTCTAATATATATAAAACACACTTTTGTGTTTTACTCCAAGAAAGGGTTTGTCGGATTAACTGCAACAGTTAGCATCCTACAATCTTTTTTATAAGCAAATAATGTTTACATTAACCTTCTACCAATTAAAGCTATTAATTGTATTGCCTATACAAATACTCACACCTTTCCCTTCTTTGTCATTCCCATCAACCAATAAATTTTAATGATTTCTATTAAGAATTGGACACCTTTATTAAGTAGGTCAAACAAATAATCTTTACACTAACTATAATGGATTTTATATGTTTAACCATGCAGACTTAGTAAACGCAATCACATTAATTATTTGTAGTTTCAATTTTTAAATTTCATTTTGTTAGTGCATGTTTATTATCTACATCTACTATCATTAAGTTCCCAAAAATGGTTCCACAATGATGTACTATATCTATGTATTTTTGTTAATAACTGTATTTTTATGATCATAGAATCTTATATTGTAACCCAAGTTGGTTTCTCTGATGTAGTGTTTTGGTTTTCATTAGTAAATATCATGGTGTGGTAGTTTTTATTTTTTGTTAAATAATTATTTTGCAAGAAGAATTTTTACTTTTTTGCATTTGTAATTTTACTTTTCACATTTCTATCTGAATCATTACTATTGCTTTGGTTGTTATTATTATTATTAATGGTAGTAGTAGTAGTAGTAGTATTACAGTTATTTTTATCTTTGTTGGTTTTATTTAGTATTTGCAGGGCTACCCGGCGTTGCCCATTGCTCTTTCTTCCCTGGTCACCCCATTTCACTGCTCCCTCTCCCGTTGCAACCTTCTCCCTGTTGCCTTCGGCGAAAGCTGTCTCTTCTCCACCACTCCTCTTCCGTTGCCCGGGCAAAAGTATGACATATTTCTATTAAAAGTACCACCTCTGTCTTCGACTTCTATATATGTACCTATCTCTTCGTCCTGGTGTGTATACTATATACATACCTATCTCCGACTCAGTGTGCATACTATATATGTACCTATCACCACCCCAGTATGCATACTATATACGTACCTATCTCCGACTCGGTGTGCATACTATATACACACCTATCACCACCCCGGTGTGTATACTATATACGCACCAATCTCTGACTTTGTGTGCATTATCACCCCCCCCCCGTGTGCATACTATATATGTACCTATCTCTGCCCCTGTGCGCATACTATATACATCTGTATCTATGCCCTGGTGTGCATACTATATTCGTCAGTATCTCTGCCCCATTGTGCATACTATATACATACCTATTTTCACCCCGGTGTGCATACTATATACGTACCTATCTCCACCCAGGTGCGCATACTATATTCGTACCTATCTTCACCCAGGTATGCATACTGTATATGTACCTATCTCCTCCTCGGTGTGCATACATAAGAACTCATATTAATACATCCCAAAATCATGTTAAATCATGTTGTGTCACGATCATAAAAAATAACTCATATTAATGCGACCCTATCGTATCAAAGAACCACAATTAAGTTCATAAAAAACTTATATTAATGTGCTCCCATCGTATCAAAGAACCACAATTGTGTCTTTGTTCTCCTGTTCATAAAGAAGAAGATAAAGAAGAAGAAAATTAATTCCATAGGGGCACAATACTGCACAAGCACCGAAAAGCGTTTTCCATAAATACACTATACTGCACAAGCCACGAAAACGTTTTCAATAGGGGGCTAAACTGCACAAGTTCCCTAAAAATGTATTCCATAGAGGCACTAGACTGCACAAGCCCCAAATAAGTGTTTTCCATAGGGGCACTAAACTGCACAAGCCTTAAATAAGCGTTTTACATAGGGGTGCTTAGCTGCACAAGCCCCCGAAAAGTGTTTTTCATACGGCCACTATACTGAACAAGATCCCAGAAAGTGTTTACCATAGAGGCGCTATACTGCACAAGCCCCAGAAAAGTGTTGTCCATAGGGGTGTTATTCTGCACAAGTCCCCAAAAAGTGTTTTCCATAGGGGCGTTATACGGCACAAGCCCCAAATAAGTGTTTACCATAGGGACACTATACTGCACAAGCCCCTGAAAACTCATATTAATGTGTCCCTGTCGTATCAAAGAACTAAAATCATGTTCATTCATGTAGCATCACTATCATAAGAATAGAACTCATATTAATGCGCCCCTGTCGTATCAAAGACACAAAATTGTGTTCAGTAATGTAGCGTCACTATCATAAAAGTAAAAGAAGAAAAAAAAGAAGAACTTTTATCTCCAAAACCCTTGTAAGAATTTGTGACATATTTGTATTATATGAAGGTTGGGCGTGAACGCAGACCCCATGATAGTATTCTACAATCTTTGTTCAAGCACAACCATACTTTACTGATGTTAATGTAATTTCAGGAATATAAACGATGCTAATTCACAAACGTTTTTATAGAAGGAAGGAAGAGGGGAAGAGAGGAAGGGAGAGAGAGAAGAAAGGAAGTAAGAGAGGCAGGAAGGAAGTGAGAGAGGGAAGAAGTAAGGAAGGAAGGACGGAAAGAAGGGAGGAAGGGAGGGAGGGAGGAAGGAAGAAAGGGAGGAAGGAAGGAATGAATGAAGAAAGGAAGGAAGGAAGGAAGTAGTCCAGTCAAAATGTGGCTGAACCTCAAACAAATTGCTAACAAAGGTTTTTAACTTGAATATTGGCCATGAATAACCTTTCTTTCAGATAAAACAAAGTTTACTAAAATTAGCCTTATGGAAAGGGGTCAACGGGCGCCATCTTTAAAATCCAACTTAACAATATCAAAATTTCGAGACATAAAATTCCTGATATTTCCTGACAAGTATGTCCATTATTCCTGACTATTACTGACAAAAATAAACGTTTTTCCTGACAAAAAAAACTTTATTAAATTAGAAATAAAAAAATATATTTTGCATGAAAACCCACACAGGGCCCACCCGAAGCAAGCTTGACATTTTCATGGTGTTTTAAATTGTAATCATAAGTAGCTATATGCTTAATAATAAACTAACACCAGAAAATGACTAGCCCCTGCCATTGTTTTCATGTTTTTTTAAAAATTTCTTATACAATTATGAATACAAAAGGTACAAAAACAGACTAAGTAACCTTTTTCAAGGCAACAATTGTCACATTAATTCTTGACATTTCATAAAAAATAGGTACAAAATAAGTACAATTTACAATAAAAGAATGGTGAGTTGGTCGAATGCTGGTGCAAGCCACCACAGAACAAGTTCATGAACGGACCAAAGAACATTTCTTGTCAAAAACTAGTCAACGGTAACTTCATCATCATCAAAATCTGGCTGTGGTGAGTTGCTGCAGTAGAGGCCTTTGCAATTACTACACAAGTTTGAACAGTGAATGCCATGTTTCCTGCAACCGCATCTTACTATAGTACACACTGAAGTACAGTTACACCTAATTATAGTCAACAAATTTACAGGAACAGCTGGCAAGTCAGTCTTGATTGGTTGTAATTTATCATCTGAAAGTTTCCATCCCCACTCGTCAGGTTTTAGCTGGTTTCTACATTTTCATTCCTGAATTTGGAAGTAAACTTGAAGGATGTGGAATTTTGTAGCTGCTCTTGTTGGTGGCAATGATTTGGCCTCAACAAACATTGAGTTTTTGGCAACCTTTTCCTTACAGCACCTCAGTCGGAGATGATTGATGTTTTCCCCATCATTACCATTGTACAGGCACACTAAAGCCTTCTCTCCAGTTTCAAAAACCTCTTCTGCACTGCTATCTTTGCCAAACACTTCTGCCAGTTTGAGGAAGTTTCTATTGTTCATCACCTTTCGAAGGGATTCTGCTTTCCCAATTCCATAAATACTGGATGTAGAATCACAACCCAGTAGTTCATGGATGAAAAGAATGTTGGAACAGACCACATCTCCCAAAGATTTCCTCATCTCTTTGATGTTCCAGACTTTCACACTTTTTGCACTATCCTTTGGTTGTGGCGTGAAGAAGATGTAACCATCATCTCTATTGGCATAACAACATAGAAGGACTAATAGGTCAGTGTCATCTGCTATCAAAATGGTTTCTCCTGTCTGTGCCAGTTCTAGAGCAGTCTTCACAATCAATACGTCAACGTCTCCAGATGCATGGACTACTTTACAACCTGCTTCCTCCAAACTCTTTCTCAGCAAGTTGATGAACAATTGTTAGTTTTCTTGATTAGCTAAGAAAAGATCCTTTTTTAATTTGAACACCATTAAAGGGGTCAGTGACACATTAACACCAACAGAGCCCCCCTGCTCGACGTCAGTGAGTCGCGTCTTTAATGAATGGACAACTTTCATACCCATCAAAGACAATGCATGCTTTTCCATATCTAGTTGTGACATATCTCAGTATTGAGGACATATATCATCAACTGTGCGACCTTTTTGCAATAGGTGGCGTTTAAGTAGTGCTCCACCATCTAAGAGATACTGTGGATCTGAAGACTGTAGACCTGATTGTACAGAGGAAGTCAGTTCCCATATTACGTCTGCCAAAGGAGGGGTCTACCTCAAGGGGAGAGCCATTCATTTCGACTAGGGAAAAATGAAGATTCGAGCGTTGGTGGTAAAAGAGAGAAGCTTAGTTTTAAGTGTTTAAAGTAACATGCTACTTCTTCCCCCATTGAACCACGTTCTCTAAGTCGTAGCTAAATATAGTGTAATTCAATTACATATGTAATTATAGGACGGTAAACATAGAGAAAATAAGATATTTGCGTGTTAATGACGAAAATATATTTCAAACATGACGGACGTATGGATCGATGTAAGGTGCGTGGACACACCAGATAACATGTTATTCGCACTGATTTTATTCAATCTGCACATTTAGAGTGATGAACGTAAGAACCGATGCAAAATTAGCAATGTTCACAATTCTATTAAGATATTCATATTTTCGTTGTATAAAATTTCTTATGTTTGTGTTTTATTCGCTTGCAAATTGAGAATAGTGAAAGAAAATTATTTTGAAATTCAGGAAAAAGAAAAACAGCGAAAATCAAGAATCATCTGACAGCCACTAAAACTCGGTGGAATTTGAAAGTTTTGTATTTTTATTCAAAACAAATTAACACATAAAACACATCAGTAAATTAAACAGATGAAATTTTCTGATGAAAAAATCGTTGCTTTCTGTAAGAATATCTGTTTACCAGAGAAATTAGTTATTTTCTATCTATATACAAATTAGGTATGTTCATATGTTTATATATTTGTATGACAGGTTTCACTCCTAAACTGATTAACCTATCATTATGAATTTTGGAACACGGCTGCTAAGTGTAAGGATTTCTGCAACAATGGCTCTCCATTAGACATTGTTCAATCTACTATCAGAAATAAAGATTTGAATTTCTATAAAAGTAAAACAGCTTTCGTGAATAGATGCATCATTTACCTTCGGCTATCTTAGCTAGGTAATATTAGTGATAGATCTGCCAAACAAATCTCTTTGTCTTTCTGTCTATACAGCAATGTTATTTTTCCTCTAATACACCAGCTGTTTTTTCCAGGACGATCTTGACGCCATAATAATTCTCTTATTTATTAATTTAAATGTAGTTGCAGTTTGCACTACGTTGGAAGTACGTCGCAAAGATTAGATATCCGGGTTAAACAACACGTGCCCACAAACATTTGTCAGGTAAATTATTTATCGTCGGATGTTCTGAACAATACATACGAGTCATCCATCGCTAAACATCTAATAAATAGCTGTTCCTATGCCTTCAATTTTATTCTCTATTCTAAGTAAGTCACACTCTCTTTCATCTCAAGATTCTAGAAACTGCGACCTTCTATTTGTAAGCAAAGAGAAATTTGCTCAGACTTAATTTAGTTTCTATTTGATGACTTTTTTTTCTCGCTTCCCCTCGCAGTAATTCTCATAGCATTATTTTTGTCTCTCTTAACTTAACCTCGATTTAGCTCTGTTGAACAAGGTTCGACGATGGTTAGCTAGCCCTTTCATTCTTTTATTTTTTAAATTCATTATATATATATATATATATATATATATATATATATATATATATATATATATATATACGAAGCTTTCTTATTGTTTTTACTGGCGATAGAACACAGATGAGTTTATTTAATATTTATCCGCTTCCTAAGCGGTTAAGAATATGCAGGGTACTGCATTCAGTCGCCCTTAATCAGACGTGTCATCAATTTTTATTTTTCATATATATTTTTATGAATTAATTTTTTATAAATTAATTTTTGCGTACATAAAAGAAATCCATGGACACGTATTTCTTGCTATGAGCCGTCATTAGTATAGCTACCCTGGGCAGGGATCAAACCCTCGATGTAATTGTCTATAGTCTGGCATTTTACTGCTCAATATATGTACGACTTTTTATCGGTTATGATGTTACGCAGCTTATAGGCATGAATTTCTTTTATCTACCCAAAAATTAACTTATAAAAAATTAATTAATAAATATAGATGAAAAATAAAAATTGATGACACGTCTAATTAAGGGTGACTGCATATTCTTAACCGCTTAGGTAGCAGATAAAATACTAAATAAACACACCGGTGTTCTATCGCCAGTAAAATCAATAACAAAGCTGTGTAACATCATAGGAGATGAAAAGTCGTACACAAATCGGACAGGGCGTCTCGGCCTGGTGGTAAAAGCCCAGACTAGAGACATTTACATCGTTGGTTCGATCCCTGCCCAGGGTAGCCATGCTGATGACGGCTCATAGCTAGAAACACGTGTCCATGTATCACTTTATGCACACAACAATCAATTTATAAAAAATAATTAATAAATATGTATATATATATATGCATATATACACTAGAAAAATACCCGTCCCAGGACGGTTATAAGCAATAAATACAACATTAGTTTAAATTTTAATGCTTTTTTCATTCTTTGCAGGGCATGGTACGGTTTTGGTGGCACCCCACTTAATAGTTAAGGTTTACTAAAAATAAATAATGTGCCAGCATTACTTGCCCTGTTTCATATAATACATATTCCATAATTGATAATGATAAGTTCAATAGTTTAAGATTTTACCAAGCATATACATATTATTGACGCTCACACACATGAATCGATCCTTTTAAAAATGTATCACGTAATAAAATCAAAATTTGATGGAAAGCAATTCTTTTCATTAAATTTTTGTATCTAACTCATATTAAAAGTATTTTGAGGGGGAGCGATTATGAGTTCAGATGGGTGTACCCTCTAAATAGTAAAGTTTACAAAAAAAATAATGTGCCCATGTTACTTACCGTCTTGCTGTGAAAATATATTCTAAAATTCATTATGATCCATTCATAAAAAAAATTAAAAATTAAAAAAATTTGATATATATGCACCCCTAAATGTTAACATTTACAAAACAATGTACCATGATACTCACAGTATTTTCTGGAATTATATATTCCAAAATTTATAATGATCCGTTCATTAGATTCGGAGATTAAAAGTTGTTTTTTTTTGGGGGGGGGGGCGGGGAGGGTGCAGTTTTTGATCTGTTTAGCCCCTAAATGGTAGAGAATATTTATTAATTGATGCTAAAATTTCGCAAAATTCGGATGTATGTGAATTTTCACATATTTTTCAGAATTAAAATTTCTTTTTATTGATGTTGAACATCACCCAAATAAATTCATACATTTTTACTTCTTTCCCTTTTGCACCTCATCTTTTTCTTCCGATTTATTTTTGAACAGGCCTTTGATTAGTCCTCTATAAGAGGGTAGGGCCTGTCTGTCAGTCTTGATCAAAGTCTTCTACTTCAGGCTCGGCGGTTGCAAGGATCTAAGTTTGTAATCCCCAGGGCTGCACGGTCATGTTTACACAGCTCATCCCAAGAAAGCTTTGGTCTTCCAGCCTGCCGACTTGATGCGATGGACATGTTTCTGAACCGGGATATCCAGCTGGAGCTTTGCTCGACATGATCAAGCCATCTCATCCTGCCCAGCTTAAGGACATCAGTTATTTCCCGTATACCAAGCCTAGAGAGAAGAGTTTCGAAGAGAGTGTCGTCTTCCAGCCTGACATGACAGCTCCATCTAATCATGGCTATTTCATTATACCGCAGTCTCTTGAGAATGTTCGCCGATGCAGCCCATGTTTCAGAGCCATAAAGCATAACACTCCTCACACAGCTGGTGTCACCTGTCCTCTAGTTGTGATCGCCAGATGCTTATTTGTCAAGATGGCAGGAGTTTTCTAAAGCCCCTTCAGGCAGAATTGAATCTGGCAATAGCAGCAGTCTCACAACCACCATCGGCTGAAAGTCAGTCTCCCAAATAACAGAACTCAGCTACAGTTTCTAGTTTGCTATCTTCACCCGCAACCTCTTTCACTGGCCTGCCGTCGATTGGTCTAGCTGTGCCTATACAGCGAGGACACCTGTATTGCTGATCCGGTCTGAGTAGGTCACTGATTCCATTGCATTAGTAGGAACAGACAGGGGCTAAAGATCGAATTTCTTCCTGTAACACTCAGGCACATCGTGCAAGGGAACTTTCCTGATCTTTTCATAGAATTCAGATTTGGACCAGCAATCATTGCCTTTGTCTTAGCCATATTGACTCGGAGGCCCTTGTCCTCCATACTATTCCACCAGGAAGTGATTCTCTCAACTAGAGCTTCAAGTGAAGTGTCGACAATTGTGAGATCATCCGCATACAGGAGCTCACAAGTGCATGACAGGGATTCCAAAACGATGATGAAGAGAAGGGGACTCAATACCGAACCCTGGTGCACACCAAACCCCACACTGAATATGTCACTGTACCCGTCCCCCCCCCACAGACACACACTGCTTCTAGCGTTCGAGTACATTGACTGCACAGTCTGCACCAACCATTCCTCCAGTCCCAGCCTCCTCATCGCCCACCATACGACCCTCCGTGGCACTCGATCAAAGGCCTTCTCGAGGTTGACAAAAGCCACATACAGGGACTTGTTTGCGGCCAAGTGTTTTTCTTGGAGTTGTCGGATGATAAAATTGGCATTAGTGGTGCCCCTGCCAGGCATAAAACAAAACTGCATCCGTTGTCTTATCAGCTGCTATGTCACTCTCTTAAATATCTTCATGGTCTGCTCGAGAAGCTTACCTTCTCGTTAGTTGCCTCTATCAAGGACATCTCCCTTCCCCTTATATATGCTGACGATGTAGCGTTTTTCCCAATACAGCCTTCATGTAAGATGGCTTCTGATAGATCTCGTATAATGGCAACACCAAGCTTGCCAGTGGACTTAAGCATCTCCGCTGTAACCCCCAGAAGTCATCCAGTCTTATCCATTTTCATCTTGCCGCCTCTGCAATAATCTTGGTGGTGATTTAAACACAGGGGATGCCTCTGAGAGACTGTCAAGATCCCAGGAAAATTCCACATTGAGCAGATGCTCATAGTGTTGTTTCCATGCTATCCTTTTGTCATCCAATTCCACATTGAGCAGATACCCATAGTGTTGTTTCCATGCTATCCTTTTTGTCATCCAATTCCACATTGAGCAGATTCTAATAGTGTTGTTTCCATGCTATCCTATTGTCATCCAATTCCACATTGAGCAGACTCTCATAGTGTTGTTTCCATGCTACCCTTTTGTCATCCAATTCCACATTGATCAGATGCTCATAGTGTTGTTTCCATGCTATCCTATTATCATCCAATTCCACATTGAGCAGATGCTCATAGTGTTGTTTCCATGCTATCCTTTTTGTCATCCAATTCCACATTGAGCAGATGCTCATAGTGTTGTTTTCATGCTATCCTTTTGTCATCCAATTCCACATTGAGCAGATGCTCATAGTGTTGTTTCCATGCTATCCTTTTGTCATCCAATTCCACATTGAGCAGATGATCATAGTGTTGTTTCCATGCTATCCTTTGGTCATCCAATTCTACATTGAGCAGATACTCATAGTGTGGTTTCCATGCAATTTTTTTTGTCATCCAATTCCACACTGAGCGGTATGCTCATAGTATTGTTTACATGCTATTATTTTTGTCATCCAATTCCACATTGAGCAGATGCTTATAGTGTTTTATCAATGCTATCTCTTTGTCATCCAATTCCACATTGAGCAGATACCCATAGTGTTGTTTCCATGCTATCTTTTTGTGATCCAATTCTACATTGAGCAGATGCTCATAGTGTTAATTCCAAGCTATCCTTTCGTTCATGCAATTCTACATTGAGCAGATGTTCATTGTGTTGTTTCCATGCTATCCTTTTATCATCAAATTCCACATTTAGAAGATTCTCATAGTGTTGTTTCCATGCTATCTTTTTTGTAATCCAATTCTACATTGAGCAGATTCTCATAGTGTTGTTTCAATCCTATCCTTTTGTCATCCAATTCCACATTGAGCAGATGCTCATAGTGTTGTTTCCATGCTATCCTTTTGTCATCTAATTCCACATTGAGCAGATGATCATAGTGTTGTTTTCATGCTATCCTTTTGTAATCCAATTCCACATTGAGCAGATTCTCATAGTGTTGTTTCCATGCTATCCTTTTTGTCATCCAACTCCACATTCAGCAGATGCCTATAATGTTGTTTCCATGCCATCCTTTTGTCATCCAATTCCACATTCAGCAGATGCCTATAATGTTGTTTCCATGCCATCCTTTTGTCATCCAATTCCACATTGAGCAGATGCTAATAGTGTTGTTTCCATGCTATCTTTTTGTCATCCAATTCCACATTGAGCAGATGTTCATAGTTTTGTTTCTATGCTATTCTTTTTGTCATCCAATTCCACATTGAGCAGAAGCTCACCGTGGTGTTTCCATTCAATCCTTTTTGGCATCAAATTCCACATTGAGAAGACGCTCATAGTGTTGTTTCCATGCTATCCTTTTGTCATCCAATTCCACATTGAGCAGATGCTCATAGTGTTGTTTCACTGCTATTTGTTTTGTAATCCAATTCCACATTGAGCAGATTCTCATAGTGTTGTTTCCATGCTATCCTTTTGTCATCATATTCTACATTGAGCAGATGCTCATAGTGTAGTTTCCATACTATCGTATTGTCATCCAATTCCACATTGAGCAGATGCTCATAGTGTTGTTTCCATGCTATCCTTTTGTCATCCAATTCCACATTGAGCAGATTCTCATAGTGTTGTTTCCATGCAATTATTTTTGTCATCCAATTCTACATTGAGCTAATGCTAATAGTGTTGTTTCCATGCTATACCTTTGTCATCCAATTCCACATTGAGCAGATGCTCATGGTTCTGTTTCCATGCTATTCTTTTCTGTCATGCAATTCCACATTGAGCAGATGTTCATTGTGTTGTTTCCATGCTATCCTTTTGTCATCCAATTCCACATTGAGCAGATGCTCATAGTGTTGTTTCCATGCTATCCTTTTGTCATCAAATTCCACATTGAGAAGATTCTCATAGTGTTGTTTCCATGCTATCTTTTTTGTCATTTAATTCTACATTGAGCAGATTCTCATAGTGTTGTTTCCATGCAATCCTTTTTGTCATCCAATTCCACATTGAGCAGATGCTCATAGTGTAGTTTCCATACTATCGTATTTTCATCCAATTCCACATTGAGCAGATGCTCATAGTGTTGTTTCCATGCTATCCTTTTGTCATCAAATTCCACATTGAGAAGATTCTCATAGTGTTGTTTCCATGCTATCTTTTTTGTCATTTAATTCTACATTGAGCAGATTCTCATAGTGTTGTTTCCATGCAATCCTTTTTGTCATCCAATTCCACATTGAGCAGATGCTCATAGTGTAGTTTCCATACTATCGTATTTTCATCCAATTCCACATTGAGCAGATGCTCATAGTTTTGTTTCCATGTTATCCTTTTGTTATCCAATTCCACATTGAGCGGATGCTTATAGTGTTGTTTCCATGCTACCCTTTTGTCATCCAATTCAACATTGAGCAGATTCTAATAGTGTTGTTTTCCTGCTATCTTTTTGTAATCCAATTCCACATTGAGCAGATTCTCATAGTGTTGTTTCCATTCTATCCTTTTGTACTCCAATTCTACATTGAGCAGATGCTATAGTGTTGTTTCCATGCTATCGTTTCTGTCATGCAATTCCACATTGAGCAGATGTTCATTGTGTTGTTTCCATGCTATCCTTTTGTCATCCAATTCCAAATTGAGCAGATGCTCATAGTATTGTTTCCATGCTATTTTTTTTCATCAAATTCCACATTGAGAAGATTCTCATAGTGATGTTGCCATGGCTATCTTTTTTGTTATTCAATTCTACATGCAGAAGATTCTCATAGTGTTGTTTCCTTTCAATTCTTTTTTTCATCCAATTCCACATTGAGCAGATTCTCATAGTGTTGTTTCCATGCTATCCTTTTTGTCATCCAATTCCACATTGAGCAGATGCTCATAGTGTTGTTTTCATGCTATCCTTTTGTCATCCAATTCCACATTGAGCAGATGCTCATAGTGTTGTTTCCATGCTATCCTTTTGTCATCCAATTCCACATTGAGCAGATGATCATAGTGTTGTTTCCATGCTATCCTTTGGTCATCCAATTCTACATTGAGCAGATACTCATAGTGTGGTTTCCATGCAATTTTTTTTGTCATCCAATTCCACACTGAGCGGTATGCTCATAGTATTGTTTACATGCTATTATTTTTGTCATCCAATTCCACATTGAGCAGATGCTTATAGTGTTTTATCAATGCTATCTCTTTGTCATCCAATTCCACATTGAGCAGATACCCATAGTGTTGTTTCCATGCTATCTTTTTGTGATCCAATTCTACATTGAGCAGATGCTCATAGTGTTAATTCCAAGCTATCCTTTCGTTCATGCAATTCTACATTGAGCAGATGTTCATTGTGTTGTTTCCATGCTATCCTTTTATCATCAAATTCCACATTTAGAAGATTCTCATAGTGTTGTTTCCATGCTATCTTTTTTGTAATCCAATTCTACATTGAGCAGATTCTCATAGTGTTGTTTCAATCCTATCCTTTTGTCATCCAATTCCACATTGAGCAGATGCTCATAGTGTTGTTTCCATGCTATCCTTTTGTCATCTAATTCCACATTGAGCAGATGATCATAGTGTTGTTTTCATGCTATCCTTTTGTAATCCAATTCCACATTGAGCAGATTCTCATAGTGTTGTTTCCATGCTATCCTTTTTGTCATCCAACTCCACATTCAGCAGATGCCTATAATGTTGTTTCCATGCCATCCTTTTGTCATCCAATTCCACATTCAGCAGATGCCTATAATGTTGTTTCCATGCCATCCTTTTGTCATCCAATTCCACATTGAGCAGATGCTAATAGTGTTGTTTCCATGCTATCTTTTTGTCATCCAATTCCACATTGAGCAGATGTTCATAGTTTTGTTTCTATGCTATTCTTTTTGTCATCCAATTCCACATTGAGCAGAAGCTCACCGTGGTGTTTCCATTCAATCCTTTTTGGCATCAAATTCCACATTGAGAAGACGCTCATAGTGTTGTTTCCATGCTATCCTTTTGTCATCCAATTCCACATTGAGCAGATGCTCATAGTGTTGTTTCACTGCTATTTGTTTTGTAATCCAATTCCACATTGAGCAGATTCTCATAGTGTTGTTTCCATGCTATCCTTTTGTCATCATATTCTACATTGAGCAGATGCTCATAGTGTAGTTTCCATACTATCGTATTGTCATCCAATTCCACATTGAGCAGATGCTCATAGTGTTGTTTCCATGCTATCCTTTTGTCATCCAATTCCACATTGAGCAGATTCTCATAGTGTTGTTTCCATGCAATTATTTTTGTCATCCAATTCTACATTGAGCTAATGCTAATAGTGTTGTTTCCATGCTATACCTTTGTCATCCAATTCCACATTGAGCAGATGCTCATGGTTCTGTTTCCATGCTATTCTTTTCTGTCATGCAATTCCACATTGAGCAGATGTTCATTGTGTTGTTTCCATGCTATCCTTTTGTCATCCAATTCCACATTGAGCAGATGCTCATAGTGTTGTTTCCATGCTATCCTTTTGTCATCAAATTCCACATTGAGAAGATTCTCATAGTGTTGTTTCCATGCTATCTTTTTTGTCATTTAATTCTACATTGAGCAGATTCTCATAGTGTTGTTTCCATGCAATCCTTTTTGTCATCCAATTCCACATTGAGCAGATGCTCATAGTGTAGTTTCCATACTATCGTATTTTCATCCAATTCCACATTGAGCAGATGCTCATAGTGTTGTTTCCATGCTATCCTTTTGTCATCAAATTCCACATTGAGAAGATTCTCATAGTGTTGTTTCCATGCTATCTTTTTTGTCATTTAATTCTACATTGAGCAGATTCTCATAGTGTTGTTTCCATGCAATCCTTTTTGTCATCCAATTCCACATTGAGCAGATGCTCATAGTGTAGTTTCCATACTATCGTATTTTCATCCAATTCCACATTGAGCAGATGCTCATAGTTTTGTTTCCATGTTATCCTTTTGTTATCCAATTCCACATTGAGCGGATGCTTATAGTGTTGTTTCCATGCTACCCTTTTGTCATCCAATTCAACATTGAGCAGATTCTAATAGTGTTGTTTTCCTGCTATCTTTTTGTAATCCAATTCCACATTGAGCAGATTCTCATAGTGTTGTTTCCATTCTATCCTTTTGTACTCCAATTCTACATTGAGCAGATGCTATAGTGTTGTTTCCATGCTATCGTTTCTGTCATGCAATTCCACATTGAGCAGATGTTCATTGTGTTGTTTCCATGCTATCCTTTTGTCATCCAATTCCAAATTGAGCAGATGCTCATAGTATTGTTTCCATGCTATTTTTTTTCATCAAATTCCACATTGAGAAGATTCTCATAGTGATGTTGCCATGGCTATCTTTTTTGTTATTCAATTCTACATGCAGAAGATTCTCATAGTGTTGTTTCCTTTCAATTCTTTTTTTCATCCAATTCCACATTGAGCAGATTCTCATAGTGTTGTTTCAATTCTATCCTTTTGTCATCCAATTCCACATTGAGCAGATGCTCATAGTGTTGTTTCCATGCTATCCTTTTGTCATCCAATTCCACATTGAGCAGATGCTCATAGTGTTGTTTCCATGCTATCCTTTTGTCATCCAATTCCACATTGAGCAGATGCTCATAGTGTTGTTTCCATGCTATTCTTTTTGTCACTAAATTCCACATTGAGCAGATGCTTATAGTGTTTTGTCAATGCTATCTTTTTGTCATCCAATTCTATATTGAGCAGAGGCTCATTGTGTTATTTCCATGCTATCTTTTTGTCATCCATTTCCACATTGAGCAGATGCTCATAGTGTTATTTCCATGCTAACCATTTTGTCATCTCATAGTGTTGTTTCCATGATATCGTTTCTGTCATGCAATTCCACATTGAGCAGATGTTCATTGTGTTGTTTCCATGCTATCTTTTTGTCATCCAATTCCACATTGAGCAGATGCTCATTGTATTGTTTCCATGCTATCCTTTTTTCATCAAATTCCACATTTAGCAGATTCTCATAGTGATGTTTCCATGCTATCTTTTTTGTCATTCAATTCTACATGTAGCAGATTCTCATAGTGTTGTTTCCTTGCAATCCTTTTCGTCATCTAAGTCAACATTGAGCAGATTCTCATAGTGTTGTTTCAATCCTACTCTTTTGTCATCCAATTCCACATTGAGCAGATTCTCATCGTTTATTTTCCACGCTATTCCTTTTGTCATCCAATTCCACATTGAGCAGATGCTTATAGTGTTTTGTCAATGCTATCTCTTTGTCATCCAATTCCACATTGAGCAAATGCTCATAGTTCTGCTATCCTTTTTGTCATCCAATTCTACATTGAGCAGATTCTCATAGTGTTGTTTCAATGCTATCCTTTTTGTCATCCAATTCCACATTGAGCAGATGCTCATAGTGTTGTTTCCATGCTATCGTTTTGTCATCCAATTCCACATTGAGCAGATTCTCATAGTGCTGGTTACATGCTATTCTTTTCATCATCCAACCCAAGTGTAACAATATTTTGATATATAAATATATTTTAAAATATTGTTACAGCTTATTGTCACTTTTAGCAGAAACAACTTATTAAAAAAATGTAAAACGTTACTGGCTCAGAATAACTTATATTTCCGAATTGCTGAGATGGGGAATTATAACTTGTATTATTTGGACTACTATCGTCATCTTCGTTATTATATTTATTTTGGCCTTTTTTAGGTGCATCGAACTTGGGAACCTTCTAGTCGAACAAAAATCTTTATATCGAACTTAGGAATCCGTATGAAATTTCGAACTAAATTGAACTACTTCTTCTTCTTCTTCTTCTTCTTCTTCTTCTTCTTCTTTTTCTTCTCGTTTTTAAGTGTTTGTTTCACTTGATGCGATTACATTTCCTCATTATATCCCTAACATCCGGAGTCATCAATCCTCACTGCCCCATGCCTTCAGCCACTTTTTCTGGACCACCTATCTCCGTGGAAACTACTTTCCTTGTAACTTCTTAAAGTAATTTAATCTTCAGATAACTTCCTCCACATTAAGGACTCCCAACGTTTTATTAATCTTTATTACGGGAGTAGATTGTTCTTATTCCGTCAATAATAATTTTATAGCAACAAGTAGTAATACTATACATCTAGGTTTAAGATTTAAAGCTAACAAAATCCACATGGACCCAACGGTCAAAGGCGTTGGTTAATAATCAGTTGTAAGTGACAGTCTTCTGGAAGTTGAAAGTTCAATCTTTACTACAGGCGATAATAACTAAGAATCACAAAAATGAACACTTCTACCTGGTCATGACTGACGGAATGAGAACAATCTACCCCATGGATTAAATAAAGATTAGAATAGTAGTCCGAATTATCCAAATAATACAAATTCAAATCTTATGTTACCTATAAAATATATAATTTTTTTAATACATTTTGAAAATTGCATTAAAATTGTATAATTCTTTGATTGCTGCTATTTAAAAAAAATAACATTTGTTTGTTTATAATGAAAAGTTTCCCCCGTATCATAGATGGAGGGGTTATCTAATAATGGCACCATCGTTTGTTTTTTAGTTGAAATGTTTGACTTTTTAATTGTGTTAATCTAATTATATACAATTTGAAACTCGGTGTTTGCAAACAATCTCAAATTTGAAATATGACTTTCCCACCTTTCTCTGGAGGCGATTTTATTTTTGAATAAAAGTCAAACGTTGTCAGACAATTTCAAAATGGCTGACAATTTATTCCAAACGAAATTATTTTATTGTTTAATTCTTTTTATTTACGAATCTTTTTACTATTTTCTGCTTTTCTTTCTCCATTTTATTCTTTTTTCCTGATCACCACCGTCAATACTTAATTTGTCTTCTTTCTTTTCCCCTATTTTAATTTCACCCGTTTCATCATTTCCCTTTTGTTTATTATGTTTTTTATTTCTCTTTCTTTCTTTTGCTTTCACTTTCTTTTTTGGTTATTCTTTCTTTTTTTATACATTTTCAATCTTTTACAATTTTCCGATCTTTTTTCGGTTTTACTTCTTTTCAGATATTTTACTACTTCTGTTGTCATTTTCCGTTTCTTTCTTTTTGAGTTTTTCTTTCGTTGTTTTATACTTTTTGAGTTTTTCTTGATTGTTTTTATCTTTTTCAGTTTTTTTTTCTTTTGGAGTTTTCTTTTTATTTTTGTTCATCTTTCATTTTTTTCATTTTTTTTCTTATTTTCAGTTTGCATTACTTTTCAGTTTTTCTTTCTTATATGTTTATTTTTTGTCTTTTTTGTTGTTTAATTAAAAATAAATTATTTTTCAGTTTTCTTTTTTGTTTTTATTAACATTTTAACGTTTATTATTATATTTTGTTTTTTCTTAACGTTTTCTTCACTTTCAGTTTTTTTTTATTGTTGTCTTTTTCTTTTTCCTTTTCCTTTTGTTACACTTTTTAATCTTTAGTTTCTTGTTTTCCTTTACAAAAACGCCAACACATATCCAACCTCGCTGAATAAATTGACGAAACCAATTCTTCGCATGACATTCCCGGCCTAAAAGAACAATTTTAGATTGTTATGCTATTTAAACTTCTCCATTGGATTAGGCCCAAAATAGACCAACTTCTCACCTCAATAAACAAGTCGTTCTCTCCGCACTCAGGCGATTCCAGTTGACTTAAACTAAAACTATTTATTAATCGATCCAAGTTATCCACTCTACACCATCCACTTCTTCTAACCCTAACCCTAACATCTACACCATTCACTTCTTCTAAACTAATCAATGTTAAGAGATCGTAAAATTGATTTCAAACTTTATAATTTACGAAATAATAAAAAAAAGACATCAATTCATGATTTAATGAAAATGTCTGTAAAATGAAAGCTGTCGTCACATCAAGAAAAAAATCGAAGAAAAATACATTGTTGTGTTGAAGTTTTGATTATTATTTAGAAGTTAATTAAATGTCAGTCGCATTTCGATGTTCCTTTTTCGGTGATGATTTAATTAAAGAATTAAAAATGGTTTAAAAAAAAGGAAGAAATGTCAATTTCCACATATTGAGATTGTGTATAATTATTATATCTTCTGTGCTGCTGGCATCAAAGTGTAGTATCTGTTCCGATGGATACTACACCCCATAGACTGGTATGGTCTTGGCCTTCGGGGCTTGATTTACGCCGGTCTATGCGTCTGTCCTGTGCAGTTCTAGGAGGTCCACCCTCCCAGGCTTTGCCTCCCCTCTTTGGGGAGGAGTAAGTTTATCGCTTACTGCTTGAGGCGTCTCTACCAGGGAATGCCGACGGGGCTGCCCAGGCAATTTTTAATGGCCAGAGTGCTCACCTTCTCGGACGCTGGCTTTTCAAATCCCACTTTCCGACCTTGTGTCACATCTTACCTTGTGGGAGGAAGATAAATAACCTTGTGTGCTGCTGGCATCGTCGGTCGGGAGTACTTTCTTTTTATTTCCATTAAGCATTTTCTCCCTCGTGAATATAGCAAATTGTACGACCGATCTTGTTGACGTTTTTGGGAGAGGTAAATCCGATTGGAATATAAGAGGTGGCGCATTTTTAGAAAACAATTTTTAACGTTATTTAAAGAATTTCTTATTATAAAGTAAGATGGATTTTTAAAAATATATTTATAAAATAAATAAAATCATTTTTTAAATACATATCTACGACTTTCGATGTTAAAACACCCTTTTCACAGAATACTTCCTTTTTTATTCTGTTGGTATTAACCGCAAGAGGTTGCCCGCTGGTAGATATATCAAATTGTACGTCTAGTCTTGTTGACGTCTTTAAGAAAAGTAAAACCCGATGTGATTATATATATATATATATATATATATATATATATATATATATATATAACGAGATTTAGTGAATTATAAGTTTCCAATTAATCAAAGAATTAGAACAACAAGTCTATTATGGCGTACGGTCGTTTCCAAAACATTCTGGAAATACTTTATTTCATTCTTTAATTTTAAAAAAACCCAACAAAAGCTACTCCAAAACGTTCTTCATCAGCGCCTTTAGCACCACATCTTACAGAAATTAGAGGAACATTCATTGGCAGGAGGGCGTACATAGACCAATATTGGAAAAAGAATAAGTGTTGGCATTTGTTAAAGCCCCCCTCACTGATTGGCTGTTGCCATGTCCCTTAAGGGCCTCACGGATTGGCTGTCAGGCATTGCAACCCCTTTTTAGTAAAGTGTCACGTGAGCCAGCCCTTAAAACCCCTTGTATACGGCTTCCCGGCCTCTTTTCGACATCTCCGCTCAAGTCAGCAATACATCGGGCGGTCTTCTCTGTGATACAGCCCACGACGGCCTCACAGAGAATGGCCTTCCACTTCTATACAAGCTCTTTTCCACGACTCTGCTCGAGTCAAGAACACATCAGCTGGTCTTCTTAGTGATACAGCCCACGACGGCATCACAGAGAATGACCTCCCGCCGATACACGAACTCTATGCAGGCTCCTTTTCAACGACTCCACTCCAGTCAACAACACATCGGGCGGTCTTCTTAGTGATACAGCCCACGGCGGCATCACCGAGAATGATCTCCCGCCGTTACCAGAACTCTAAAACAGATAAGTTCTAGCGAACCACGTTTTCGCAACAAACCTCAAACCCACCTCTCTACCATCCTCTTTTCCATCCTCTCTATGATTTACCAATGCCTAATGAACTTTTTGAAACTGTAAATACTCAATCCAACTTTCTCTTTCTTACTAAAATGATATGAAATTACACCCTTGTGTTTTGTGTTCCTTCTTCAGACTTCCGTCCTATACATATCTTTGATGAATTTATCTGCACATGGTTACCCCATTCTCACGTGGGAGAATTAAACTTTATTTCAGGATTATTTTAATCCCAGCATAAGTTACAGATATAAAGTAAGAATATAAATATAAAACTGATAATGATAATAATAAAACCTTATTGACATACAACTTTGTTTAAACAATCGATAAAATGCCAAGTTTTTTTGTCTTTTTTTACAATAAATCAAATATTTCGGACGTCGATATCCGTTTATCTTCAATGAAAATAAAAATCCGACATCGTTATATGTATTATTTTTTTTTTCTCTACGCTAACCGTTTAGAAGCGAGCTGCCTAATGACGACCCCCTCCCTTGTTGTAATATGGAGGCAGTGTATTGCCGAGACCGTGTGATAGTAGTACACATAGCAGCTGAAGTGAAAATAAGCGTTGATACGCTGAAAGTTAATAATAAAAATTTTTTCCACATATTAAAAGGCATTCTTTAAAATGAAATACAACTTTGTTTTAGAAATCGATAAGATGCCAAGATGTTATATATATATATATATATATATATATATATATATATATATATATATATATATATATATATATATATATAAGCAAGTTTCGCGCGAGTGTTGAACACTGTAGACGACAAGACACCTCCCGGATAACTGTACCTTAATTTCAATTACTGTCTGTGTCGATTTATCGCGGCCGCGTAGTCCTGAGCGTTTGTCTTGTGATTCTAGACTAAATCTACGAACGGAGTTCGATCCAATGCGATCGCCTGCGACCGACACTCCTGTACTGATGAAGATAAAAACTCGAAACGATATCGTCTGTAGGTGAAAAAACACTTTAATACTTAAATAAATATTCATAGTATATATATATATATGCATGATCAACTTTTTATTCACCTTACTAATCATGTTTTCAAAACAAAAGAATTCGGTTTAATTACGGAACCGTTTTGTTCACATAAGAAGAACCGGTTTTTGTAGGATAATCCAAGATCTTTCCTCCATGGACTCTTCAGAAACCAAAAAGTTTTCATTCAGAAAAAAATACAAAGCTATGCAGTAAACAAATATCTAAAATACAAACAACTCACAATGATTGAAATAGAGACTTAAAAATTACTACCCAGAATGAGTAACTATCTTGTTTTATGAAGTAAAGCCATAAAAAATATGGACAATATTGCCCATAAAAACTGCTATAAGAGTTAGTAGTTAAAAAAAAAATCAGAAAAAATAGCTTAATCAATGTATAAATACAAATCCTTATATAAGATATAAAATTTAGAGTTAAAGTGGAGATAGAGTCATTTCAAACTAGAGATGTACAAAACTATATGGCACTAAGCATCATAAAAAACAAGTTTAAGGTGTCTATTAAAGTCAATTTGCGTATAGGTATAAAAATTGATGGGAAAATTATACATATTACCAGACCAACATTCTAATATCGTTGTTTTGTTTTGTTTTTCAAATAAAATGTTTATACAATGAGCAAATGGATAACTAAATAAAAAATCTTCTATCCATAACTGTTGTACAATGTACAAACAAGCCTTACATTGGTCCTGAGTTATATATACACTAATTACTATACCTATAACATTGGAATCAGTTTACAATCAGGCGATAAAATTGAATCACTGAATTGAATTAAAAACTACTTATTAAATCTATTTTAAGGGCCTCGTGTTAAAAAAATTAATGCGTATTGCTTTCAAGTAACCATAAAAAGCAAAGATCAATAACAAATGCAAGGTTAAAAGCTGAGTGAGCTATCTTCCTTCTAAACTGAAATAGAAAATTATCAAAGAAGATATGTAAATTCTAATAGCCGGAGAGAAATAAAGAATATATGCTTCCTATTTAATATAATTAAGTTAATTAAGTCATTATCTTATAGTCTATACTAGCAAAAACTACCCGCACTCCGGGCAGCTATTAATCTAGCTGTAGCCTTTTCTACATTGTCCAAATTTTTTTATGTTGAACTGAACGAAATTTTTTTTTTACAGTTGAGAGAGACGTATTTTTTTTCATTTGGACTCTGTCTAACTGTTTCGATATTATTTCGTTATTTTTTTCTACACCAATCTACAAGCTATCTCGGCCTTAACATAACCAACAGGCAATTCGACATTCGTCTGATTCCGGAATTTAGTTAAACTACTACTGACCTTCCGATAGTGAAATCGATCGAACAGGTAGAACTTGTTTGCGAATTATGTGAGTTTCACCAAGTAGCTCGAGTTATTCCCTTGCGGTTAAGAGGGGGCGCTCTTGCTGTGTATCGACAGCTAGGTAAGCAACAGAGGGCAGATGTAAATCATGTCAAGCAGGCGCTGATAACTGCGTTTGCCACTGATTCATTTGTGGCGTATGAGGATGTCACGACCCGACGGCTACTACCTGGAGAGACTGTAGATGTGTTTTTGGCTGAGCTTCGAAGATTTGCCCTCCTTGTTGGAGAGACACTTCCAGAAAAATGGATGGTGTGCGCCTTTGTAACAGGACTGTCGAGCCACATAAGGCAACATCTCCGGGTGTCGTCGATAATGGATGACATAAGTCTAGGGCAGATTGTAATGAGAGCGTGGGCTATCATTACGGATGACAAGGAATTAGTTGCAGCAGTTATACAACCGCTTCAGTTTAAAGCTAATCAAACATCACGCACTGGGCCGGCTAGTGGAAGCATTATGTGCTATAAATGCTCTGGACCAAACCACTTCGCAAGAAACTGCCAGTATCAGTCTGGTGAAGGGCATACTGGCCCCAAATATAAATCACGAGTTTTTTATGATGCTTAGTGCCATATAGTTTTGTACAATGTTACAGATGCCAGAAAATAAGACACATTGCATCTGAGTGTCCGGGAAACGAAAAAGGAGGCGAGATATCAGTGCCGGTCTCTCCTCAGTCAATTTAAGAGAGGCGCTCCCTACCGTTGAAGTGTGGATCGATGGAAAGAAATGCAGAGCACTGGTGGACTCTGGATGTTCCCGGTCTATAGTAACTGGTTCAATATGTAGTCCTCGGAATTGTCGGAGATCTAACATCATGACCGCTGACAGTACAACTATGCATAGTCATGGCGTTGGAACCATTTCATTGGCAATAACCGATATGAGCCCTGTAAAGGTCGATGTCTTGGTTGTACGCAGTCAGCTGTTAGGTTTCCACATGTTACTTGGGATGGATGTTATAGAGTCGATGCTTAGGGCTCAAGTGTACGACCAGGGTAGCAGCAAGATAAGTCAGACTGCCAAGCACATAAAATGCCGGTTCATAATAAGGCTAGAATGTTCCATTATGCTCAGAAAGGAAAGTCCATTCTCTGTGTTCTGATTGGCTGAGATTCATAAGTGGCCATTCTAGTGTATAAATGTTCATTCATTCGAATAAGTATTCTTCTATGAGATGGATGCCAGTTGGGGTCTTTATGCCGGTAAGTGTTAGTTTAATTCTATATCTCCCCTCTCCCCTCAGTACGCGAACGCAATGGTTTTGGGGAAGAATGAGTTCCTTCTGGCCTAGTTGATTGTGGGGGAGTAACCTGGACAATGCCCAGGCAGATTTCACTGGCATTGGTTTAGCAGTGCTGGGTGTTGTTGGGTGCCTCGGTGATGTCATTACATCTCCTCTGTTATGCGGCAATGGTGTACCAGGTGTATGGGAATCCATAGGGGTTGGATTGGGAGATTCAGGCAAAGCACTAGGAATAGGGACTGGAATTACAAGTGTTGCAAGTTTTCTGAGGAATCTGCGGTTTTGCAAAGTGATTCTGCCTGACCCATCAATCCTTTATCCGATACTGACGGTTAGGGAGAGTTTCGACAACGCGACCTGTTGTGTTCCATCGACGATTGTTTGTACGTTGTATTGATACTCTTTCTCCTTCTTGGAGTGGGCATAAAGTATGCGCTGTGTGATTGTACCGCTCGGTGAGGTGGGTATTGCGCTGAGATAAGCTTAATTTTGTTTGACAAGGTCTCGAAAGGGAGACATTATGGGACTTAGGGAGTATGCCCATGCTACTTGGTTAACTAATCCAAACCAAGACCTTGCATCAGTTATATTCTTTGGGATAGGAAAGTTGGCAATTGCATTGAGTAAATTCTTGGAAGGGGCGACTCCTGATGATATTATTTGAAGGCCACCAAACTGAACCACATCTTTGCAAAATTGGAATTTATTTTTGTTAAGGACAATTCCGTTTTTTGTGCAAAGCGATAGGTAGTCAAATGTATGATAGAAGGCATTTTCTATACTGTTGTCAAAAAGTAGCGTATCATCAACGACCTTCACTTTGGGAGGAATGTCCTTAATGATCTCATCATATCTACATGTATAGGCATCACCGGAGGCTAAGTATCCCTGAGGCATGCGGAGATACATGAAACGACCCCACTCCATGATGAAAGTTGTAAGTGGCTGAGATTCCTAATCTAGAGATATTGAATGATAACCATCCATTGCATCTAAGACGGTTTTTTTTGTTGGGTGGCACCTGTAATGCCAATTGGAATGGCGAGCTAGTGTGGTGTGTTTCTCGTTTGCACTGCGAGTTTAAATGCTGATAGTCCACCGTTCTTCTTGGTTTTCCATCTTTTTTTGCAGTGATTACCATAGTGCTGCACCAATCGGTAGGGGTACCAACGGGCACTGGAGTAAGAATGCCTATTTTAACATCATCCCAAAGTGCGAGTCGTACTTGCTCCTTGAAATGATAAGGCACAGGAATTGGGTTGTGTCTGGCTTTTGGGACCGCTCCCTCTTTAAGGTGAATATGGGCGGCGGGGACGGACATAGATGGGAACACCCCATCGTTTTTGAACGTTGTCTTGGCAAAATGCTCTAGGAGCCAATCCTTAAGTCTACTAATGTTTTCTTCCGTCGGAGTAAAGGAAAGGCTTTTGGGGCGACTTGGCAATTGATTCACGTACTCAATGTGTTGTATTGCGATATTTGCCTGGGTTGAAAATGTTGCCGCAGGGTTTGGAAAATCTTCAGGCAGCATTCCCGCATCAATGCATGCTGCCTTGCTGAAATAAAGTAGCTGGATCCAATCACATATGTAAAGGGCTTGCTTGGTTGTTCTTCCACGAACTTCGAATTTCACAGGTAACCATCCCTGACACACAAGTGTGAAATCTCCCACAGTCCGAACGATTTTTCTTGATGGTACTAAGTTATTCATTGTGAGCCCCATGTTAAACATATGCTTTGATCCCCTTAGACATATAGTGGCCCCACTATCAGGGAAAATCTTTAGCTTTGTTCGGTAGTCACCAGGGATGTTCTTCGCTTGTCTGGGATCTGGATTTGGTGAGAATGGGATAACATACGCATCTATTTCTGCTATTTGATTTTCACTTGCAGTCGTGTATGTATCCCTTGTCTGGTTAAATGTGATGTGAGCGATAAGAGAATCCATGGGAGCCTCGTCAATTCCAATACAGGGTCTCTTTCCCCGCCACACTCTTGAAAGGTGGTTAAGTTTCCCACAAGTGCTGCATGTTTGACCCCATGCTGGACATTTTAACTGGCGGGAGCTTGTTCCTGGGATACCATGATAATGGCTACCACAACCCATGCAAGCTTGAAAGTCATCACGTTTGGCGGAGTTGCTGATACTAACATGACCTTTATTAGCTTGACCACTGGTTGTTTGCATGTGGTACGTAGATATCCATACAATAGCCATGTCAGAAGTGTCAGTCATTGAAGTTTGGTCTTTAAATGCCGATTCGAACGCCTCAGAATGGCGAACATTTTGTTCGAGAGTTGTAAGTGTTCCAGCTTTGACCAGCAGGTCTGCTTGGAGGGTATTGTTTGCTATTCCCCTGATGAGCTGGTCCTTGATGTACATGTTAGACAGGTCATGCTCACAAAGGGGACATAAAAAGTTGCAGTCCAGGGCTGTGGCCTGGAGGCGGACGAGATAATTCTGTATTGTCTCAGTCTCACCCTGTGACATGGAGGCAAAAGTAAGGCGATGAACGATGGGATTCGACCTTCGAGTGACCTATGCCTCTACCATTCCTAGTAGCTTGTTTGGGTCAGTGGTGAAGAATTTAGGGTGAGTGTTGACTATAGCATTCTGGACAGACTTATCAGCAAAACTGTATAGCTGTATGTTGGCCTGAGATGTTGGCATACCCATCATCTTGGTGAATACTTCCCAATCAATTCTGAATTTTCTGAATTGTTGGGGGGTCATTTCAAGATGGTGCTGGGGCAGTTTAGCGGCTGGTGCTTTAGCATATGTTACCTCAGCAGAGAGTTCCTAAGCTTCTTTAAGGATTGAGAGGGCTTCTCTCATTGTCGCGATCCCTAGCTCTTTTAACATGGCCCAATCCATCATTTGCAGGTTCTTCTTTGTCAGCTTTTCACTTGCAAATGTGGCAGCATAAGTTCGAGCTGAGCTAGCAGAGATCCCTGCTTTGAGGAGGTACTGCTCCCAATCTTAAGAATCCATATATTCTGTTCATAGCGCCATATAGAGTCGATGCTTAGGGCTCAACTGTACGACCAGTTGAGCAGCAAGATAAGTCAGTGCCAAGCACATAAAATGCCGGTTTATAATAAGGCTAGAATGTTCCATTATGCTCAGAAGGGAAAGTCCATTCTCTGTGTTCTGATTGGCTGAGATTCATAAGTGGCCATTCTAGTGTATAAATGTTCATTCATTCGAATAAGTATTCTTCTATGAGATGGATGCCAGTTGAGGTCTTTTTGCCGGTAAGTGTTAGTTTGATTCTATAGATGTTATCAAAATGCTGGGCGGGGTCAGCATTGACCAGTCTGGCAAATCCATCTATTACAAAATGGGTCTACATGCTTGCGCTGCGATCATGATAGAGAGACCCGATTTTAGCGCCACGTTTGACGAACAAGCCAAAGTGTGGACGGTGTCGTGGAAGTGGTCAGGTGATCAACCACCTGGTAAACTCAAAAGCAGGGAGCCTGAATACTCAGTACACACTCAAATCCGCCAGGACTATAGACGTGAGCTTCAAACATGGCTGAACAATGGATGGCTACTTCCCTATCCTGAAGACAAACTAGGACCCCCAAAGGGCCTAATTCCACAAATGGCAATCTTCCAGCAGAACAAATCTAAGGTGCGGCCAGTTCTGGCCTTAATGTATCAGTGCTCGATCTGCGGAGGGCTTACCTACAGGTGCATGTGCATCAATCCCTGTGGCCATACCAGACTGTCATATTGGAGGAGAAGAGATACTGCTTGACGCGCATGGGTTTTGGGCTCAATGTGGCACCAGCCATTATGCAAGCTATTGTAGACACTGCATTGTCGAGGGACGACTCTATTCAACGGGCAACATCAGCATATATCGATGATGTTTTCATAAATTAAAACAAAGTGTCCGCAGCTAAAGTGAGGCAGCATCTGGCCGACTTTGGATTGTTGAGTAAGGAACCTGAACGGCTGTAGGACGGTGCGCGGGTACTCGGTTTGAAAGTTTGGCTGGAATGCAATATGCTAAAATGGGAACGAGATAACGAGATCTCGAGTATGCCGCGCAGCATCACCAGACGTGCCGTGTTTTCTTTGTGTGGAAAACTAGTTGGGCACTTCCCAGTGGGCAGATGGATCAGAGTGGCAGCCGCATTTATCAAAAGGAGAGCAGTGGCAATTACCAAGGGCTGGGACGATGAGGTGGAACGACATTCCGTTGACCACGATGATGACAGAAATTGTTGCGAGAGTGCATGAAGGAGACCCCATACGAGGAAGATTGTGTGTTGACGGTCGTGAGGTCGATGTTTGGGTTGATGCAAGCTCTTTGGCGATCGGAGTTTCACTGGAGCAGGATGGAGCTGTGATAGAAGATGCAAGTTGGATACGCAAAGCAAAGGATACACAGCACATAAATTTGGTAGAACTTGATGCTGTACTAAAAGGCATTAATATGGCGTTGATGTGGGAAGCATCCATATTGCATCTTTTTACTGACTCTGCTTGTGTGCACAAATGGATAATGGATACCCTTACAGGAAAGTCCAGAGTGCATACTAAATCAGCAAGCGAAATGCTGATAAGACGACGACTGGGTGCATTCTTAAGCTTGATAGAAGAGTACAGGTTGTCAGTGGACATTACCTTAGTAAAGTCAGAATATAACCGAGCGGATAGTCTGACACGCATACCGCAACGATGGTTTAACTTAATTAGAAAAGCAGCTGAACCCCAGGACCATGTGTGTGCTGTATCAACACTCAGTTCAGAATCAGACCAAATCAGGGCTATCCATCGGAAAAGTGGTCATCCTGGCATAAAAAGGACGTGGTACTTTGTTAGTAGGGTCGACACCACGATTTCTAAGGCATCCGTCAGGACAGTAGTGAGAGAGTGAAAAGAGTGTCAGTCGATCGATCCGCCGTCCGTGTACTGCCCAAAAAGGAACTTGGATGTCAGTAATACTTGGTATCGAGTGGGGATAGATATCACGCATTATCAGGGGAAGCACTATCTGTCGATCATTGACTGTGGGCCTACACGGTTTTCTATTTGGCGTTGACTCAGACAGCAAGACACAGCAAGCATCATGGACCAATTAGAAAATATATCTTGCGAGCGTGGGCCACCAACTGAGATACTCCTGCATAATGACCCAGCATTCTGCAGTAAGAGTTTTAGAGACTTTATAAATGAGTGGAGAGTTCGACTGCAATTTCGCTGTGCACATAGACCATCAGGTAATGGTATCACAGAGCGGTGCCATCGAAGTGTGAAGCGGATTGCCACAAGAAAACTGTGTTCAGTGATGGAAGCAGTTTATTGGTACAATGCTATCCCGAAGGACGATGTGTCACCCCTGACAGCTCCTGCTAACATGATTCATTGTTACACAGTCAGACTGAAGGGCATCGATATGGTGTCCCCTGATGAGCCCGAACAGCAACACTTGTGTTACAAGGTGGGAGATCGTGTTTAGATGTGAAGTCCGAATGGACGGTGTACATCCTCTTATGCAGTTGGACGCGTTACAGGTGTGATTAGCCCACAGAATGTCCTCATTGATGGGATACCTCGACATGTAAGGGACCTACGACCCGTTATAGGCTCAACTACATCGGAAAGTGGAAGTGACAGTGATTCGTCCACTCAGAGTGCGCTAGTGATCACTATGAGCGGCGCAAATAGCCCCATGCTTGGCACAGATGTATCGGGTGATTCTTCTGCAGATGAGTCATAGGAGGAGGAAGTTGTGGTCGCATTACCGCAGAAAAGGCCAGAAAGTCCAAGGCCTTGTACAAATGCATCGGATGCTCCCCCTGCGGACGAGTTATCTGAGGAAGAAGTCGCAACCGTATTACCGCGGAGAAGCACCAGACAAAAAAGACCTGCACCAGGTTGCCACATGTGTGATCATGAGATCAGAGAGGGGGTGTAACAGAGAGCGTCCGATTGACATAAATGCAGACACTTGTCGGCGCCGTTCAAAGAGGCAGCGTCTGGTATGCTGTGTGTGTGGGGTGAACCCGAAAATGCTCGCTGACGACAAAAAAGAAAGAGGAGTTGGAGAAGAAAGGCGTCAGAAAGTCAAATAAGGTTTTTATTTGAAGATCCGGGCAGCGGTGTCGAGTGAGAGCTGTATGCAAATTAAGTTGGTTTGCTTGCGTCGCATTTTTTTTTCAATAAGAGAGGGAAAGTGAAGATTCGGTCTGAGACGTGGAGATCGTTCTGAACGTGGGATTGGAAAGCGAACGAAAGAAGAGAATAGTGCTGGATTTTTTATGTTAGACTGAACGACGTTTTTTATTTACAGTTGAGAGAGACGTATTTTTTTTCATTTGGACTTGATCTTGGCGACACCTCTGTTTAACTGTTTCGATATTATTTCGTTACTTTTTTCTACACCAATCTACAAATAGGTTTGGTGACGTCTCTGGAACAATCATAGGTTTGGTGATGTCTCTAGAACCAAAATATGTTTTGTGATGTCTCTGGAGCAGGAATAGGTTTGGTGACGTCTCTGGAACAGAAATAGATTTGGTGACATCTCTTAAACAGAGATTATGTTTGGTGATGTCTCTGGAACAGGAACAGGTTTGGTGACCTCTCTGGAACAGGAATAGACTTAGTGACGTCTCTAGAACAGGAATAGGTTTGGTAACGTCTATGGAACAGGAATGTGTTTGGTTACGTTTCTGGAACTAGGATAGGTTTGGTGATGTATCTGAAACAAGAAAAGGTTTGGTGACGTAGTTGGAACTAGGATAAGTTTGGTAAAGTCTCTGGAACAGGAATAGGTTTGGTAATGTCTCTAGAACAGGAATATATTTGGTGACGTCTCTGGAACAGGAATAGATTCGGTGACGTTTCTGGATCGTGGGCAGGTTCGGTGACCTCTCTAGAACATAAATAGGTTTGGTGACGTCTCTGGAACAGGAATAGGTTTGGTCAGGTTTCTGGAACAGGAATAAGTTTAGTAACGTTTCTGGAACTAGGATAGGTGACATCTATTGAAAGGACTGCAAAGAGAACGTCTTGTGGAGTTTAATGTGGACGTACCTCAGATATAGTGAAGTGCCTCCAATAGGTTCGGTTCGTGTAGACGTTAGCAAAAGCTGGATCTTCAGAAACTGGGCGGGTAGACGTCGTTGGACACTATAACAGGGGCAAGATGTCGATTGGAGGTGGACGTCTACAGGCACTAAAAAAAGAGCTGGACGTCGAGGAACACTGAAACTGGAGCAGAAATGGCAGCAGAAAGGAGCTGGAACAGGAGCAGGAGCAGGAACGGTTGCAGAAAGGAGCTTGAGCAAGAGCAGAACGGCTGCAGGAAAGAGCAGGAGTAGGAACGGTTGGAAGGAGCTGTAGGAACTGCTGAAAGGAGCTGAGGTAGGTGATAGGAGCTGGGGAGGTAGGCTGGAGTCAGCTAAATATCTCAGGAAGCACGAAAAGAGTGTAGGTTTGATCGCATTTAGTAGTTAGTAGTGTGTTGCCCCGAAAGGGGTAGTTTTATTGCTGCTGTTGTTGTTGTCTTCTTCTTCTGGGCTCGACGGCTGATTAACGTCATAGGAGGACGGCTCCTGACACCCCCATGAAGTCTCACGTGACGAAAAAGCTGCTGCATGTATTTCTGTGAAGGGATATTATGTTCGATTATCCCATGAAATAAACAAGGGACTGGGATAACTTCCCTGTCGAATTTATTCTGATTTGAAATAGCTGGGGGCTTGGCCAAAATAAATTTGCAAATCGAAATAAATATTTTTTTTAAATGTCGACCATGCTTACAAATTCCATTCATTATTTTGGAGCTTTCAATTAAACCATCAGTAGTTGATTATCATTTGATTTATATTCGGACTAATGTTCTCATTTTCGATGTTATTCTCACAACGTTTCGGCCGATTTAAACTCCGACCTTCTTCAAGTACATCTTGTTGAACTTGGAAATATTTATGTCGAACTCAGCAATTTGTACGAAATTTCGAACATAACTCTTTATTTAATCTACAGGGGTAGATTGCGCTCGTTCTGTCGGCCATGGCTGGGAGAAGTCTTAAATAATTCGTAATTGTATTCTTAGTATCGCTCGTACTGAGGATTCAACCCTAACCAGAAGACTGTCACTTAGAACTGATTGTCACTTAGCACTTATCTCTGTTACGCCACACGTGAAATACAAATTATCGATTCTCGTCTAAAAAATTCTGAAACTTAATCCTAATTGTTTCAATCTATCCCTTGTCTGTTATGTATTCTGTAGCGTATTTAAAATGAAGCATTCTACACACTCGTATATTACGGTTGGTTTGTGTTTCGTTTTGTTTTTTATCCAATGCATCTATCGATCTTGTTTGTTCTTTTCTGTTTCTGGGCCGTCCTTTTATTCTTCTCAGTGGCAACCAAATATGCCATCGGTGAAGGAGACTCGGCTCAAGAGCCAAAGCAGATTTATGTTCTTTTCTGCCATCATTAATTGTTCCGAGGGCCTGTTTTAAGCCAATTAGACCCATTTTTTCCAAGTGGAGGCCATGACGTAAGGAGGCCCACACACGCGCTCGAGTGAAAGACGCTATGATTAATTAATGAATGCACCCTTTATGCATAAACTATTTTGATTCTGTGAAAGCAATGAGACTATTCAGTCCGTTCTTGTGTATATTCTATGTTTCATTTTCTATTTGCTAATGGTATGTTTATTTGGTTTGTAAATTTCCAGTTTATTGTCACTGTTTAGCTTTATAAGAAAACGACAATTGCTGCAACTGATCTGTTTTACAAAGGCTTCAGTACAGATAGTATGTCAGTATTTATCTAAATGAATAAATGCGAAATATTTTTTTTACATTTTTCACAACTATATTACTATCAAAACGGTTTCCTGTTATTTCAGCCAATGATACACTATAATCTTTTTAAATACTGTATAATAACCATCTAATTTACATAATTATTTTTTAAACATTCGGTTATAATTTGTTTGTCCCATTTACCTTCGGAATAGTTTTGTTAATATTAACAGTAATTAATTAAAGTGATTATTTAATATAATGATACAATCAAAACCTTTTACTTTTCAAAAGACATACACAAAAATTACTTCTTTGTTCGGTTTTATTCTTTTAACGTCTCCCTCATCTTTGCTTGAAAAATTTTTTTTTTTATTTTACGCATTTAATTTTTGTAGTTTTACATTGACAGGTTTCGGCATACCCACACTTCACTAATTATTGAGTAGAGATGGCTTGTGAGGAACGATCCTTTCACAAGATCATCATCATCATCATCATCATCATCATCATCATCATCATCATCATCATCATCATCATCATCATCATCATCATCGCCACGGAATAGTCCATATAAAGATGCTCTAAATCAACTTCTAATAAACTAGTAGCATTAATACAGCTTTTTTTGATATGTAAACAAGCAGACGATAATTGATATTTTAAAGTTAATTTACATACAATCGATTGAACAAAGAAAGTTCTTAACTAAACATTTGTAAAAATTAATATTTTAATTCTACTATAAAATTAAATAATCTAAAATTCTTACATTTCATCGTATTTGAATATTTAAAATTCAATAATTTCAACAAAGGAAAAATGTCCACAGAGTCCTGCTAGTTAATTACAATTTATAAATGTGCAATGTACTTTTTATTTGACACCAGGAAAGTAGATACGTCAAGAAGCCATTTTATATTTTGTCACTAATACATACAAGAATTGAACTAATGAAAACTACCGAAAACTACTTGTGCAGACATGTACGTCACTCACAACTGCCTCTAAAATTTTATTACTGAACTTTTTATTTCATCTTTCGGAATACAAGGGAGTAAGCATCACATTTTCAGATTATAAAAATAATATCGAAAAATTACTTATTCAGTTTTTAACAGAGGATTCCGTTTGCTGTGTAATTTCAATGTAAAATGGTTCCTGTGAGAATTTGTTCGCCACACTTAAACATTTTTCTTTTTAAATTTTGGGGAAGAAAATCTTCAGATTATCATATCGATTGAACACGAAATTCTGAGATTATTACAAAGATGTTTTGAAAGACTTACTGTTCAATTTTTAGAAGGGATGCTCAGTTTACTATGGAAGTAAATTTCTCTGAAATTACGATAAAGCATTTGTAAAGAAGAGTTTCTTGCTCAACAATGGTCGAGAAAATAACCATAATAATCTGTCTGTTTGTGCTTATTGATAGTATTTCGAATAATTAAAAAAAAAACAACTTCACTAATAAATGTGGGCTCGACGTCATACACATACGCCCTTTTTACCTTTTCAGCAATGATCCTGAGAACAGTCTGAGATTATTTAAACCAAACGTAATCATCAGTACCTAACGATTACATTAAAAACACACAAATGGTCACTTTTCATTTGAGTTAAATAAATTGAATTGTAAATAAACGAAACTATAATTTCTGAGTGAATGTATTCGAAAACAAATCATCAGAATTTACATTGTACACCGGTGTGAAATATCAATAATACTGGGATCAATTGCTAACATAATGTTAAGGCTGCTTTTTTCCTAATGTGTGGAGTCACAGAATCACATGATTATGGGGTGGTCAACTATTGGTTGATTTAGCCACGTGAGCACTGATATGAAAAGCGTGACTCACAAGTCCACTTTCTCTTTCCTGCCCTTCTGGACCGACCCCTGAAGGGGCAATATTTTTTCCCTTTTTAGTTGAACACAGAAGCGCTAACAGTTACTTGTCTATTTTTCCTGTTTTCTCCAGACTTGTCAAGCGAAATGCAGTTATTTCCTCACAATCAGACTAGTTCTGTTGAGGTGCCTTTCAGACACTCTGAGGCTGTCAGATGTTATCACACGTCCATACCAATCATGTTCAACATGCCTCTACACATATCGGTAAGTCTGCTGTTTCATATCTCCACGCATTAGGAAGTTTTCACGTGTTTGCATATTTGATATATTACTTGAGAGTGTGAATAATTCCAATTATATTTTTATTAGTACGGCTTCTTGTTTATCTCTTTTGTTCAATGCAAGAGAGCGATGATATCTGATAATGCTTTCAATTGTTGATTTAGACTAACAGTTTTCTATTATCTCATCAAGTTTTTCCTTTATCTCCACAGTAGCAATAATCTCTTATAGTAGCAATATTCTTTTTTTGAATAAAATAAATTAAAAAATAATTATTTTCACTATTTAATTAATTAATTAATTCATTATTTAAATATTTTATAAAATAAGCACACATTTGTTAGATGAAGTATTTTATGATTTGGTGGGGGGACACAGTGATGATAGGCAGCAGCTAAAATAGTTGACGTGATATTGAGTAAAATGTGGTTAGGGTTTTTCGATTGCAAAGCGACAGGTAATTAAAAAGAAGTGTCAGGTGTGACTCAATCAAAATTATGTTCCAGTGGAATTGATAGAAACTAATACTGGATTTCAAAGAGTTTGTCCGTTGTGTATGAGAAAAATCTAGAAGTCAGCATCAGGATTCGTCGTCCTTTAGGCATCTCTGCAACCAAAGCCGTGCCAGGTGCAAAACCACAAATCGGTGGGTTGAAAGGTGTGTTCTAGGATAAACCTTCTCACTTATTTATGCATTATTGTTGTACTCTGCAAGATCTTTTAGGCTGCACATTCACAAATAGTTGGGTCAGTTTTGTAGCCACATATACTCATAGCAACTTTTGATTGCCCCATTCCTGTTCTCAGGCAGTTGAGTATTTTCCACTGGAGCCAGGGTGCCTGTGAACCGGGAGGGAGTGCCTCAGAAGGAGGGATTCTCATGTCAGTAGAAGGGGGGCATTTTCTAGCCGTCTGATCTATGTTGTTAGGGGTTCGACATGGCTGAGGAAGCTTCTCCTTGATTCAGTTGTTGTATCGTTGGTTCACGTCCATAAAGGAAACAGAGTTCATCACAAGTAACATTTGTGATCTCTACTCGGCTGGCAACTTCCCGTCTCACATCTGAACAGGCAATGCCAGTGAGGAGATGTAGGTTGTTCAGGTTTATAGGCTTTAGATAGTCAGTGATCAAGCAGCAGGTGTTGTTCAATGCTGAATTTAAGTTTTTGGCATGCATTGATCTCTCCCAAACAGGACAAGCCTACTCTGCAGAGGAACTCTATGAAGAAGTATAACTCTCCTAACAAACAAACAAGCAAAAGAAGCAAGAATCATTAAAATACTGGGAACGACATCCCTGTGCATAAATGGACAATACACTTGAAGAAGCCCAGAAGAAGGCATATCAATCGAAATGTAGTAGAAATGTAAATATCAACGTTGATGAAGACAATAGTCATTGATCAAAGCAGGCATTGAAGCCTATATCCCCATGCGAAAATTCTTTAGCAAGCCCCACTCTCTCCAATGGTTTACCTCGAAATATGTAGCTGCCATAGCTTAGAGGCAACAAGCGTTCCGTAAATTAAGACGCCATAAGTCAGCTACTAATAGACATACATTTATAGAGTCAAGAAATAAATGTAAGGCCGTGATAGGCGAAGCAAAGAGAAGGTATAATGAGTTAACAAAAAAACGCATTCAATCACAGAAACTAGGTACTTGTGATTTCTGGAAAACCTACAATAGTGTAGTGAACAATGGACCATCAACGATTCCCCCACTATCAAACCACAATGATGTCGTTTGCACGGCAACTGATAAGGATGAACTACTTGCCCAGCGTGTCGCTTCTAACTCCACTTTGGACTCAGATAACCACCCCCTCCCCAAATTCCCATTGCGGACCGACGCCACACCTGATAACCTGCTCATCACCCCATCCCAGGTCAGAGACATCATAAAAAACCTTGACACCTCCAAAGCTTGTGGGCCTGATCTTATACCTGTAATAATAATAAAGAAATGCTCTGCTGAACTGGCCCCTGTCCTCTCCAAACTCTACAATAAATGCCTAGCTGAATCTTGATTCCCCGATAGCTGGAAAATTGCCTCTGTGGTACCAGTCTACAAGAATTATAGGAATAGAACCGATCCTCAGAACTATCGCCCAATCAGTCTACTGTCGATCTTTGGTAAAATCTTTGAATCCTTAATCAATCTAGCGATAGTACGGCACTTAGTTAATGCTAAACTTCTTTCTGACCGCCAATATGGATTTAGACAAGCACAGTCTACTGCAGATATCCTAACCGTCATCTCTGAACGCATGTATCATACACTCGACAAGGCAGGAGAAGCTAGGGCAGTAGTGCTTGATATATCCAAAGCCTTTGACAAGGTATGGCATAAAAAGCTTCTCCTGAAAATACGCTCATACGATATTACTGGCAATTACTTAATATAATTAGATCATTCCTAACCAAAAGAAAAATCCAGGTTGTCCTCGATGGCCGTTCATCTAAGCAACATGACATAAATGCTGATGTACCCCAGGGATCTATCCTTGGACCTTTAGTGTTCCTGATCCATATAAACGATCTCCCTGATGACATAGAGTCTGAGAATGGTTTATTTGCTGATGACACCACGTTTTACTCTCGCCATGTTGGCAAAACAGACGCGATCATATCCGAGGCAATGGCTGAATGCTTAGAAAATGACCTCCAGGCGGTAGTGGAGTGGGGTCATACATAGTTGGTAACTTTTAATGCCACAAAGACAGAGCTCCTTTCCTTCAATAACTACAAGAAACCTCTCCAACCACCGATTGCCATGGCAAATAACACTCTACTTGAGAGTTTATCATTCAAACTCCTCGGCCTAACCTTCACAGGTAACATGAATTGGAATAAATACATTGAAGACATTGCCAAGGCTGCTGCAAAGAAGGTGGGATCCCTCTACCGTGCTAGTAAACTCCTTGCATCATCCTGTATCTCTACAAAGCCACCACCCACCCATGCATGGAGTATTGTTGCCACATCTGGGCTGGTGCATCATATACTAGTCTCTCCCTCCTTGACAAGGTCCAAAAAAGAGTCGCCAACCTAATAGGTCCCTCAATGTCAACCAAGCTCCAGTCTCTCTCTCATTGCCGCAATGTAGTATCCTTGTGCTTGTTTTACAAATACTTTAATGGATTATGCTCCGATGAATTGGCTACTCTGGTGTCCCCTCGACGGAAATTCACTAGACCAATTCGACAATCAACTAAATCCCATCAATTCACTTTGGAGGTCCCCAGATGCCGAAGAGCTTTCTACTCAAATAGCTTCTTTCCTCATGCTGCTGGCCTCTTAAACTCCCTCCCTACCCTCTGTTTCCCCGACAATACGGACATGCAGAAATTTAAAACTAATGTAAACAGACATCTCGCTGCGCAGATCCGAATTTATGTTGACCCCCCTACCTTCTCCCTTTTTTTTCTCAGTAACCCCTTACGTCTACAGTGGCGGCCTGCCTTGTTTGGGGTGAACTATGTTAAAAAAAGAAAAAGAAAAGAAAACAATGTAAAAAAACGAAACTATAATGATAGAAAAAGTAAATTTATATGCTTTTATAAAATAAGTCCTTGGATTGAAGTAATTAAATTCAATGAAACGTTTATGATGATTTTGAACCAAAAAAATTTTTTGGAAATGTTTAAAGCATATTGAATAGGAAATTGGACCATTGGAACAGTGGTGAGAATACTTGTTTTATAATCAGTCGGTTACAGGTTCAATCCCACCTTGTAGCAGCTTTAGCAAATGCCAGAAAATCATATGCTATGGGTCAAGCCAAAGCCTTTTGAGTGAAATTGGGTATGATGAAACTGTTCAGAAGCCATTGGAAAGTATGGCTTGAATGTGTACTGCCATATTTCGCCATCCCAAGACATGCTGCATGATATATATGCACCACGAAGCACCTCTGCAACTCCTAGGAAAGGACTGATTAGTTTTGATATAAGTTGCAAATCTGACCTAGGATTCACATCTGGCCTGAAAAACGAACAAACAGAACACTTTTTCAAATTGTGTGATATTCCTTTATCTTTGTACAACTTCATTTCATTTAAATAAACATTTTTTTCTATTTTCCGTATTATAGTCTATTATTAAAAGTAGTTAATTTTGTAAACAAAATTGTTGATCAAATAATAACTATTCTTTTTAACTGATTCATTAAAAAACTATTGTATGATTTTGCTTACTTTTGTTGTCTGAGTAACAGGATCCAATGTTATGTAATGTTTTTTCTTCTTAAACAGACAAGAATAAGCATCAATGTTGTCGTCATCATCATCATCATCATCATCATCATCATCATCATCATCATCATCATCATCATCATCGGTTTAGCGTCCGTTTTATATACTGGCATGCGATGGATGGCTTTTAGAAATAAACTTCCACACTATCCTATCTCTGGTCAGGCTTTTATTTATCCCTCTTTCTCTCAAGTCCATTCTTATCACATCCTCCCATGTTTTCCTTGACTTATCCCTGTGAACTACATCTACCACCTCAACTGTTCTATATGTACTCTCATCCATTCTTTCAACTTGGCCATACCATCAAAATATGTTCTGCACACATTTTCTTATACTATCCAGATTAAATTTTCTACTGAGGTCATCAGATCTAAGCCTATATTTAAGACTCACATTACACATCTATTGTATTATTCTCATATCATTTATCTCCATACAATGCATCTCTTAAACCCTCACTGACCAGGTTTCACTTCCATACATCATCACACTATGTACTGAGAGACTCTCCCCTTGATCGACACTGGTAACGTTCTGCTGGTTAGTAATTCAATGCAATTCAATTGCGATTAAACGAGCCAAAGCAAATATATAAATCAATTACATATGTTCTCGTTCATTCTCAAATAACGTTTTCTGTGCTTTCATCACTGGGAAAACTTTTAAATATGCCTTTCAGAAATGCAATATTTGTTCAAAGTACATACATTCCTTTTGAAAATGCAGCATGAGTTGGTCATTCCACAGAAATGTTCAAATTTCAAATATTTGAACAGAATTCAATTAAAAAATAGAAATCTTATTTCTTTTATTTAAATTTAAAAAAAAACTTATGCATTTATGTTAAAAAATTTATGTTAAAATGTCCAATAAATTTGTGCACAGAGAAAAATGTTCATTATTTCTTCTTTTCCATATGATATCCATATCATTTACTTTGATTAGCATGAAGGGAATTATAGATTTAAAAAAATTACTTTAACAGTCATGTAACCAATATATTTATATATATATATATATATATATATATATATATATATATATGCAAAGAAGTAAAATGTTTTTTTTCAACATTTATTTATTATTTCATTGTGTTTTATAATTTTATAATTTTATATCATTGTTTTATTATTTTATAATTTTATATAACGCGTTTCAAGCGGTGGTCCGCTTTCATCAGATATGTAAATCCATTTGAAGAAATGTCTTTCGATTTGAAAAGAATGTTGTTTCATTTGAGGAAATTTGTTATTGTTTGACGTTTTTGCGCATGCGTGGGTTTGCGGGTGTCTGAGTACGTGTTTTGATAATTTTATATCTTTTATTTTTTATTTTTTATTTGCCATTTTCCTTGCTTCTCTTGGTCAAGTACGTGTTACTTTGACCCTTATTCTATCGGTCATCCCAGCTTCTCAGAGTGCTTAGATTTTCTTTTTAAACTTAATACTTTTTATTGCTTTTTGTTGTTGTCGTATCCAAGACGGCTGCCGTGCCTGCGTGCGCGTGTGTGTGTGTGCTCGCATGCATGTGGTTTGCTCTGAGTCTTGTACATAGGTGAGCAACACACACACAAACATGCACACAGACACACACACACATGTGCGCACACACACACAGGCGTATGGTTAGACAGTGATAGAGAGGTGGATAAAGGTTGAAATATACAGGGCGTTACGGAGCCCTCCAAAAAGGAGCGCGCTCCAGGAGCACACTCCTTTTTACTGGAGCGAAGGAGAGGAGGGCTCATTTTATATTCAGCGGGAGTGGAGCGGGAGCAACTCCATTTGGGACTAAGGAGCGGTGATTTTAGTGCTCCGCGCTCCTCGCTCCAAATTTATTTGATATTTTTTTCTTTTAAACATTAGTTTTTTATTCAGCAATATAAAGGAAAATAAAAAAATGTCTCAGAGTTTACTCTGAGTCATTTTTAAAAATTATATCTGGTAAATGTATATGAGATAGGGAGAGGGAGAGGGAGAGGGAGGGAGAGACAGGGAGAAAGGAGAATATTTGAAGTACTCAGATTTTTACATCTATGTGTTAAATTTTTGATGGGACATTTTCTTAAGGCAGAAGACAGACAATTTGTCACCAAATGTCTTTAAAGGCGCCAGTAAGTCTATAGACGCCTTTGAAGTTATTTTCTTATAGATTTGAATTTTTTTATTTATGACAACGGGTTTTATTGTGATTGAATAAATAAGCCAATTTTTCTTTTAATTCGTGTTTTTAAATAAAGAATTTTAAGTTCAATTATACTATAGGGGCCGTTGGATTTTCTCGCCCATTTCGCTCGGTATTCACCCAAATATTCGATAAAATCGATTTTTGGGGTGAAATGGTACATTTTGTCCTGACAAAAAATTCTAATTTATTTTTTAGCATATATCAAATTGAATTGTTATGCCGCATTTTTACCCGCTGTTGATGTTCTTTTTATGTTTGCTTTTAAATTCGTTAAATTCCGTTAAAACTTGCTTTTGTAAATAGAATGTTCAAAGTTTTTTTTTGTGTGTAATAAAATGTGAACGCAGTAAAAATATCTTTAGTCCAAGGAAAAAATATATTTAGTCCAAGGAAAAAATATATTTAGTCCAAGGAAAAAAAACAATAAAAACAAACATGGCCGCCAGCGATTAAAACCTGGAATTAAAGTTTGATTCTCAACATTTTAAAAAGTAAATGAGAATTTTATTTCAGGACCAAAAATACAATTAACACGAGCAATCAGTTTCATCCTAAATTTGGGCGAAAACCAAGCGAAATGAGCGAAAGAAAACAGCGGTCCCTATTCTACAATTAAACCGATGTTTAAACTTAATTAAATTAAAGAAAATATCTTAAATTTTAATTTTAAAAAGCAAATAATTAGATTTTCTGACAAATTTTGTGTTTTTTTTAGAACCGAAAGTAGATTAGATATCTTTCTTTATCTTAAAAAATCTATTATCGAATATTAAAATTGTAAACAGTTTGCTTTTGTTAGAGATTTCAAATATAGATGTTTTCACCTTTTTTTTCAAATTTTTCATTTTAATAAATGTTTTGCCCGACCTAGGAAAACTTGCTCCAGTTAATTTTTTAATTTTTTATTTTTTTTGGGGGGGAGGGGGGGGAGGGGGGGGGATTTGACCCGATATTTTTTCAACTCCCAAGGTTTAGGCCAGATATTTTGTATGAAATTTTAAGACATTAAATGGATCTCTGAATTGTTTATTGACAATTTATTGATATTTTTGGGGCAACTTATGAAAAATATTTTTTTTATTCAATCCTTAAAAAATAAACTTCATTGGGTTTTTTTCGCCCTAAATTGTACTATAGACAAAAATGGATGAATCGATTTGTTTGAAAGAACTTGCGCGTTTCTCTGTTATAAATAATAATATACATTATACGATATAGTTACGTTCGTAAAACAAACAAATATTAAACAAACAACATGACGAGTAATGTTGCCCTGGCTGTCTCTCCTTTTCCAGAGAAATGTTTTCTTTAAAAAGAAAATAATCACTAATAATGTTTAAAAGTAAAACTTTATTTACTTAAAACAAAAGAAAAAATATCGGGTCAAATTTTCCTTTCCTGAAAAAATAGGTTGTTAATGTAATGAAAATAAAAATTGTTTTAAAATGCTTCAGGGATGTTTCTATTTCTATTTTATACCTCAGGAAACGAAAATTTACGTATAATCTTATACTTCGTCTCAAAATATTAGCGACATTTTGTTAAATATTATCTTACAGTCTTACACTTAAAGTGACATCCCAACACATATCGATGAGATCCTTTGACGCCCACCCCTATACTTCGACCATTCATTGGCAGAATAGAACGTTTATGAAAGAAGGTACATTTTCATTATGGAGCGCTGAAAAAGAGCCGCTCATTTTTTATAGGAGTTGGAGCGGGAGCAGCTCCTTTTTGAAAATAGGGAGCGTGAGAGGAGCCAGCTCACATTTTCGGCGTTGAAGCAGGAGCGGGAGCAGCTCCAAAAGTAATGGAGCGCGTAAAGCCCTGGAAATATATATATATATATATATATATATATATATATGTATATACACACACACATATATACACACACATATATATATATATATATATATATATATATATATATATATATAGATACACATACATACATACATACATACATACATACATATACACACATATATAAAAGATAAGTTAATGCAATCGGTCCAACTAGATTCGAACTTGGTTTAGCCGATTTTATAGTCCGGTATTTAATGTGCAAATCTAATATCTATTGTAAACGATTAATTTAACACAAGTTGCTATTTGACTCATAGCTGTGTAGAAGTGCGTAATAAGGAGTTATGTACTAAGATTATCTTACTTGAATAAGAATTTTCCAGTCTATAGATAACTATAAATAGTTATTTATGTTTGTACTTAACTAAAGGTGGATAAAGTTTGATAAAAGTGTGTGTTGTTAGGGTAATAATAATTTTCTGTACCAAAATAAATAAATATTGTGCTCTTAATTTTTAACTTTAATTCTTAATTAATCGAGCCCTCTGCTGGGATTTTTCCTACTATATTACAAAGAAGTTATAAATATATATATATATATATATATATATATATATATACTAGAAGAATACCCATCCCAGTTCGGGTAAAATTAATTCCCTGAATAGAACCGTTTTCCACCACTTTTATGCCCTCTTATGAAGTTTAAAATCAATATATAATGTCTAGAATCCATTATATATAGTGTTGAGTCAAGAGAAAATTGAAGGCGTAAGCTTAAGGGTTCTTAAGGACAAATTGAAATTAAGTGAATCTTGTTTTATTTGTGTTTAATGACTATGGATCAAATTCAATGCAAATCCGACATATTTTAATTTTCAAATTAGAGATTGTGTCCATATTATGATCCCTAAACCCCCTTTAAAATACTCAAACGAAACTGAAATTAGGGGAATATTCATTAATTAATGTTATGGTTACATGTCACAAAAATCGGAGGTTTCTGAATTTTCATGAAGGACTTCCACTCCCTTTTTCCTCCTTAGCATAAAACTAAATTAAACTAAATGTAGCCAGCATTTAGACCCGTTACGCCTAGCATCTGTGTTCTAAAATTCTTAATGATCCGTTAATTACTTTAAAAGTGAATCCTGTACATAGAAATATATAAACACGTAAACATACCTATCTTTATTAGTATAATATGCATCCCAGGACGGGTACACGCAATAAATATAGCATTAGTTTTAAATTTTGATGACAGAAGAAACCATAATGGTCCACACTCTGTCGGACTGATCGTCAATGACGTATCCTCGGCTGGTATCAATCTATCTGAATAAAATTTTATGATACTACATAAAATTTTGAAATACTGTATATATATTTATCTGCGAACACTCACACATATTTTGGCTTTTCTTAATTTGCATATTTATTTTATAAACAGATTCTAATAAAGTAAGATTCTGTAATATACATTTGTAATTTGCAATGTCATACTTTTTTTATATGTGCGCAATAGTTTCGTCGACAGTAAAACGTCTGCTGTTGGTGAAATGCTGAGAACAGATACAGATTTTTGCTCTAGCCTTATTTAAGGTGAGGCTCTGGCTATATTGGGTTAGGGTTAGGGTTAGCGTCTGATTTTAATTTTTAAGTTAACCGCACACTTACCCCCGGTAATCGTCCCAACTAGAGCCCGCTGAATAAGTAATATTAGCTTTTCCACAGAAGTCACATATCCCCAGCAAGGAGGTATTCAACTTCCAGTAGCCAGCTAGCTTAGGTCTATTTCCTAGAGTCAAATGGGCCACAACCAATCTATGGTCCAAGTGTCCTAACCAGTGGAACGTAGGATAAGATAGAAAGTCTACATCTCCTCTTCTAACAAGCATCCTGTCACAGTATGTACTTGAGCAGGAAAGCGCGCTAGTATGCCACGTCTACATCTCCCGCCCCGGATACTCGAGACAGAACCTATCAACAAGATAGACAGACTGCTCTCACACCTATCCAATCTTTTAGTTTCGCTCATACTATCTATCTTGGGATCAAGGATGGCATTCCAATCACCCATTAAAATTAGTCGCTTCGAACCCGTGAGGAACGCCACTAACCGTCGAAAAAAGGAAATCCTCTTGCTGGACGCATAAATCGCGATGATATGTAACTTGCTGTTGCTAATGGCAACATCGGCTACGACCAGCTTACCTTCAGCATATGTGTGTACAATGTTTACTTTTGCGGACAGAGTACGACTCACTAACAAGGAAACACCCCTAGCATCACAGCTGGCAAATGCTGAAAAGACATCGTAATCCCTAGACAGCAAACGACAATCAAAGAAAAATATTCCATAGGCTCTGTTTTATTGCATTTAAGAGTTCATCTTATAATATGACCACCATATTTGTTTTTCTTTTCCGTTAAAATGTTCATATTCGATTGGTAAAAAAACATATAACAAAATGCACACATAAAAGTACATTCACATCAACCGTTATTGTCTTTATTTAACCATTCTTGTTTTTTTCAATTTTTCCTCTTCTTTTTCGGAAGTGACTCATACTAGATTGATGGATAACGGTGTGATAGATTTGTATTCCTTAAGAGAAAGATAAAACTGAAAAAAAGGAGAAAAAAATGAAGAAAAAAACAGTCTAAGGAATGTTTATTGACTTGATAAAAAGAAATAAAAAAGGAATATAGAAATTTCATATGTATAAATTAAATGAATATTGGACACATCTTGATTTTTCAGCTTGACTGTGGCAAGTTCTACACTGATGAAGCTTCTTCGTGAATGTTTGGCAAATTTTGTATAATATGTGTATATTTTCAAAATGGGCAAAAACAATTAACAAAACAAATAAAGCGTTTTTGGATAAAATATGGAATGTTTTTTTAGTAACTAGGGTTATATTATGTTAAATTAAGAGCTCTAGTCATATTATACACTACTACATAAACCTTTGCGCGAACCTAATATATATATATATATATATATATATATATATATATATATATATATATATATATATATATATATATATATATAATTTCTTACTCGCTCGAAGTCACCACAACAAGTCTTGTTTTCACAGTTCCCAGTGGGCTACTTTCCCGGCTCAGTCTGTTTTTATATCTAAATGAATAACTGCGAACGTTTTTTTTTTCATGTATCATTCCTATATTACAACGAAAACGGGTTCCTGTTATTTAAATTAATACAACATAGAAATTTTAAATACTCTATATATAGTAGAAACAACTGATAGAAGGACAGTTATTAGATAGTCTAATTTGCATATCTATTTTTAAGCACTTCATAATTAATTAGTATTTGATGTTATTTATTTCTAATTTTATTGTACTATCTTATCTACATATCTGCAATAGTTTCGTCAATATTAATAGTAATTAATTAAAATGATTTAATTAACAAAATGGATGACTTAAGAAAACACAACATCGCTCGCGAGAATTTTTACCGACTCGGCAGAAGACAGAAAGAAAAAAGGAGGAAGGGCGTGGCTAGCTTGCTATTAACTGGTTTTCTCTATCTATCTGGATGGCTAATTTGTTTGCCCCCTTCTCCTCTCTCCCTCTTCCCCTTTCTCTCTTCAGTTAACGACGCCATATCATTTTTGTTTTGTTTTTTAAATTAACGTCTGATGCCCCTACGATACTTAGAACATATACTACACTTTGATCTTAGCCAAAAGACCAAGAAACTATAATAAAATAATGCTTTTATAACTAGGCATTTTTAAATGAATTTTAAAAAGACTGATTTAATTTATTATTGTATTAACTTTCAATGGGATGACCAGTGTGGTATCGGTTCTGATGTCATAAGACCGCCCCCCTCCCAGGAATTATCTCCTCATTTTATAAGGGGTGGGGATAATCCTCCCAGGTATTACATCCTCCTTCGAGGGAGGGTTAATGTAGTATCTGCTATGTTGTCATGAGACCATCTTCCCAAGTACTACCTTCTCCTTTTTTTTTGGGGGGGGGGGGAGGAGTAGTGTAGTATCTTTTCTGTTGCTCCTTCTTCTTTTATAGGGAAGATTCTCCCAGCTTGTAGCTCCTCTATTTTGGAAGGGGGTATTGTAGTATATGTTCTGTTGTAATGGTACCATCCTACCAGGCATTAACTCCTCCTTTGAAGCTCAGTGTATCTAGTTCGTTCATCATGATATCATCCTCTCAACCTAGCAAAAATATGTGACAGGAGGGAGCATATATATATATGTATATATATATATACATATAAAATATATATATATATGTATATATATAGTCTAAAGAAGCTTTAAGTCATTTTAAACAAAAGAAAAAAAAAAGAAGTAAAATGCAGTTTAAATTCACAGAGAAACTAACTAAATCCAAGATATTGCAGACTTAACATTCGTTGGAAAATTCATATATAAATAAAGAAAGAAATAAGTAAATAAAATTAAAAGGGGGTTTAAGTATCTAACAGTGAAACAAAAACAGAAGACCTTAAGCGTCTAATATTAACACGGGATCATCAGCTGTTTACCATGTAACTGTTTCAGAGATTTAAAAACAGGACAGTTATAATATTCATGGCTCTCCAATGGTACTGATTAAACTATCATTTCCCCAATAACCAAGTGTCGAAATAATTCAGCTTAAAATTTCACTAATATATACATTAATAATAATAATAATAATAATAATAAAATAATAATATTAATAATATATTACCCTTTAGACTACCGTGTGATATGCTAATTTGCATATCAAATAACATTAATAATAATAATAATAAAAATAATAATAATAATTATTATTATTATTATTATTATTATATATATATATATATATATATATATATATATATATATATATATATATATATATATATATATATGTGTGTGTATATGTGTATATATGTATATATATATATATACTTCGTGGCCTTTTGGCTAAGATCAAAGTGTAGTATCTGTTCTGATGGATATTGCACCCCATAGACTGGTATTGTCTTGGCCTTCGGGGCTTGATTTACGCTGGTCTATGGGTCTGTCCTGTGAAGTTCTAGGAGGTCCACCCTCCCAGGCTTCGCCTCCCCTCTTTGGGGAGGAGTAAGTTTATTGCTTACTGCCTGAGGCGCCCCTACCGGGGAATACTGACGAGGCTGCCCAGGCAATTTTTAATGGCCAGAGTGCTCACCTCTCGAGCGCTGGCTTTTCAAACCCCACTTTCCCGACCCGACCTTGTGGGAGTAAGATAAAAAACTTGCCTTGTGCTTAACTCCTGGAGAGGAGTAAATCAATACTCATTAGAAGTTCTCACACATGTCCTTATCAGTGATCGCTCACTCGTAACGGCAGATAGTATTCCCTAGAGTCTGAGTGACAACAAGTCTCTTCGGATATCCAGTACTCTTCACTTATTTCAATATTCATTGAAAATCACATTGCTTTCTTGAAACAGTAATTTACCATTGATTTCTTACTGACAACAACTGTTGGCTTTCTTTAGAATTTGAGTGGCTTCCTTAAGATTCCAGTACTATCCTTGCTTATTATGTGGAGGTCTGGATGGTGCGCTTCATTCCTCAGTTTTTTCATCTTCCTTTCATTACCATTTTGGTGATATCATTTGAGCACAGGTTGGAGCTGGTGCTGGTCTGATTGCAAGAGTTACGACTCGATTCAATCCCTTTTATTAGTGTTATATTTTTTCTATATTTCATCCTATTTCTCTATTAATTTACTTATGGCTTGTGTGTATCCCCTTGTAAGATGGATGGGGTGGCCTCCTTCGCACTTTTTCAATATTGCAGCTGTTTTCATCAGTGACGTGCTTTACATAGAGTCAATCGTTACTTTGAGTCCAATGTTTCTTAGTTTGTTTTCCAGGTTTTTCGAAACTGTTCATAAAAAGAACCTTGTGTCAAACTTTTCCCTCGTCGAGAGGCACGGATTTATAATTGATATTGACGATTTTAAAAAGATTTGAATTATATAAAGTTGCTAACAAACAGAAACGATAAATAATTTTGTGTATTAAGGAACAGAATTGAATATACAGTTGCTAATCTCTATCTTCTCATGTGTGTGTTCGTGTGTGTTCGTGTTTGTTCGTGTTTGTGTGTTTTTCTCACCTATACGTGACTTACACACTAGTATTTTGATTTATTGATATAAATCGATTATCATTTATTTTATTTCGTTTTATTATTAAATTATTATATTCTTAAGTATTTTTAGTACTTAAAAATATAATAATTTAATTGCAAAATTAAATCCATGAGAATGAATTTCAGTTTATTCGTATACAAATTAGCCATTTGAATGTTTTGTTAAAAATTAAACAAAACGACTTATTTCGTGACCCTTCGAAATGTGCAAGGAATTTGAAAGCATTTAAACTGATGAACACGAAAGTCGTTTCTGGTTTTAAAATCCTTAGCGACTCCTCATTTATAAAATGATTGAATGTTTTGGAAGCTAATTACATCCAATAATTTTACAGAGATGAAAACAACATTACCGTGAGGAAAAAAATAGTTATAATTTTAAAATAATTTAGTTTAATTAATTACCAAACAATACTAGTTAAATTTAACTTTCAAAATCCTATTAAAAATAATTTGTAAAAAAGAAACAAACGGTATAATTAAAAGAAAAGAAAAGATAACTAAAACAAAAATGAAGTAAAAAAATATATGAAAATAAAATCGTATCTAAGTACATAAGGTAAACTTGGAATCGACAGATAGATAATTTTTTAAATTTGTTTTTTATTATAGTTCACCCCAAACAAGGCAGACCGCCACTGTAGACATAAGGTGCTACTGAGAAAAAAGGTGAAAGTTTGTTTTTTTTTGTTTTTTTTCAACCTAAATTGAGAACTGCTCAGCGAGATGTCTGTTTACATTAGTTTTAAATTTCTGCATGTCAGTAACGTCAGGAAAACAGGAAGCAGGGAGGGAGTTCCAGAGTCCAGCAGCATGAGAAAAGAAGCTTTTGGAGTAGAAAGCTCTTCGGCATCTGAGGACCTCCACAGTGAATGGATGGGATGTGGCAGACTGTCGGGTTAGTCTAGTGAATTTACATCATGGGGCACCAGAGCAGCAAGTTCATCAGTGCATAATCCATTGAAGTACTTGTAAAACAGACACAAGGAAGCAACATTGCAGCGATGTGACAGGGGCTGGAGCTTGGTTGATAGTGAGGGACCTATTAAGTTGGCGACTCTTTTTTGGACCTTGTCTAAGAGGGAGAGACTAGTGGATGATGCACCAGTATAGGATCAGGCCCACAGGCTTTAAAGGTGTCAAGGTTTTTTATGATATCTTTGACCTGAGATGGGGTGATGACCAGGTTTTCAAGTATGGCTTCAGTCCGCAATGGGAATTTAGGGAGGGGGTGGTTTGCTGACTCCAAAGTGGAGTTAAAGGTGAAATGCTGGGCAAGTAGTTCAGCTTTATCAGTTGTCATGCAAGCAACATTGTTGTGATTTGATAGTGGGGGAATTGTCGATTGTCCATTGTTAACCACACTATTGTAGATTTTCCAGAAACAGATAGGCCATTTTAAATGTTGAGTATTAAAAACCAGAATTATATGTAGTTATTCCTTCGTCTATACATGTTTATTAAAATAATATGGGCAATTTCTGTCTATATATTTTGATAAAGATCCTATCTAGTTTCCTGATCAGACTCTTTGTTTCGGATGGAAACAATCTGATGAATTCGCATGAGTTACAATTTGATGTATTTTCGGTTTGATCGTGTTGTAAGGGGACACTCACTGATTGATCAGTCTTACAACTACGAAAAACAAACACAAACATAAATAAGCAAAGTAGAAAAATCAAACTCGTGGTGTGCAGTAAAATATAGAAGTAACATTTATTTAAAAGAAATAATTATGTGACCGTTGATTCAGTGAGTCGACAGAAAAGGAGGGATCGTTATAGTAGAATGATGATGATGATTGCTATCCTGGCCGAAGAGTCCTTTAGTGATGATTCTCGTGAATGAATCGGCTGCTGGCTGCTGTGAAAATGATTCTTGGCCAGAGTGTCCTTTAATCTCTTCACTGGAAACTGTTGACGTAGCTGCTGTAGAACTTTGGGTTGGCCGGAGGAACAAGGTGCAGATATTGATGATAATGATGGACAATCATTGCGTGCGGTAGGAGAAGGAGGGGGGGGGTAAATTACGGTTGCTGCTGACGACTAGGTTCGTCTTGGTAGGTCCAAATGCTGTTCTGTTTGACAGCGATTCGAAGGGAAAAGGCTACTGCTGGAGGTTGCCGTTGAAAAGGTGAAAGGCGCCATAATGTTTGGCAATGATTGGTAGAGAAAGGTGTAGTCAGAGGAGACGGTGTCTCGTTGGGCATTGAAGCCTAGGTGCAACGCACCCCTAATGAGCGGCTGAGTAAAGAAACACACCCTTTATATAGTGTTTTGCGAGCTTCTTCTGATACAATGCTTTGATGAGATTTGGTCGATTTAAGTGACGATATGTGCAAAAGAAGAATTAAGCATCTGGTTGTGTTATGAGTACCAAGTCATAAACAGATCGCATAACAATCGCATAACAATCGCAGTCCACTCTCAGCAGTTTTATGTATTGCTAAATAATAAACAATTAAAATATCTATTTGAGTAAATTTGTCTGAAAATTATGTATCTTCAGAGTTTTTAATTAGTAATATTCACTTAACAGTTAAAGACATTTTCATATATTTGTACTGGATAAAAAATTAATTTTATTAAGCGGTTTCTAGTTTTTATATATACCAGTAAAAATATGCGACCGGAAAAAGCATATTTTTGCTAGTATATATGAGAAATGAATATATACTACATTTCCACCCCAAAAGAAGGAGGTAATGCCTGCGAAGATGATATCATGACAACAGAACAGATACCACACTACTCCCAAAAGGGAAGGTAATGCCATGGAAGAAAGATTCAAGACAACAGAACAGATACCACACTATTCGCCCCCCCCCCCTCAAATTGAGGCGGTAATGCCTGGGAAGATGGTATCATGATAACAGAACAGATACGACACTGTTCCGACCCCTAAAAAAGGAGAAGGTAATTCCTAGGAGGATGGTATAATGATCAAAAAACATATACTAACTACCTCCTTAAAGGAGGAGACAATGCTTGGGATGATGGTCTCATGGTAACTATAACAGATACTACACTACCCCTCTCCCCGAAAAAAAGAGGTTAATCTGTAGGAGGATTGTATCATGACCACAGAGCAGTTACTAAACTCCTCCTCCCAAAATAGGAGGCAGTATTCCTGAGGAGATCGTAATATAACAACAGAAGAGATACTACACTCCTCCTCCTAAAATAGGAGACAGTATTCCTGGGGAGATGGTAATATAACAACAGAACAGATACTACACTCCTCCTCCCAAAATAGGAGGCAGTATTCCTGAGGAGATCGTAATATAACAACAGAACAGATACTACACTCCCCCTCCTAAAATAGAAGGCAGTATTCCTGGGGAGATGGTAATATAACAACAGAACAGATACTACACTCCCCCTCCCAAAATAGGAGACAGTATTCCTGGGGAGATGGTAATATAACAACAGAACAGATACTACACTCCTCCTCCCAAAATAGGAGGCAGTATTCCTGGGGAGATGGTAATATAACAACAGAACAGATACTACACTCCCCCTCCCAAAATAGGAGACAGTATTCCTGGGGAGATGGTAATATAACAACAGAACAGATACTACACTCCCCCTCCCAAAATAGGAGGCAGTATTCCTGGGGAGATGGTAATATAACAACAGAACAGATACTACACTCCTCCTCCAAAAATAAGAGGCAGTATTCTTGGGGAGATGGTAATATAACAACAGAACAGTTACTACACTCCCCCTCCCAAAATAGGAGGCAGTATTCCTGGGGAGATGGTAATATAACAACAGAACAGATACTACACTCCCCCTCCTAAAATAGGAGGCAGTATTCCTGGGGAGATGGTAATATAACAACAGAACAGATACTACACTCCCCTCCTAAAATAGGAGGCAGTATTCCTGGGGAGATGGTAATATAACAACAGAACAGATACTACACTCCCCCTCCCAAAATAGGAGACAGTATTCCTGGGGAGATGGTAATATAACAACAGAACAGATACTACACTACCTCTTCTCTGAATTGAACATCGAAAGATTGTACATTCGTCTAAAATAGTATAGTAAACTGAATTGAGCATTAAAAGATAGTAATAGTATAGGTTCAACTTCAGACAAACAGATACCAAATCTCCATTAGTCATAGAAATATTATTGTATACTAAATTGAGCATTAAAATAGTAATAGCGAAGTTTTGGCTTCAGATATAGAAGTATTAGTATAGTTTCGGCTTCAGATATAGAAGTATTAGTATAGTTTCTGTTTCAGACAAACAAAATACCAAATCTCCATTAATAATGTATATATGAAATTTAGTTTTATACGTGTGTATATGTGTAAATTTAAAAAAACTATTAAAAATTGGAATAAGATTATCGATTCAAATAAGAGATAGCTAAAGAGGAGTAATAAATAAATAATAAATAAATATAATTAATGGAGAATTGGGATTTTCAATGACAATTCTTTCTTCTTTTCTTTAGCTGATCATATTGCTATGATACTGCTCTGAATACTAACCAATGAGATGCATTAAAATTGCCACGATGTCTCTCTTGTTACACCCTTGTCTATTCCTATCTTGGATCCGATGCAGTGCAAAGTAGGGGATCAGTTGGCAAAGCACGGATGATCCACAAGGTTTCCATAGCAACAAAAACAAAATAATAACATTCCTTTGTTCTCTCTTCTGCAACTCTCACCACAAATATTCTTTAGAATTATCTATATGTCAATATGTATAACTACATATTAATATTAATAACAAAATGATCATATCAGACCGTTCAGTAGCAGACAACATTCAAACCGAAAGAGGAGGGAAGGGTTAAAACAGACCGGGTGGTACAGAGTGTAATTCACAAGTGTTGATACATGGAGTAGGATAGGACAGAGGGTGTTATCAGTTTTGAATGAGAGACAGAGAGTGGAACAGTATTTTTATAGGGAGATACATCAGATATGCCGATATACAATAACAGAGTTTTAATTAAATGCAGTTATTAATATAACTATGTTTCATACTACAAAGTAGCTCTACTCATATTGAGCACTGTTGAAGTAAATACTAATATATATATATATATATAGAGAGAGAGAGAAAGAGATAGAAGAAAAAAGAGTGATAAATATGCGACGATTGTCCAAATTTATTTCAAATTTCAATTGTTCAATGCAAGGTGTATTCAGTAATAAACTAGTGTTTATTATTCTTTCCTTAAGCCAAAGCTTTTCAAAGATCGAGATCTTATGATCAGAGGAGAAATACAGATAGATAAGTTGGCTTTCGAAAAAACCAAAGTTCAAATATTTGAAAAATATGAAAAATATTATTAAAAAATGCAGTGAAAGAAAAGAAAAAGAAAAGGAAAGTTCCGTAAAAAAGATATGTGGTTTGTCCGGGTGGTAAATTTCCGTTGAAAAGAAGTCCGATGAATTGTAGAACACGAAAAACTCTTTGCGTAGGAGCAGTGTGGAGAAAGTGCTCAAATATAAGTAAATCCAAACGCACTTAAAAGGAATTGAAAAGAGAAAAGCTGGCCATTATTGATAAACTTCCTGGACCATAAAAAGGCAAATGACATCTCGTCCAAAGAAGGTCTAAATCCAATAGGTTCCATCTACTAAAACTTTTACTTTTGGTTTATATTTGATCCTATATATATATATATATATATATATATATATATATGGGAAAAAAGAAACAATGTTTCAGACAATATGTAAAAATAAAAATGGAATAAAGAATAAGCAATTCAACAACTAACAAAATAACTCAAAAACTCATCTTGTAAAGTTCCACCGAGATATTTCAGTCGTGGATACGACCATTTTCAATCCACCGACCTCAAAACCATCAACAAAAACAATGAAACATTTATCAAATTCTTCAAAATCTCTACTAATCAAGCCAAAGAATGGACTTCCCTTATTTCATTCCACTCTACCATACCAACACTTTACGGTCTTCCTAAAACCCACAAACATAATATGCCCCTACGTCCTATCATTTCCAGTATTGGAAGTGTCTCCCACAATATCGCTAAATCATTGGCAAAAATTCTATCACCACTACTAGGCACTATCAGTAACGCACACATAACGAATTCAGGTCATTTCCTCAAAAAATTGCAAGATATTACTTTACATAATCATACTATGCACAGCCTTGATATTACTTCCTTATACACAAATATACCCGTAAAAAAATGCATCAACCTACTTTCCAAACACTTAAACAAAATAAATTTCTCTTGTTCTCTCCCAATCAAAAGCATCATAGATATCATTAGGAACATAACTTCTCTTACTTTCTTTAAATACAACAATGACTATTATAGACAGAAATTCGGCTTACCTATGGGGAACCCCCTTAGTCCCGTATTAGCGTGTCTGTTTTTAGAATTCCTCGAAACCGGTCCTTTTTCTTACCGTATCCCTAAAAATGCTACCTATTTCAGATATATTGACGATATTTTAATCTTTCTACCTGATAGTCATAAAATAGAAACATTAGCACAAGCTCTCAACAAAGTCGAACCTTCCATTAAGTTCACTTTCGAAAGTGAACAAAACAATTCTTTAGCTTTCCTTGACATTCTCATCCTCAAAAACAATAACAGCCTTTCATTTCAAGTCCATCGCAAACCAACCAACAAAAATGATTACTTACATTATTATTCTCATCATAATAACTATATAAAAAATAGCATGATAATCGGTTTTTATCTCAGGGCTCTGCGTATTTGCAGCCCTGAACATCTCTCTCAGGAATATAATAAAATAGAATCCTCTCTAACCACTTTAAAATATCCCAAACACGTCATTCTTTCCGCTAAAAAGAAAGCATCTCAAATACATCTAAAAAAGATAAAAAATACTAATACATCTCCTAATACAACACAATCCATATTAAGGAATGTTTTCCTTCCCACTAACTCTCGTAACACACATCTCTTTTCTTCGCTCTCACAACATAGTTTTAGAATTATCCAAGCTACCTCACTCACCATCAAAAATATTTTACAAATGCATAAAAACAAAAGTAAAGTCCTTTCATCACCCACTACAGCTGGTATTTATACTATTCCCTGCGCCGACTGTGGAAAAATATATTTCGGCGAGACACAACGTCCGTTGAAGAAACGAATATATGAACATAATCGTGCCATAAAAAACGGCGATACCTCAAATGCACTATGCACTCATATGATTTCTTCCGGCCACCACTTCAATACCCATAAGGCAATCCCTATCAAAAATATTCATGACACCAAACTTCGACGTCTCACAGAATCCTGTCTGATCCTATGTCATAAAAACACCATTGCCCAAAGGCAAGGCTTCTATAATATTTATTTTCCTACGGCTAGATCGATTTTATACGAGATGAATCTAAATGAATACGACTCTGGCTAACTTTTAACCCTTGTCTCCCTTCTTCCCCCTTCCCCTCCCCTGCCTCCTCCTCTTCCCTTGTTTCGTCCCTCGACGATAACTACTCCAATTACTACTAATCCTGTAGACTTCCGACGCTCTCAGCCCGAATTCAATCAGCAGGCGATATCTAAGCACTGATTTTTTCTCTCTCTCTTTTTATTTTTATTCTTTAATAGGTTTCGACAAAAACATGTCGATTTACCCTTCCTCACGTTTTCTCTCGTTTTCTCTTCTTCTTCGTTTCGTCTTCTTCAACTGACGTTCCCAACATTCCGGCTGATTGGTATCTCTTTCTTCTTCTTCTTCTTCTTCTTCTTCTTCTTCTTCTTCTTCTTCTTCTTCTTCTTTCTCTTTTTATAACATTCCTCGCATTCCTTTTTCTCCCCGTTTTGTTGTTCTCTGCACGTGACATTTTCTTCCAATCGCATTCTCTGTATGAATTTGAAAACTTTTCCGTTTTGAAATAAAGTTTATTAACTGATTGAAAATGGTCGTATCCACGACTGAAATATCTCGGTGGAACTTTACAAGATGAGTTTTTGAGTTATTTTGTTAGTTGTTGAATTGCTTATTCTTTATTCCATTTTTATTTTTACATATATATATATATATATATATATATATATATATATATATATATATATATATATATATTCATCATTTTACTATTGATCATAATTAAGTACTACATATGGCGAATATATATATATATATATATATATTTGTCATATGTAGTACTTAATTATATCATAAAATTATTAATAATGAAAAATGTTTAAATATCTCAAATGAAAAGGATCGTATATTAAATTTCATGAAAAGTTTTAAAGAAAAGTTAAAGCAAGGATATTAATGTGTTTTTTTTTATATATCTACTTTCAGTTAAAGAAATTAGTCTAAGTAATGGAAAGTATTTAAATATCTACAGTGACTTTTTGTTCTTTAAATAAACAAAAACATTCAAAAATAAAATCAACACCAAGAGAGTAAACAGAAACGCCTAACTCAGATGTGCCATTTGAAATGTGGCATAATGAGAATATTATAATTATATAAAGTTACCAATATCATTCGGTGCAAGAGAAAAATACGTTTTTTTTGGGGGGGGGGTACAGATTTACATGATTTATCCTTGCAATTTTTTCTTCTTTGCAAAGTATCCGGCCTAGAAATAATTGCTACCAACACATCGCCCTGAAAATTGAATAGATTCGCCAGAGTTCAGCTAAATTTTCTTTGCATGCTTTAAATATGATTTGTATTTTTTATTAAATTTTAACTTGTTATCATATTTAATTATATTTATTTTCTATGTTTTATTTTATTTTTGTTTTATTCCGAGTGCCTTTTATTTATAAATAATAAATTATTTCCTCTCCCATGTGTCTCTCAGTTTACCCCTACTGTCCCGAGAAATGCCCGTTTCGATGTTCTTGCGGTTAAATGAAAACAAAATCGAAAAGAATAGTTAGCTTAAACTTTGAGGAAAAAAGGTCTGACAACCCATAGAAGGATATCCCTTTCCTCCATCTGATTCTTAGACAAATGTTATATTCGTTCTCACCGAATCATTTGCAAAGTGGTAGGCCTACAAATTATGCTTACAACACATGGCCCAGAAAATTGAATCGATTCACCAAATTGCAGCTAAGTTTTCTTTGCATGCTTTAAATATGACTGGTATTTTTATTAATTTTAACTTATTTAATTTTTTTTAAATACCTGCGGAGGCTCTGAAATATCTTACTAGTACACGGCCGCAGGATTACCTCTCTCGGTGTGATGGACCCGTAGGTCATCGATCTATGATAAAAACTATGATATAAAAACTGTGCTACTGACTACTTACGTCTTGGCAGATAATCACTGGGGAAGGGAGGTCTCCTTAGTTCTGATCGACAACATTCCTAGAGTTGGAGTCTCGAACAAAATATCTGGTTTGCAAATCTAAAATTGCTGAAAGAATAGATGGGCTCTGCCTATCGCCCGGCCTTTGCCTTCGTAGCGTTAACAGCCACTGATCAATTAACAGTTGTATAATATCGTGCGTAACTGTACGTACAATGTCGCATATTGAAAGGAACCCCGGTGCTCTTTCCCAAGGCCACAACTTCCATAGATCAAGCATCGACTAATGGTCTGGTTGTGTGAGCTTATTGGCAGAAAACAAGCACCCACTTTGCCCTCCCCACTCTATCTAAAACCAAAATGACAATACAAAGAAAAAAACGCAAACCTAAACAAGACACCAACAAAAAAAAACATCTTTGTCTCTGCCCTTAAGGCTAGCATTCACAAATATCCCGGGGCTTAGAACCAACATCAATGACGTAGAAACCTTTCTCATAGTAAACTCCACAGATATCCTAGTACTAAGTGAAACAAACCTACAATCCTCAATCTCCTCACACCATTTTGACATGACTGAATACCTCACACTTTACCGTAAAGACTCTGACAAAATTTGCACGGGCTAGGAGTTTATGGTCAGAACACTAGTCAAGGGAAGGCCTTGACTAGTGAAAATAGGCTAGAATCAGATGATCAAGCCGACATGTGCTTTAGATTAACGTTACAGCACAGCATTAGTTACTTATATTTCATATACCATTCTCCTTCGACCCAGGACTGTACCCTGCTTAACTTTGTCCTTGAAAGCATTGATACAGAACTCTCACTTGACTCGAGTGCCCAAATACATATATTTGGAGATTTTAATGTACATCATTATGACTGGCTTGAATTCTCCAGCTATATAGTTGAAGCTGATAACTCCATGTATACTTTCTCCATAGCGCACACCCTCTCACAGACTGTCATTTTCCTGACCCGCCTCCCTGATCATATGGATCAGCAAGCCTCAATTCTCGACCTATTCTTGACCTCACTGTCCGAGGCTTGTGCAATAAATGTCCCTACTGATCAGTGTGCAAATGAGTTAACCGAATGAGTCAAAGCAATCATTAAAGCATATGTCCCCATGCAAAAATTCTACAGCAAACCCCACTCTCCACAATGGTTCACCTCGAACTGTGCAGCTGCTATTGGGCAGAGGCAGCAAGCATTCCGACAATTCAACCGCCACAAGTAAACTACAAATATACAGAAACTTATAGCGTCAAGAAATCATTGTAAGACTGTAATAGATGAAGCAAAGAGAAGATATACAGAGATGACCAGAAAACGCATTGAGTCACAGAAATAAGGTACTTGCGATTACTGGAAAATCTTCAATAACATGGTGAACAATGAACAATCAGTAATTCCCTTGCTATCAAACCACAATGATGTCGTTTGCACGCCAACTAATATGGCTGAACTATTTGCCCAGCGTTTCACTTTAAAATCTATATTGGACTCCGCAAATCACGCTCACCCAAATTTCCCATTGTGGACTGAAGCCACACTTGAAGACTTGACTATCACACCATCTCATATCCGGGATATCATAAAATCCTTGACACCTCCAAAGCCTGTGGGTCTGATCTTATACCAGTAATAGTAATAAAGAAATGCTTGGCTGAACCGTCCACTGTCCTCTTCAAACTCTACAACAAATGCCTTGCCGAATCTTGTTTCCCTGATTGCTAGAAAATTGCATCTGTGGTACCAGTCTTCAAGAATTCTGGAAGATAGAACTGACCCTCAGAATTATAGCCTCATCAGTCTACTCTCGCTCTTTGCTAAAATCTTTGAATCCTTAATCAATCTAGCGATAGTTCATCACCTCGTTAATGCTAAACTTCTTTCTGACCATCAGTATGGATTTAGGAAAGTACGGTCTATTATGGATATCATAACGGTTATCTCTGGATGCATATACCATACACTGGGCAAAGCAAGAGAAGCTAGGACTGTAGCGCTTGATATATCCAAAGCCTTTGACAAGGTCTGGCATAAAGGACTTCTCATAAAAATTAAGTCATAATGTATTACTGGACGAATATTTAATATAATTAGATCCTTCCTATCCAAAAGAAAGAGCCAGGTTGTCCTCGATGGCCATTTATCTAAACAACATGACATACATTCAGGTGTATCACAGGGATAGATTATTGAGCCTTTATTGTTCCTGATTTTCATAAACGATCTCCCTGATGACATTGTGTCTGAGATGGGTATATTTGCTGACGACACCCCGTTGTACTCTCGTCATGTGCATAAAACCGATGCACACATATCCAAGACAAAGGTTGAATCCTTAGAAAGTGACCTCCAGTCTGTAATGCAATGGGGTCATAAATGGATGGTAATATTTAATGCTGCTAAGACAAAGCTCATTTCCTTCAACAACTACAAGAAACCTCTTCAACCACCGATTGCCATGGCAAATAACACCCTACCCGAGAGTTCAACATTCAAACTCCTTGGCCTAACATTAACAGGTAACATTGTTACATTGACTGGTTTTGACATAACTTTAATGTCGCGTGTCGTCGTAGATTTACCTTCGCTGTTGATTCGGAATGGACGGCATTGCTACTCGTGGGACAATATGCCGTTTCTCTCTGCTTTGCTTCGTTTGTGTGTCGATTGCAGGGAACTATTAGTGCCAATAGTTCGCGCCTCTGCTTACGTCGTCCGTTGCGACTATTCGTACTACTGCTTATCGTCTACCCAGCAGTAAACGCGATTCTCCGTTGTCCGCAACTCTGCCGCCATGATCCCTTTCGCTTGTATTTCAGGCTACTATCTTCGCTCTGAAATCAAACCTTTGTTTCAATAAATTCACAAAGTCTTTTGCTGTTTAAATTCGAGCCATATATTTACTATTAATTAATTAGCCAACAATCGAGGAGTTCGTTGGAAAGAGAGAGACAGGGAGAGAGGCTACACTAGTTAAAATTCCTACGTTAATCTAGTTATTTGTAGAGGGAGGAAAATATCAACATTCATTCTGGCTCTTAATTTTGGGATTTGAAAATTCGAATCCCTCAGCTTGTAACAGCTACATGACTATCGTTGTTGACTCTTCGCTTCCAAGTCAGTAACTAATTAAATCTCAACTTCGTTTTCCCACGGAGAAAAACTGTGATGTAACGGACCTCGTGATCGACGCAGCTGTGACTCGACCCTTGACCTTAAGGCCACAGCACCTGTCACTGCAGTCGTGGGAAACACATCGCTAGCTGCGCACGGAATGACTCCGCTACTAATCGTGTAAGTCAAACCCGTCTCAAATAGATGCGTCCATCCCCACAGTAATTATCCAACAACATGAATTGGAACAAATACATAGAAGACATTGCCAAGGCAGCGACAAATAAAGTGGGCTCCCTTAACCGTACGAGAAAACTTTTCACAGCTGACAGTATCCTATATCTCTAGAAAGCCACCATCTGCCCATCGATGGAATATTGTTGTCCCATCTGGACAGAAACATCATCCACTAGTCTCTCCCTCTTAGACAAGGTCCAAAAAAGAGTCGCTAATCTAATAGGTCCCTCACTATCCTCCAAGCTCCAGCTCCTGTTCTATTGTAACAATGTTGCATCTTTGTGCTTGTTTTACAAGTACTTCAATTGAATGTGCTCTGATGAACTTGCTGCTTAGGTGCTCACTCGATGTAAATACACTCGACCAACCTGACAATCAGCTAAATTCCATTCATTAACTGTGGGGGCTCCCAAATGCCAGGGAGGATTATACTCCAATAGCTTTGTTCCTCGAGTTGCCGGCCTTTGAAATTATCTCCCTGTAAATGTAAAACTAATGTGAACAAGCATCTAGCTGCACAGCTCCCAATTTAGCATGACCTCCTAAACTTTTACCCTAATTTTCAGTAGCCTCTTACGTCTACAGTGGTAACTTGTCTCTTTTGGAATGAACTAAGTTAAAAACAAAAAGAAAGGATACTCGCTTCAAGAGACGAAAAAATTTAGTTCGGAAGAAAAAAACTGAAGGCGTTTCATTAAAATTCTGCAGTTTTGCATCTTGAAACATTCAGCACAAGACTTTGTCCATAAATAGCAAGCATGTTTATGGAGTTAGGTGTAAGATTCGTCCAAGCATCTACTATAGAAGCTTTGTTCATCCGTTGCGGTTCGTCTGTCTGTCACACTTACATTTAGAATAGCGTTTTTATCGCTAATCGCACAAATTCATTGGATGCTTCTTATTTTACATACGTTTGAACATCAGTGGGACGTTCTATCTGTCTGTCAATCTGTCACAATTAAGTTTGAAATAGATTTTCTTTGGTCTGTCACGCTTACGTTTGAAATAGATTTTCTTTGGTCTGTAACACTTAAAATATAATTTTATTTTTCCTTTTTTTTCCTGCCATGCTTAAGATAGAAATAGTATTTTCTTTGGTCTGTAACACTTAAAATATAATTTTATTTTTCCTTTTTTTTCCTGTCATGCTTAAGATAGAAATAGATTTTCTTTGGTCTGTCACACTTAAGGATGAAATTACATTTTCTCTTGTCTGTCATGTTTACACTTGAAATAGCATTTCCTTGTGTCTGTCAGGTTTATATTAGAAATAGTATTTTCGTTGGTTTGTCACGTTTAAGTTAGTCTGTCGCATTTCAAGTTGAAATAGTATTTTCATCACTAAATGATTGGACGCATCTTAAAATGTTCGGGTTTTTTTCTACACATTCTGCAGCATTCTAAGTTGAAAGATGTTCATTAAAAAAACCAAGAAAGACATTAATACATATCTTCCCTATTTTATATACCTCAAAGCTTATTACTTAAAAAAGAAAATTAATTGAGAAGTTTTCAAAAAATTAAATATTCAAGAAACTATTGTGAATAATTAGATATGTTAATGTTCAATGTATGTGTTATTTTTCTTTTAAAGCTTTAATATTGGTTTTGCCTCAGATATCTCGTTTATATATTTTTGAATAAATACATATCAGATATCTCGATTATATATTTTTGAATAAATATATATCGGATATCTCGTTTATATATTTTTAATAAATATATATCAGATATCTCGTTTATATGTGCAGTTTAGAAAATGATGTTTCAATATTTTTTATTTTAATATTACTATTGGAGAATTTTCTTCCTGGCGACTTTTTTTTACTACTTTGTAAAATTTTAAAATTTTCTTACTTTCTATATTTTTATCTCTATATTTTTTTTAGTTTTTCTTTTTCTTTTTCCTCTTTTTCATCCAATTTTCCTATCATAATTTTCCTTCCTTTTCCTGTTCTTTATTTGTCTTTTTCCTTTTCTATTTGTCTTTCTTTCTTTTTTCAACCTTCCCGTTTTCACCTTCTTTTTTGACTCATCAACCTCATCTTCTCTGTTTTCCTCACTTTTTTCTTCCATATTTGATTCTTATTTCTTCTGGTGCTATTCTAGTGCATGGCCTACAACAACACTGCATTCATTGTTGGAATCTAATATATAAAGTAATGCGAACTTGTTTGTCCATCTGAAAACACATTAGAGCCTTGGCACTACAACAAGCTCAATTAAATATTCTGGTTTGCCATAAATAACTGCCGCAGGTTGGGTCATATTTTTGTAATGTATTTTGAATCAATTTTATCGAAAACATACTTTACTTGGATACACTTTTTATTTCCTCTTATTGATATTAATTTAAAATAGAAGGTTTTATTCTCCTACAGATATAAGTACTCTTACCACCACTCACTCATAGGCAGAAGAATTTTACAGTAAGTGCCATATTTGTCAATGTACCAAATATCCATTTCAAATAATTTTCATTTTAATAATTTTAAATTGGTAAAAATAAAGCATACATTGAATTTATTTTTAAAAAAATAAATAGTAAAAAAAAAATTCTAAGCAGAATATAATTGTTTTCATTATTTCACATCGAGTTGACACCATCAGTTAAGTAGGTTTTAAACGCACGTCTCTTATTAATTATTATTTAAGGTAAGATTAATATCAGTAAAATTATCTATATCTCTACCTTTGAAATTGATACTTTAAATGCTCTTAAATAACTTTTTTAGCTGTTTTTACGTTTTTGAGACAGGAAGGAATGCCAGTCCCATGGTAACGTGTTCCACAGACAGGAAACCCTTGCAAAGAAACTATGTGTGGTGGAAGAAAGGAAAATTGTTTTCATTGCGGTCGCTCTTGCTATGAATGTCTTACAAGGAGAAACCAAAGATTGGAGCTTAGTCAAGCACCCTCCATAGAGTAAAAAAAGACTAGCAAGATTTCTTCTGTGAGATGAGAAGAGAGCACTACCCACCATATTTCGAAATCGATTTTGTACTCTGTCAAGGCAAGAAAGCGTACTCTGTGTGGCACCTCCCCAGATGTGGCAGCAGTAATCTATCTCTGAGCGTATCAGACTCTTATCTATGTAGAGGATTGCATCGCTACAATATATACAATTTCTCAATTAGGCTCATGTGATCAAGGAAAAATGTACGGCAATGTAAATGTTAGGCAATGTAAATGATAAAAAAGTACATTTAAATATTAGTCAATTTTGATATTAATGTAAATAAATGCTAGACAATATGAATGTTTATCTCGTTGAAAAGTCTATTTATATATGTAAATGTTAGGCAAAATACATGTTTAAATAATTAAAAATTAAGAATTAATGATAGACAAAGTAAATTTAAAGGTTAGATATTATGAATGTTACTGGAAGTTACAAGGAAAGAATTTATGTTGATAAAATAAATATTTATTTTGTAAAAGAAATAATTTTGGTTTTGTATTTAGTCTTATTTTCCTTAAGATTTATTGATCTTTACCTCTTTCTCTTTCTTTTTTTCTTTTTTCTTTCTCTCTCTCTCTCTCTCTCTCTCTCTATATATATATATATATATATATATATATATATAAATATCTTGATATAAAACATTTTAAAAAGTTTTTCTCCTTCAAACTTTAACTATGTAAAAATTGAATTAATGAATATATATATATATATATATATATATATATAATCAATATTATTATTTAATTCTTATCCACATGTGTTTCGTCCTTTTTCGGGAATTATCAGTGTGAAGAATGACAATTCAAACCCCAGACCAAAGTCACCTTTACCTTTCAAGTCTGAACTTCTACCCTACGGCCAACCAAACACCCAGGGGGAAAGGGAAAATTAAACTCTATCTATGTCTATACCAGCGGGCATGTTTTTGTAGGTTGTAACACTGTTCAACGATCCCGACGGACGGAACATACAGACTGTTTCGCTGTTTCACAGCTCATCAGTGCGGCTAGACCAGTTAGTGCCTCAAGCCGTCGAGCTGACGGTCGGCGCTTCTAACCCCTACGCTATCATGCGACACTAACTGAATGTAAGATATATCTCAATGTAAACATTGCAATTGCCGTGGCTCGAATTAGTTTTACCTAATGAGCTATGCCTTAAAGCTAATGGCAGTTGGCGATTTCCTTACAAATTAAGCTCTACCCCGGGAGGGAGCTTTATATAGTCATCCACATACAGACTGTTTCGCTGTTTCACAGCTCATCAGTGCGGCTAGACCAGTTAGTGCCTCAAGCCGGGTCGGCGCTTCTAACCCCTACGATATCATAGAGATAAAGATGTACGAATGACAAATCTATTTTAACTTCGATTATTCAATGCAAGGTGTACTCAATAAAAACATGTTTATTTTTCTTTCCTTAAGCCAAGGCTTTTCAAAGATTCAATTCTTATCATCAGAGGAATAACATAGATAGATAAGTTGGCAGTGAAAAACCAAAATTCAAAATTTGAAAAAATATAAAGTAACGGAGAGTAAGAGTATGCGTGTAAAAAAATATGAAGTCTGCCCAGTTGGTGAATGTCTGCTGATAAGGTGTCCGGTGAATGGAGATTTAAAGATGGAAAAAAGGGGTTATGTGAAAGCAGCATTGAAAATGTTCAAAATGAAGTAAATCCAATAGAAAGATGTTTAGTTCAATCGTAGATAGAACGCACTTATTCGGATGTAATTTTGAGAATTAGGGCCATTTTAAAATAGTTCAGTGGACCGAGAATGACAGTAGTTTTTCAGAAGTTGAGTTTGAAATGTATATATTAAACGCAGGCAGTCGGCAATTTAAGTAGTGACTTCGATCGAGTCTAAGAAAAGCGTGAGCTCTGGTTGGAGACAAGGCCAAGTAAAGAAGTGGGGGAAGGCGTAAAGATAAAGGAGATGTGTGATAGGGTTAGTTAAATGAACTATGGCTAATGCTGGGAGAAGAGAAGGGGAAGGGTTTGTTTGGTTACTGCTCATTGCTAGTAAGCAATAAACCGATGCGAGTATGGGTGGGTTCATCATAAGCTAAAAACAGAAGTGATTCAGGTCAGTAAGTAAGTTATTCTGAAAGGGGGGGGGTCCCGTAATTAAAACGGATTTTTATACAAATTTATATATAATTCAGAAAGTTTAAAAGGGTTAAAATTGTGAAATTAGGGTTCAGACGATTGGAAATCTGGAATTTACGTGTTTAATATGTAATAATTCAGACAAAAACTAGGTTCAATTCTCTAAAAGTATACTTTTAGTCTCATATTTGATATATATATATATATATATATATATATATATATATATATATATATATATATGCATTCACTGTGTATTTCTAAAAATATAGAAAGCAAAGTGTATATACCACGGCGCTGCTTCCCGGCTGACTATAAAATTGCCGTTTTCAAGTCCAATGTAAACAAATTCTTATTGAGCAGTCCTCTTAAATAGTCAATTTCTGCCTAATTACCACCATTGTTACTAAACTCCTCGGTGTTTCACCGTCTACCTATCAACCTCAATGACCTCTATCCTTGAGTAGCCGCAGGCCTTGATTAGCTGTAACTAGTAAAAAGAAAAAACATTTTGACATGGATTTTGTTCACATAATTGCTTTCAAACGCTTATTGTGAAGAATGTATGGCCGTCTTCTACCTTTTACATTTTGAAACCTCTAATTACCACTACCACTAATTACCGAATTTCTGAAACGATGTTCCTACTGTCATTTGCAGACTCTTATCCACATTCTCTGCTGATATTGGTGGTTTTGACCGAATTTGAACTCATACCAACAAAATTTATGCATTTCTTCTTTTTATTATTCATCTCGATTATTAAAGGCTTTTAATAGTATTCGTAAAGAAATTATTCAAAAGTCATTAAAAAGTCCACATAAATTATGAAGTAACATTTGGTATAAAACACTGAATAAGAAACAACATAAATCACCTTTTGAAAAGTGAGTCGAAAAATCAGCCAGTATTTTCCGAAACAAAATCAACAGAATGTTCAATTTTCGTCAGTTTCGACACTTCACAATTAAGGAAACTTCACAATTAAGGAAACTATTCTCCTTTATGTTCTAGAACCCAAAGAATAAAAAAGACATATTTTTAAAAATGTTTGATGTTGGAAAATATCTGTTTGGCTAATCCATAGGTTCAAAATGTGAATTTTCCGAGGCAATGTTCCGAGGTGGAAATAAAATATCTGTTTGGCTAAACATATATGCAGAGGTTAAAAATGTGAATTTTCCGAGAGGGAAATAAAATATTTGTTTAGCTAAACATATATGCATAGGTATAAAATGTTTCGAGGGGGAAATGTTCCAAGGGGAGATAAAATATCAGCTTTGTTTGTTCTAAGAGTGATGTACTCTGATCGATTTTGTGTTCCTCAATTTCTTTTACGGATGACACTGCGCAAAACTGTGGACATTTTTCTGCATCGATAAACCATGTGTTTTAGATAATCAAGATGACATACTATGATTCCCATCAGATTTTTGCAATTGATCTTCACATGTTCAATTCCAGCATCTTTATCATCATTTATCTTCAAAGGAATATTAATTGCGGCCGCAAAAGTATCCACAAAGAGTTTTATATTTTGATGAATTGTATGCACAAATATAATGAGGGATGGGACAGATTAAGACACCGTGAAGCACCTTTTAGGGTGAAAGCTACAAAATGTGTCTCATTTAGATTGCACAATATCTGCCTGTCTACCTTATCCACAAGTCTGATATAGTCTTTTGTATCTGGCATCACGCCCGGGAAATTAATCAGTTTCATAGAAAAGTAAGATCGATTATTTTACTTATGTGGAAGCTTTACATGAATTTGGATTAGGAAACTAAAGAATACCTTTCGTTTAGGTCAATTTATATTCGGAAAAAAACAAATATTTGGTATACTATCTCTTGACCAGCTGGATGGAAAAATGGTTCATATCTGTACTGTCTTCCTATGTGGAACATTTTTGTCTTGGATTTTTTCTTTCATGAAGTATAGTCACTTTATTTTAATTACTGATTCACCATTTATTAAGGCCAAAAACCACTTGAGAATGAGGGTTAATGAAATGGGTGAATTGTTAGTTGAATGGTGAAGAATACTGCGAAAGGATTGAAAATGATTAATGGAATGAACAAAGTTCGATTACGGTTTCTGACAAGTATTTGTTGACATTAGATTTAAAGACGAGTTTTTTTTTCTGAAAATACTGGCTGATTTTTCGACTCACTTTTCAAAAGGTGATTTATGTTGTTTCTTAGAGAAGTTGCCTCCATCCTGTTGCCTCCATTCTTCTGCCTCCATCCTGTTTATCTTTAACAACACCTGTTCCAATTAATGCTCAGTATTGATCATGACTGATATTGAATTGCAATAAATAAACATTGTTGGACATTCATAACTGAAACTTGATGGACAAGTCAGCCATAGACTGGTTGATTTGTACCAAATCTGAAGGAATTGCAGAAAAGATTATGAATTTTATTAACGATTCCATGGATGGCATTGTTTTACTAAGATATCAAGTGAATTGAGAAATTCATAAAAAATTATTTCTGTATATGCTCAATCTTCCACCTTCAATTATGTCAACTATGTCTAAATAATAAAGTAACAATTAAAAAAATAATTGCAGGTATAATAGAAAATATCAGCTGGCCAGGTCTTTATTAATCCCTCTTTCTCTCAAGTCCATTCTTATCACTTCCTTCCATGTTTTCCCTGGCCATCCCCTTTGAACTGAACCTGCTACTTTAACTAGTAACCTAAGAACTCTTATCCATTTTTTCAATGTGGCCATACAATCGAAGCCTCGTGTTTTTCACATCTCCCTATATTGTTCAGATTTAATCTTCCTCTGAGGTCATCAGATCTAAGCCAGTCTGTAAGACTCACATTACATATAAATCGTAACACTTCTCTCCATGCAATACATATTGTCAACCCTCACTGGTCAGGTTTCATTTCCATACATCATCACACTGCATGGTCGAAAGTGGTAACGCTCTGCTGGTTAGTAATGGCAGAAGTTTCCTGAATTTACTGTATCCACTTCTAACTCTTATAATTACATCAGCACTTGCTGCACCCTTTGCTTCAATGATATCAACAAGCTAACAAATCTTCTCTACAACCCCAATAGCTTCACCATCCAGATATACTTTCTGAGTTCTCATCTATCTCCATTGTCTTACACTTCTTGCACACAAACTGGTTATTCTCTCTCAACTTAGCAGTAATTCTACTGCACTTCTTGCATACCCAATGCTTACAAGTACAATAAAAATTGAATTACACACGGCTCTCTTTTCCATAAACTTAGCAGAGGAACTTTCCTCTTTTGGGGACCTTTCAATGCTACAGCCACTGAACATCACTTTGGTCTTGGTAACATTCACTCTCAGACTTTTACTTTCCATAGCATTCCTCCAAGTCTTCAATTTAACAAGTAGCTCTTCTATTGTTTCACAGGCTAAACCCTGGATAATGCTTCTAAGACACAACTGAAAAGTGTTACATAATACGACTGTACGGATTGAGATTTTAGAAGTTTATTTTATTAAACAAAAATGAATTTTTGTATTTTGTTACCTATTACAGTTTGTGGGAGAGAAGAGCACATTCACATGTTATTTCCTGTAAGTGCTTCCATGTTTACACTGTCTTCCCCCTCGACTGAAGTTAGGTTGTGCCGTCAGCTAAAGTACATCCGACCTGTAACCATATTCGGCTATCAGACGATCTGTCCACACAGTCAACCAATGTTTTCAGTCACGTAACCGACACTGATATAAGTTCTAAGAAGAGAGAGAGAGCAGGAACAGCAGTAACATTCAGTTTCTTGGCGTTGATGAAGAAGAAGATGAAGAGAAACCTACTAGAAAACATATCTTAGCACTGTGCTAAAAACCTACACCTGCAAAATACCGTTCTTCTCCTTATCAAAGTATTTTTCTCGCATTTGTCTCAGGAAAATGTGGCACTTCTACTTTACTTTTGTACTAAATTCCCAGTCTTTTGGGATAACCTTTTTATGATCTGTAATCATCTCAATACCTGTTTCACTCGCAGCTTTCAACATTTCTGCCAAAACGCCTGAGGCTCCCTCAACCTTATCCTTCTTCATCTTACTCACAGCTTCTCGTACCATTTTTTTCAGTTCTTATAGTTGGACCAGATACTGCTTCAGCAACTTCTAGATTTTCTCGTTTCTATGAAAACTCAGTATTCAACAATTTCTCATAGTGGCATTTCCAAACATTCCTCTTGTCTTGATCATTTGTAACTAACATTCCAGTGTCATTTTGAATGCACTTCTCTCCATGTTTGTCTTTGCTATCCGTTTAGCTATCCTTAATACTTCATTTTTTGGTCATTCCTTCATAGTATATATGGAAACTTGACTTTCTCAACCTCCTCCTTAGCTTTGTATATTGCTCTTCTGGCTTCTATCAGTGCCCCCAGATACACATCCTTATTCACTAAACCTTTTATCCACTGACTCCTTCGTTTCCAATTTATTTTATACACTTCTCAACTTCCTCATTCACCTACCATTTCACACTATCCTTTGAGCGCTCTTCTGTCCACTCACAAGTCTGGTCTGTTACATCCAACAGTGTATCCTTCAACATCTTCCACTGTTCCTCATTTGGTATCTAAACGTACGTTTCATGTGTTCTTCATTCAACCTCCACACATTTCCTTTCCTTTTACCACATGAGCTTTATTCAGCATGAAACTGCAAATAACTAGTTTGTGCTGTGTCACAATTTCTTCACGATTACTATTACTTTCACACAACTTAAGAGTTTTATGTCCTTTTCTCTAACCAGCAGATAATCTACTTGAGTCTTTGCTGTATTAGATTCGTACATAACAAGATGGCTTTTCTTTTCCTACAAATGGTGTTTGCAACCAGCATGTCTATTACAAGAGCTATAGGTGCTGGTCTTAGCAGACAGCGTTAAGACCAACTCCGATATTATTATTTGTAAGTAATGAAAATCGTTGCATGAAAGGAAAAACAAAACCTTTTTTAACAACAAAAGGGTGTATTCAATAAATAATTCGTTTGGTGTAGGTTGAAGAAAGTAGGATAGTGTCCAAGTGAAAAAAGGAAAAGTTAGAAAGTTGTTTGGGTTGCCAAAAGTCTGTGAGCAGTTATCTTCAGGCGAAGATAGTCGGTGCTTGGGCGTGCAGTGGACAGGGACAGGAGAGAGAAAGGGGACATCTTTCCTCGTTGCTTCAAGGAATATCTCTGATGATCGACCGTGATTCTCAAAGGGGCTGAAGTAGTCCATCTTGGGACTGATAAAATAAATGCACCTTGAAAGCTGATTAGTCAGTGTGTGATCAAATCGCCTAACAGGGACAGTTCTCTGAGGGAGAAAATAAGTCATTATTCATGATTGCTACAAATTCTAACATTTTGCTTCTTCTGTATTTCTATCACCATATCAATTTCCTTCATGCACACCCTCAAAATCATTAATGGTCTTTCCAACATGACCATTCACATCTCCTGTCAGAGCAAGTATTTCCTTTTCATCCACCGTATTAGTACTGCAATAAGCCTGACATAAAACACATATTTCTCATTTTCACTCAAGTCACATTATGGTGCATAAATAGATATCGCTGCAAAATTTTTCCTCAGTATGATTCGCTCACCTGCACGATTATTTTCAATCACCCATATCTCTGCAATAAAAATACCAACACCACGTGTTCTCTTTTTATTTACTATTCACTATAGCTTATATCTGGCATTATTTTGCACAGTCATTCTAGTAGAAGTCAATACATTTTCTAAAAAAACTCAACAATCTCACCAGATCTTCCACACAGGCTTCCCACATTTCAACTACATAACCTGAAATGCAACCGAGTTTCTTTCAGAGTTATTTTATTAACTGAGACAAGATTTTTATAGGCCGGATGCCCTTCTTGACGCCTACACGGTGAGGTGATGGGGTGCTTTTATCGAGACACCATCTCTAGGTGATTGTTTATTAAGGCTAGATAACACTTCACCTGCTCGTTGTGTTTTGTTTTTATTTGAGAATTCCAATCGCCTTGGTCGAGATGGTATATTCACACCAAGTACAAATTTGAGTCGCTGCTAGCTTCAGAATTAATACCCATGAACTAATATTTATCTCCACCTTAATACAAAGAAACTTGGCATGAAGATGTTCAGCTGATTGCCAGACCAGATTAATAACATGTGTCTTTGGTATGCTTGGCCCTTAGCCACTGCCTTCTAGCATCTACAAGTTACAAGGGGATGTGAGTCTGATCGAAGAATGTTCAGGTTTAATACTACAATTGAGATTAGCTGTTTTGTTTGTTTTGCTAGGGCATATTGTGACTAGCTGCTTAGTCAGATCGGACCTCTCCTACCTCTCGTCTAGCCCAAGTAAGAGCAAAAGTGGAGTGTTGCCAATTATGTGATCATTTAGACAACCAGGATCCTGTCCTTAGAGATCACAGGTCGCCATCCACGGTCACCATATGGACATGTTGGAGGAGTCAGCATATTGCTGACAGGGCGTAAATTGAAAATTCATTTTATTAATTTCAAAGGGAAATATAAAAAACTATAAAGGTAATTAAATAAAGTTTTAAAGAATTTCAAACGGAAACCAAAAAATACAAACACACATTCTTTTTTCGGAAAGGTATCAATCTTTTCATTAAAACAATCGAATACTTTCGATTGTAGATATATATATATATATATATATATATATATATATATATATATATATATATATATATATATGTGTGTAATCAGTCAACAGAAAATCGTAAGCGCACAAGTTGCAAAAGAACTATAATAATAGTGAATAAATAACTCAGAATTAAGAAAAAATAAATAAACGTGCAACTTACAATTTCGTGCCTAATTTATTGGACGATTTTAAAAGCAAATTGAAGTACATCCTAATTTCAATTTTTGTTATTGTTTTTGGTTATAGTCTGTAGGAAATTTTCGGGAACCATTCCCTTCTTCAAGCCTTCTATGAGGTGTGAACAGAGTTCTTGAGAATAGTGAACTAAAATTAATATTATTTGTTTTGTTATTTCACAAACCGTCCACCAGGGGTCGCTTTTCAAGGTCATATATGGGAGTTCTTGTTGTCTGTTTTGTTTCTGGTACACATGTATTGGGAAGGAAAAGAAAGAAATGGAATAAGAATAGAGGGGAGTCCTTAAGTTAAAACTGCCTGCTCGGTGTGTGTGGGGGTGTTCTCTTTGAACGTCAGCGGCTGGTTTGTCTGACACATCCAGAATAAAATGGAAAAGAAAGAGATATAACATGAGGGGAAAAAAGAAAAGAGAAAAGAGAAGATAGAAACTACTGTCCACATGATGAATACAATTATCTGCTAATTTAAGTCCGTCTGATAGGCAATATGTTTTTAGGGGTCTATACCTAAAATTCAGTGATGAGCAGTGTGTCTGTAAACATAAATATAAATATATGCACACCCATACATACACATATACATACATAAATGCACATGCATACACATACAAATGTATGCCAATCAGTCAACTTATATATAAATTGCACGGTGAACAATTGTCAATATCCTGCTAACCAATGAGGCACGTGCATGTGTCTGAGTGTGTTTGTGTGCACGATAGAGCAGTCAGATTGGCAGTGTTTAAATCCAACTGATGATGTGATACGTATATCTCGGTAACCTGAAGGGCATGTTTATTGGTGGTGTGGTGAAAAAAGTTGTAGGGACTCAAAATTCCGATATCTAAGTTTATCCCCTTGGTATGGGTGTTTAATTTATGGATCCATTTTATTTCGGTTTTTTTCTGCGGTGTTGTGTTGAATGGAAACCTGTCTGTAGTAATATACACTGTATGTGGTCTATTGTGTGGTTTGCTGAGTTGTAATGTCTTGCCACTGGAGAGTGGCGATTGCTGTCCCTGATCGCTTTCTTGTGGTTATTGATTCGTAAGTGGTATGGAATGCCAGTCTCCCTAACGTAACCACCCTCACTGCAATATGTGTAGTGCAAGTAATAAATGACGTTATCACTGTAGCACGTTAGACCTGGAGTTCGAGTTTGGCATGTGAGTTGGATAGAATGATGGTGGGATCTGTCACTATATGTTGGCATATCTGGCAGCGAGATTTATTGCATTGGAGGTGCGTTAAACAGTAAGGTGATGTCTGGGTCTGTTTTGATATGTCGGAAATCTTTAATTAGCACTTGTAAGAGCTTGTGTGTGTTATCATTAAAGTCAAAGACTATTGGGATTCTGCTGGTTATATATATATATATATATATATATATATATATATATATATTTATATATATATTTATATATATATATTTATATATATATATATATAAGAGAGAGAGAGAGATTACAGGTGGTCTCCTATATTATTTGAAAATATGTGAGGAAAACCAATTAAGCTTCCGAACCTGTATACACATATAAAGCATTACTCCAAAGTTATACCACCGATTTTTCACACACCCTGCATACGTGGAGCAAAAGCCGATAAATCTAAATAGATGACGCAATTAATTTCTTTTTTTTAAAGGTTTGTTCTGTAATATATTTCTTTACAGCATATTAACACTCTTGGATTATTTAATGTTGAATCAGATCATTTTAGTAAAAGCTTTTTATGCTTCAAATTCTTGATATCTTCAAATATTTTACTCATGGTTGAACTAGTTATTTATTAGGCAAATGTATCTTTATGCAGTTTCAGGACATTTTATTATTTGGCAAATGTTTATGGAAAAAAAACGTATGCAAATTGATGCTCACTTAGACTCTTCCTGGATCTGTTCCTGCATAATAAGTTTGTTTGTGTGTTATAGAAATCGATAGGTTAACAGTTAGAACATTCAAATAAGTTTCAAGGAAGTTAAGACACCATTGAAATTTTCCTTCAATTCTAGCTGGAGTCACTAGGGGCAATTATCGGTTCGGTCCATAAAAAACTGAAATATATTAGATCTTAAAGAAACGAAATTAATTTTAATAACAGATTTTCTTCGTTTCATAAAACAAAAATACACTTAAAATAAGAATATCTTAGTGACGAATGTATTACAAAAATTGAAACAGTTAAATAATTATTTTTATTTGTATTGCTGAAGATTTGAAATAATTTAAGAAAAAAGAATCCTTTGAAACCATTTGCCATAGCATCAACAAGTGTTTTTACACAACACCACCGCGCTTACAGTTTTTCTATTACTTCCATTATATTGGAAAAACTTTTCTTTCAAGACGAAAATTGCAAACATGAGGATATTTTACATTATTTTTCTTAAGAAAACTTTTGACCATCAATATATTTCTACACAATAAATGCTGGGGGAATACCGCTAGTATATATTTATAATTCTCATTATGAACAACATGGTAGTCCAGCCTCTGTTCTGGTGTAGTCATCACTACTAAAACATTTGTCATCATAATCTGACCTTTGTCATCGTCTTTAACTTAATCATTTGATTCTGCATTTGGATCATAGATTGAAGCCCACGGTCAGCAGCAACACTAACGCCATTTTGCAAACTTTTGCCTTCTCATTATCTCTAATTGCTCATGTTAGATTTATGAAAAATGAGACCTTGTTTAGTTAAGTTTTAAAGCCTCTTACTTGGACCCTGACAGATGTGGTCCCGGTAGGCCTCTACACTCAGTCATGTCTACATACTCAGGACATTTAGGAATAGTTTATCACTTTAGAAAATCATTTGAACCCTCGCTACTCAAAAGTATTATACTACACACCATAGAACTCTCGACATCACTTACTCTTAAATTAAAATTGCCCTACATAAGCATAAATCTATCTTGAAGATTTCTTTTTGCCAATAACCAGAGCCCCCCCACCCACGAACACCACCACCAATTCATGTAGCTAAGCCATTATCATGACCGCCTGCTTCTCTGTCGTTATAAATAAGAACACCTTCAGATGTAAAATTGCACACCTTAAGCAAAAATCTATCACAAAAATTGGGTGTGCGTGCAGGAAAATGCCCCCACTCTTGACCAATTGAGGTCCTGTGCTTAAGTACAGCTAAGCACAATGGCAACGTCTGAATGCAGTAGGGTGCAATTCCTACTGGTTCTAGTTAAGTTGTTAAATTGTACACATTTGGTTACTTGCCCTTGCAAAACTTTTAATTTGATTTAGTTAATATTGACTTTCCATTCAAATTATTTATTAAATCTTTTAACAAATAAATAAACGTTGTATATTTTCACAGTAACATGTTCCAGGGATCAGTCAAATTATCTATGTAAAAATTCCTATTCTCTAAATACAGCGGGTATGAAAAACCCAAAGGAAATTAACTGAGTGTGAACAGCCTCAAATATATGCTCTTCCCCTAGAATTATCATGACTAATATCTAAATCCCTGTTATCCTGCCCTCCCTACATTGCATCTTTTCCTAATCTTCATTATCAGCAACAGGAAACCAACCTATGAATAACATCTGATTTTTGTATTGAAGGAAAAGATTTGGTTCTATGAATAGAAATCCTAGCGAAGAGGAACCATTCCAAGATTATAATAAAAATAAAACGTCAGAAGCCCTTCAAAATACGCAAGTAGAAATGACTTCCTCACAAAGAAACAGATGCATTTGATATATATGATTGGACACTTTCCAAGATATTTGTACTTCTTAACGAACTGGGTAAAAGGCTGAAGCTCTCAACACCATTTTTTACAATCAAATATGACACCACCCCGGTCACCTCTTTTTGTTATTCTTTCTTTTATTTGGATCCAGCCAATATTCTCCAAGTCACATTCAGCTGATCAACATGTTTTTTATCAGAAACTTGCCAAAATGGAATAATACTTTTTCAAATTTACTTATCCTAGTATAAAAAAAATCTAGTATAAGTAAATGCAGATGTGCATAGAATATTTATGAGTATACTAACATATTTCGACCTATTTATACACAAGGAAATGTTATATAATAATTCCAGTAAGATTTTTTTCATCAGAGTTAATTCAGTGAATCCTTATTGTGTTTATATAATAGCGATAGAAAATAAATACATTTTTTATCCATCATCAAGTTTTATCTATTATAATTTTTTATCTATATAAATATTTTGACTACACATTTGCAGATATATTTCAGTTTTAGCTGAGAATCAGCTGAACCTCTTCAGGCCAAGTTCTTAGTATGAAGGCGAGGATGAAAATGAAAAACATTCCTTCAGAGATGTTACAGGAAGTAAAATTCATATGATATGACTTTAATTTAAAAATTATAAATATAACGACTGATATTTTTAAAGATTTTTTATTTTATCTCGTGAGTTCATTCAAACCTCTCAAAATCGAAATCGAATTAAGACAGCAGATCTTGGATGAATAAAGGGCGGCTCGATAGGAAAGAGCTGTTTTAATAAAACTGCTAATAATGATTGGTAAGTCAATGTATGTGAAATAGCCTTTGTTCAGTTTTTATGAGATTTTAGCAAAAATGTTGTTGGGCATGAAACAGTTTCCAATCTTATTTAAATCATACTGCTAAATATTTGTTCGAGCTTGATTTTGCAAACACACACACAGTTTGGAAATAGTGTAGCAGTTATTGGTCGGATTACAGACTATGATAATAAATTTTGAAAATTTTATATTTTTCGAAAATACTGCGATATATTGAAAAATCTACAATAGAATTAGAATATATACGATTTGAAAATGAAGCCATGTTAGAGAAAGGCACCAGTGTATTAGTATTGCCGCTCAATTTTCTTAGCAAATAACAATAGCAATAGTAATACATCTGACGAATATTTAACCAGTGATGTGTTCGGTGGTAGGTACCTTACCTACCACCAAACACATCACTGGTTAAATATTTCTTATATGTAAATAAACAAAAATAAGTTTCTTCAGAAAAGAGAAAATATGTCATTTATCTCTCTCTCTCTCTCTCTCTCTCTCTCTCTATATATATATATATATATATATATATATATATATATAAAGTGAAGACGTTTTTCCCTTGTGCCTTCGGCGAGAATAAGAAAATAACCACATGCATCATAGGCTACTTAACTCACCATTCTATTCAGCTTATTCACTCGAGCGATTTTGAAGAAAGTTATGATTATTTTCTCTATCGAACAATAAATACTACTTTTTGACCACCATCATAGACTCTCCTTAAAACATACTCAATAGAGATGGTAGCAAAATCTTTTCCCTCTAATGTTTTCATACTAAAACTCTCTGCTTCATCACTGGGAAGAAATAAACAACAGATACTTTAGAAAAATGTAACCGTTATTATTTTCTATTCATGTTCCATTAATTTAATGCATAATACAATACATTCCGTACGAATTTAATTACGCTCCCTCATATTCCACTGATTTTCGAGAATATCGGATTACGTTATTTGTAACTATTACGTATAGACTAAATCTCATTCCGGAATACATTTAAAGAACTTAATCATTTATACTGTAAATTGATTCAAAATGGCGGCTACAATCTATTAATCGAATAGACTTTAGAAATTCCCCTTAGCAATCTTTGTTTGCTTCAGGTATAATTTCATATTTTAACTTACACACTTAAACAATTTAATACATAATACCTTTAAGGCTTAAACATCCTTTTTTACAATACTTACAGTGTAAAACGAACTGCAGTGTTCATTTCGACAACATTCAATTGTTGATAACAATTCCATGGAAGCACATAATATCAGTTTCTCTACGAATCTTCCGCTACTAATTAACACACAATACAAGTTCATTGTTTCACTTTTGACCATCCATACATACCTAATATTAATCCAACATTCGTGTTTTCATTTCCACGTTAGGTATTCTTCTTTTTTATTTGGGGGGTGATATTTTACGTAAAAAGTTTTTTCTTCTTTACATTTACCTATTATAACCCTCCATTTTCTCTCTCACTTCCCCCTCTCTCTCTCTTTCTATTCATTTACAACAATTTCTAAACAAGCCTGTTTGTTTACATTTTCGCCAATTTAAATATTCGCAGCAGGCAACAGTATCTTCGAATCAATACATATTAAACAGATACGTATATTTTTTCTGCTCACATTCGATTTAAATTAGCACTCATCGATTTATTCAAGTATAGTTTATTATCATGATTATACGTCAGTTACGAATAACGTTCCTTTGTTTAATTCACGCCAGTTAAATAGCTTCAAAATCAATTTCGAACATAACTTTTCAAATCATTAGTTTCATCTACATTTTCTTATTCATCGAACATTATTCGATATTAATTCATACCGAACATTATTCAAATATTTCATAACTTTTTAAAATACTTTCTTCGACGCTTTAACTGCTACTGATATTCCAAAAATATATTCATTTCTACTTTCCTAAATATAATTCAACTTAAAGTGCAGTATCCGTTACTTTGTCTTTTCTTTTTCTGTCAATAAAGGAGAAATCTTTCTAGACTGTGGCAATTTCTTTTAGTTACTTTCCCTGTATTATAACTATTTGTCGATTTTAGAAGAAATTCTTCTAGACTGCGGCAATTGTTTCCGCCAGGAGATGAATTTTCAAAACATTAAACATCACCATTGTATAACTCTCCCCTCGTGGATAGGCAACAAAATAGCAACAACATAGTCAATGGTAAAAGTGCAGATTAGTTAACAGTCGATAAATCGAAAACAAAATAACCAAAACCAACTCCTTAAATCAATCGCCATATATTTAAATCAAAACCAGAGTTAAGCAACAAGGTCTATTTTCAATGTTGATAAATTCAATTTCCCACCAAAATGGGCACTCCAGATTGAAATAAAAATTGCCTCAATCTCGAAGTATTTTTCCTTCACTGACCTTCGAAACCTTTACACATATTCTTGGATAATATTTACTTTGGAGGGGGGGGGGCAGTGGTTTTTATTTGGTCAAATAAACCGCTACTTACAATCGTACAGAGGGAAGAATCCCAAAACATAGAGAAATCTATTTTGTTTGATTCTAAACATCGATAAATCTTACTTCAATCACCTAAATTACAGGGTTGTTTTCAACTGCTTTTTGACGAATTAATACTCTCATACTTACATTTTTTTAAATTTAATTTATATCTATCCCGAGCAACGCCAGGGCACGAATCCTGCTAGTATATAAATAAATACAAAAACTAAAAACAGTTTAGAAGCTAACATTCAAATTTGTTATTTATCTTTCAATAAAGACTTTCCAAGATACATTTTATCTCATAAAATCTTCTATTTAAATGGCTTCATTCATCAGTGAAAATTAAATTCTAGTGCCGAGAAAATGATGTTAACTTTTACAGGAATGACAATTTTATTACTAATATCATAATATGGACAAGAATGATTGTTAAATTTTACAGAAGTTTGTATTTAATTACAGATGAGTTTTAAATTTTGTTTCAGAATTTTTTAGATAAGGATGTATTTGTATTATTCAGACTACCATCCCATTTTGGTTGTTAATTCACAACGTTTCGGCCGATGTAACCTTTTATCATATTTAGTATGGACATAACCGCAGTATAACAAGCGTTAGTTAAAAATCAGTTCTAAATGACAGTTTTCCAGGGGTTGAAGATTCAAGTGATAATTAAAAATAGCATAAATGAATATTTCATTCTCGTTATGGCTGATGGAACGAGAACAATCTACCCCCATGAATTAAAATAAAGGGTTCAGTTTGAAATTTCCTCCAGGTTCCAGAGTATGACATAAGATTCCCAAGTTTGACTAGAAGGTTCCCAAATTTGAAAAGATGTAACAAAACAATGTTACATTTTATATCGGCTGAAACGTTGTGAATAAAACAACCAAGATGAGAATAGTAGTCGGAATAATCCAAAAAAAATTAGTTTGATTTACTTTTTTATTTATACCTTTTCAATATTGTTTTATACCACTTACATAACACGCATATAAATTAAAAAATCATAACACACATCATCATCATCATAATCATCATCATCTGTTTAGCATCTGTTTTACATGTTGGCATGTGTTGGATGACTTTTAGAAATTCACTTTCAAACTGACCTATCTCTGTCCAGATTTTTTTTGATCTCTCTTTCTCTCAAGTCTATTCTGGTCACTTCCTTTCATGTTTTCCTTGATCTACTCCTGCCAACTGACCCTGCTACTTCAACTGTTCAATTCCTACTAACCCCAAAACTCTGATCCATTTTTTAACATGGCCATACCATCAGTTTCTTGTTCTGCACACATCTCCATATACTGTCCAGACTAAATTTTCCTCTTCAGTCATCAGATCTAAGCCTAAGACTCACATTACACATCCATCGTATCATTCTCATCTCATTTCTCTCCATACAACGCATGTCCTCAACCCTCACAGGCCAGGTTTCAATTCCATACATCATCACACTGTGTACACATGCCTGATAGACTCTTCCCTTGGTCGATAGTGGTGACGCTCTGCTGGTTAGTAAAGGCAGAATTTTCCTGAACTTTATAAGGAAACAAACTAGTATAGATATTTGAATGCTTCTATAATACCAGGCCAGCTTTCATTTTTATGTTTTACAGCATATTGTGGGTTATTCAATATCAAACACTATAATTTAGATGAAGAAAAAATATTTTCTGAATAAAAAAATCCTCAAAACGTACACAACGAAATTTGAGGCATTTTGGCAATTTTCTTTACTGTCATCTCATTGACACCCAAATTAGCGATACATTTTATTTTGAAATATTTTCAAACAATTATTAGACAATTTTCAGAATGGTTTTCTCATTATCACAACGTTTTGGCCGTTTTATGGCTTTTGTGTATCAAAATCGTGCTTATTAAAATGTGCTAAGCCCATAACCATTAAACATGCACATGACATGGAATTTAGACCCCTCATTGTATCATGTCTATTTTCAGGATCCAATAATAATATTCCTCAAATGCCTCGTTTTAACATCGTTCACATCATGGCTAAAAGAATCTTTATGGAACATAATTTTTAAAAGAGAGTAGAAAGTAGACTTTCGTTTTACTTTCCCCAGTCTCTCAACTCTCGCTTCCCTTATTCTGTCCTTTAGTCCTCACATTTTATGAGCGATGTTTCTGACAAAGGGGGAAGAATTACTGTTTTCTGGGTCGGAATGTATCCATCTAACACTTTTTGACCTTGATGTACTATTTTTTGTTCTTATTTAGATCCTTACATCAAGTGGCTTCATGCCTTGTCTGTCTCCATAAAACATTATGTTTCCATAAAAAAATCGATAACGGATGAATTTAACTGCTATTATTTTTATTTTCAGTTTAATTTTTTCTTAGAATGCTTTTTCCTTAGCATTTCTCATCGCCTATTACTCTTCATGCTTACCCGAACTTCCACCACTCTCTCATGCATTTGCCCTCTACTCTTTATCTGCCTTACATTTTCTCTCCACCTTCTCCTCTACTTACATACTTAACCTTTCACTCCCCCACCATACTACTTCTACTCACATTCCCCCCTCCTTCTTTGCCTTAAATTCTCTCCCCTGGCTAAGTTACATTCCATGCTTTACTGTATACAAAAGCTTCGTTTTCTGTTCAATAAAGCTTATTTACACCAAATGATCATGGTCGTATGAATCGATGGCAATATCTCTGCTTTGCTTTAATGATGTATTTGTGTTCTTATTTTTTTACTAGTTCGTTGCATTGCTTATCCACTATTCCATGTACTAGTATTCTATTTTGTCTGAAGTTTTCATTTCATGTTTTACACTTACTCATTATATATATATATATATATATATATATATATATATATATATATATATGAGAGAGAGAGAAAATAAATGAAAGAAATAAAAGTAAAAGATGAGAATAAAAATTATTAAAATACAATATCTATTACGTCATCAGTTGCTCAAAACAATGTGTTTCAAATAAAAGAAATTTATTTTTCCTTTCTTAAGCCATGCCTTTTCAAAGAATGACAAACAGATAAGTCGGTAAAGGAAATTACGAAAAGTCATAATTTGAAAAAATGTCCAATGCAAAGAGAAGAGGTTGACAATATCGGAAAAAGTTCATCGCCGAAGGCGTCATGAAAATTGTAGCAGCAAGTTAAAAAATAGTAGTAAATCCAGGAAAGGTTGGTATCAAAATTGTATAATCCATTGCTTATTTGAGAGGCCATACCATTAAAAGGCCCAAGTAATCCAGTTGGAAAAGGTAGCAATGTAAAAGTTTCGGATGTAAGTACGGTATTTTAATACCGTACTTACATTTGAGGGACTTCATGGGCTTTCCAGATATAGTTTTTATGGAGTTGAATTGAAAGTGAGATGATAAGAAGTAGTTTCCATTCAGGTTACTAGCTAGTAAAAACTAACCTTGTGACAGAAATCGATATATATATATATATATATATATATATATATATATATATATATATATATATATATATATATAAGACAGTAGTAGAATGTTAAAAGAATAACTGCTTCTAGTAGTGTTTCTAGTCATCAGAAAGTAGAAAGTATTGTGTGATGGGAGCAATGGCAATATTGATGTGTGATGAACATCATTTAAACTGAAAGTGTGACGATATTTTTTTCTATTATTCTACAAGCATTTATTTATGAAGATCAGACACTTAAGGAAGGCCCTAATGACTTGAATGTTTCTTAACTTTCTTAAATAATATCCCAGTCTAAAAATACAAAACCAGTAATGAAAACGGTATATACATATATCTAAATGTCCTTTTTTACTCTTTGTTTACACGTTTCTTCAGCTGGCTTCTTTCTGTTAGAAACTCATTACAAAAAATTGTCTATACCTGTGTTGTCACTGTCGATTTAATATCCTTAGACTGGGCTTTTTTTTAGAGGATAAGGAGACATGATGTGCTTTTAACTAAAAAGTATTATTTTATAAATAAGTGCTTGCAGGTATTATCCAATAGCTGATTGCTATATCACGTTAGAATTCAAGCAAAGTTTAGTTTGGTCAGTACTTAGATGGGTGACTATTTCGGCAATAACATGTGCTCTAAGTTTAGAAGTAAAAGTGTCTGTAAAGTCACTTCCTCTAATACCTTGAGAAAGATATGCATCAATCTTTCCTCCCCCTAGGTATGTGTGAAATTGTAGGATTGACTAGACTTGTAAGTCCGGAAAAAGGAAAACTAAAAAATAACACTAGTCTTTCTCTGCTTATTCCACGATTGCTTCCAGTCGTTTCCGATTTCTTTTTGCCATTGGATTTAAGCAATGTGTACGTTGTTAGTATATATCTGATGATTTAGGTTTCCAGGGTTGCGTTCATACATATACAAAATATCGGGCTCATGGGGTGACGATCGTGGAACGACTGCCTCAGTCACGGGGAATTGCTTTTGTTGTACATGGAAGATAAGTGGTATGTTTTTGAACGTCACATATTCTATTAGGTTGTGACTTGTGAGACATTAGACCTTCTCTGAGAGGGGCAGTAATATAACAACTTTAGGGCTAGGAAAATAGAGTTAGAGATTACGCCACCCTTGCTTTACCATAAACTCCTGATTGCACTAGAACACTTTCATAATGTATCCATAATCTCTTGAGTGACAAGGTGGCTAAAACCAACACCTTGAAAATTTAAACAACTTCTCAGAATTATTTTTTAAAGATTATTAAATTGAGACGATCAAAAATAGGTATTAGCTACACTTTTAGATTACAAACTACAGAAATGGGGTATTTGTAACAAGAATCTTTCAAGAGAAACCATGCTTTCTTATTCGAAAGAGTATCTAATGCCTGCTTCACATAAACGATACAACCTCGTTTTCTGCAGACATTTTTATGCCAAATTCTTTGATTACTTGACACACGGTGCTAGCTACTGTGTCAAAAATGGTTCACCATAGAATTTTTTAATCAACTGATTATACTGAAGAGTCATTTTACATAACTGTCCTGATGTTTGAGGAGACATAAAGTAACCACTTACATCATAAAAGTTTAATATTCTAGAAAATTACACTCTTAAATCTGTTATTTTACAATAGAAGATCTTGTCATCTCTTGTCTTTTTTTAGTATGATAACTTGACACCTGGCTGATTCAGCAACTTGGTCATCATGGCTACTTAGGCGACAATGTTTCCAGTAAATAAAGAATATTTACTTACATGGCAAGATTGCCATATAATGGTTAGAGTGTCTGCTAATTGATCGGGAAATTGGGGTTCAATCCTCGTTCGAGTCATACCATACACTCAAATAATGGTACTTGATACCTCCTTGCTAAACACTCAGCATTAGAAAATAGAGACTATGGGTAAATGGAGCAATCGATGAAAAGAGTGGCGTCCTCGTTTATATCTTGGTTTAGAAGCTAATGAAGATGGAGCCTTCAGGTCGCCCTTGACTAAGGTTAATCCATTTATCTATATTACCATATCACATCAACATATATTGAAAACAATCTCTACTCTATTTGCGGTGACTGTCATTTGATGTACATTTTTTCAATTCAATTCAATAAATTTGTCAAAAAATAAAATAAGCTTCAGTTACCAGGTAGTGAAAGGGGGAGGGGCAGGTGTTTACACAGAAAGGAATAGTGTGGCCCAACACCTGTTCAATTTTGCCTTAAATTGCTGCATCTATTGCACATTTATTACATCACCTAGAAGTCCATTCCAAGATCCAGGGATCATGATCAAGAAAGTGGTCCTCCTATGGTTTACTCGAAATTGACAGTGAAATAGTTTCTGGTAATGCCGACCTCTTTTTGATGCAGGAGTAAGTAGTAACTTCTGAGAGAGATCATAATAGCCATTGAAGAGATTGTAGGCCAAAATGAGACTACTACATAAACGTTGGTGCTCAAGGGAGAAAAGGTTAAGTTTCTTGAGTTAGCTTTCATAGGACAGATCCCGTACTATTCGAGTAGTCAGGCATTGAACTGCAAATGCCAGATATCACATATTAGATATGGAGCATATGCATCGACATCATACTCTAACATTGGTTATCTATGTCCTTATGAACGTTGATATTTCTATTTCTATTGCGTTTTGGCCGATATGCTTTCCGACCTTCTTTACATTTCTGTGGATGAACAGTACACCCGAAGAAGGCTAGAGGACACATAGGCCGAAAAGTAGTAAGAATATAAATACCAACGGCCAATTAGGTCAATAGACCAAAGGAAAATAATACAAATAATGATAAATTCTCATCCCAAAAATTCAGACAAAGTCAGAAAAGAATTGTTTATTCTCTAAATCTTTCTCTATTTCAATGTGTGTATGTGTGTGTGTTCCTTATAAAACGAAAGGTTAGTGAATTCATGTAAAAATTAAAAGCGTAATCATATGTAAAATTTTCCGGGGAAGATAATGAAAATGGTTCCGAATCTCTAAGTGTTCTCCTAAGATAACTGGGGGGGGGGGCAAACCTCTTCTAGAACTTACAAATATATATATGCATAAAATTATCCAGGAAAGACAATGGAAGTGGTCCAGAATCTCTACAATCCCTTCTATGTTCCGAATCTTTACGTGCCACCTACTAAGTGAGCTATGGGGGCAATGTTAAATAACGAAGCCCAAGAGACTGTTGACACAGGTGGCCAAAAGTCGGCCTGCCTTCAGTGTTTTGTGGTATCTCTTCGTTCGGTTCATTTATTCTTTCTTTCTCTCTCGTACACACTAATTGCAGTTTCTGTCATTGTCTTGTTTTAAGCAAAACCTCTTAAAACCAAATCTAGTGTAGGCATGATTTTTGTTCAAAAGCCGAGGGACACAAGTCAGCAGCGAAGAAACCTGGGTATACACCCGCTAAGGCAAGCAGTATCTAACAGCAGAACTCCGTTAAAACTTCAAATACATATAGCCGATTTTTATGAAATCTAAATTATATGTATAAGACATTAATTCAGAGCGTTTTCAAAGGTTTCACCTTTTACCATCTATATGAGGGGGTGAAACGGGGGGGGGGTATTAAAAAGAAAGTAATAAGGTGTTATGAGTATAGTTTGAAAGTACATAGTAGTGTTTCTTGTTGAATCCCGAACAACGTCGCATCTTCCTACTAGTCTATATTATATTTGTAATATCTCTGTTTTTCTGTCTGAAGATGCAACTGAAAACAATGGCCTATGGCAAGATCAAACAAATTTCCTCAAATAAAATTTGATAAGAAAATCAATGGTGGTATTAATTTTGTATTATGTTTTTTTAAATAATAATATCGTTGGGTCTGCGTTCGCGCAAGACATATATAAATGACAAAAACATTGTTTTATTTTCTTTATAATTTGAAAAGTATAAATATAAAAAATAAAAATGAAATAGTCATACAGGGTTCAGAGGTGGGAACAGGAGTATGCATGCGTCCTCATTCATCACTAGGCAACGCTGAGTGTGCCTGATAGTTACTGATGGGGAATAGTACCGACGTGACCAGAAAACAGGTGATATTAATAGATATTTATTTACAAAATATACACATTACTCAACACAGGCTAAGGAGGGAAATAGAGGACACAGAAGGAAGTAGGCAATGGCGAATTATGCATTACAAGCACTTAGTTCAAGGTAAATATTGAGACCCTTGCTAGTAGACAAGTATCACACTGTTAGAAATCTTACTACCAGTATTGAACCACTTACTTTCAAGCATGTCTATTATTTAACACTAGCAGGAGTCCGTGGAAATTCCACAGTGCTTTCTACATCAATGTGTATAATTTACTGTTAATAAAAATGTTCCTTTTGAAATAGTAAATGTCCATCAGGATCAATACTATTAAGAACAAATTACCCTTTCTTCTTCCATAAAAATAATCATCATTGTCAGCTAAATATTCTTTAAATAACTTAAACAAATCTGTCTCTTCTTTCTTTATTTATTTAAAATTATAGTAATTTAATTCTTTTTCAAACAAATAGTCGGTTTTATTACTGTAAAATAATTGTCAGCTAATTAATTATAAATCAATAAAAAGAAAGTCTCTTTTTGACATGTATTTATTTAAAATTGTACTGTTTTAGTTAACGAGACAACATAATTTGATTTTAGAACAATTCATTTTAAAATGGGTGAAGTCGAAATTGTTTACCTTAGCGACATCAGATTAATCACCAATCACCATTTTGCTGATTGGACGATCTCATTTTTTCAACTGTGTGTGGAATGTGATAATGTATGTACAAACATGAAATGCCTTAGCGTATTATTATTATATAGATAATTGAAAGCAAATCCAATTAATGCTTGTATATTAAAATTATATACTTTTTCATTCATTAATTTATCCAGTGAAGAAGACAACATGTTTTGGTTCGCTTTCTAGAGATATTTTGTAAATTTAAATTTCGCAAACCTAAGAATTTGAAGCCCTCTCTAACATTATGTAACTGCTCACTGGACAAGTTCAAACAAACAAATTCAAAAGGGATAAGAACAGGTTAGCTATTGGTACAACAGTTTGTTCTCTAAATTTGAACCAAGTCATTTTTGTCATAACCAGTTTTTCTCTCACTACATTTATTTACCCATTATACATTTTTAGACCAATTAAATGTTAAAACATGGCTTTAAGAATATTTAACTCAATTGTTTAAGGATTTGGATTATTCGTACTACTAATCTTGGATGTTATTCTCATCTTGGATGATATTCTCAAGATGAGAACAGTAATCCAAATGATAGAAATTATCAACACTCATCTAAACAATTCCGAAACTCAATTTTTTTTATCACGATCGAATGTGTAACAAAAGTAAAGTGGTCGACCATAGGCGAGGGCAACCCAAAGGCTCCTTTTTCATTAGCTACTACACCGCAGTGCGGGGGAAGACACTACTCCTTTCCCAGCATTACTCCATTTACCCTTGATCCTTGTTATCAAATGCTGAATGTTTAAGGGGCATCAAGCACAATTTTTAAAGTCTTAGGTATAACCGAGGATGAAACCCTGTGAACACTGTTTCCATTATGCAAAATGGGCTCGTAATCTGTAGAATTTCATTGTTTAAATTTGTTAAACTTTAATTCCGTTATATTGATGGATCTATTCCAGATGTCTCCTTAAAAAAATCTTATTTTATTGTTAAAGCTGAAAGATTGTCTGATGTAAATACGAAACAATAAAGCATGTGCAAATGCAGCTTGTGGTGATGCAGGCTTCTCACTTGATTTTAACTTTAATTAACAGAGTACAGATTCCATGTTGCTATCCATTATGTAAATTATGAATCTGCAATTTTTCAAATATCAAATTTTAAATGTTGCAGAGATTCATGTCGAAAAGGACAGTGCGCATTTTGCCATATAAAATTAGCAGACACTTTATGTAATAAGATTTCTGAAGTTATTACATAAATTATTACAAGCTGTATTGCTACTAAGGAAGTGACAGTGACACAGTGGTAACAACACTCAACGTGGGCTCAGCATAGTGGGTTCAAGTTCTACAGGAACTATTTCATCAATTTCACTAATGTTCTTAGGAAAGGCGTGAATCCATATATCCTGTCCACTGAGTAAATAGTCTAGGAGAAGGATAACTCTGATATAACTCCAGTCAGTTTGTGCTGATCCTAGCATTGTAAACCAATTCCAGATTAGAAATGCAGTCGGTGATTGTGCAAGCCTTTCTTCACTATAAGGTCCATGCTCTCAGAGTGTATCCATCGTATCTATTTTTAGCTGCAGGTCAGCATCAAATTTAAGCTGCAAGTCAGCATCAATAATGGATTTTAGCTGCAGGTCAGCATCAATAATTGATTTTAGCTGGAGGTCAGCATCAATCATTGATTTAAGTTGCAGGTCAGCATCAATCATTAGCTGCAGATCAGCATTAATTTTTAGCTGCAGGTCAGCATCAATAATTAATTTAAGTTGCAGGTCAGCATCAATTTCTAGCTGCAGGTCAGCATCAAGTTTTAGCTGCAGATCAGCATTAATTTTTAGCTGCAGGTCAGCATAAATAATTGATTTTATTTGAACATCAGCATCAATTTTTAGCTGCAGGTCAGAATCAAATTTTAGCTGTAGATCAGCAGTAATTTTTAGCTGCAGCTCAGCATCAATAATTGATTTAAGTTGCAGGTCAGCATCAATTTTTAGCTGCAGATAAGCATTAATTTCTAGCTGCAGGTCAGCATCAATAATTGATTTTTGTTGAAGGTCAGCATCAATTTTTAGCTACAGGTCAGCATCAGGTTTTAGCTGTAGATCAGCATTAATTTTTAGCTGCAGGTCAGCATCAATAATTGATTTAAGTTGCAGGTCAGCATCAATTTTTATCTGCAGATAAGCATTAATTTTTAGCTGCAGGTCAGCATCAAGTTTTAGCTGAAGATCAGCATTAATTTTTAGCTGCAGGTCAGCATCAATAATTAATTTTAGTTGAAGGTCAGCATCAATTTTTAGCTGCAGGTCAGCATCAAGTTTTAGCTGCAGATCAGCATGAATTTTTAGCTGCAGGTCAGCATCAATAATTGATTTAAGTTGCAGGTCAGCATCAATTTTTAGCTACAGGTTAGCATCAAATTTAAGCTGCAAGTCAGCATGAATAATTGATTTTAGCTGCAGGTCAGCATCAATAATTGATTTTAGTTGCAGTACAGAATCAATAATTGATTTTAGTTGCAGGTCAGCAGCAAATTTAAGCTGCAGGTCAGCAGCAATAATTGATTTTAGTTGCAGGTCAGCATAAATAATTGATTTTAGTTGCAGTACAGAATCAATAATTGATTTTAGTTGCAGGTCAGCAGCAAATTTAAGCTGCAGGTCAGCAGCAATAATTGATTTTAGTTGCAGGTCAGCATCAATAATTGATTTTAGTTGCAGGTCAGCATCAATAATTGATTTTAGTTGAAGGTCAGCATCAATAATTGATTTTAGCTGCAGGTCAGCATCAATTTTTAGCTGCAAGTCAGCATGAATAATTGATTTTAGTAGCAGTTCAGCATCAGTAATTTATTTTAGCTCTAGGTCAGCACCAAGTTTTAGCTGCAGATCAGCATCAATTTTTAGCTGCAGGTCAACATAAAATTTAAGCTGCAAGTCAGCATCAATAATTGATTTCAGCTGCAGGTTAGCATCAATAATTGATTTCAGCTGCAAGTCAGTATGAATAATTGATTTTTGCTTCAGATCAGCATTACTTATTAGCTGCAGGTTAGCATCAATAATTGATTTTAGTAGTAGATCAGCATCAATTATTTATTTTAGCTGTAGGTCAGCATCCAGTTTTAGCTGCAGGTCAGCATCAATTTTTAGCTGCAGGTCAGCATCAATAATTGATTCTATTTGCAGATTAGCATCAATAATTCATTTTATAAAAAATACAATTCACTTTCGATTCCATTCTTTTTATTTTACTTTTGTTGCTTGTTCTATTTTATATTTATTACAAAATAAATAAATTCAAAAGACAAATTTATACATAATTTGTTATAACTGATTTCAAACCCTTTTAAGAAAAGAAATGAAATGACAATGGATTGTTCATCACCCAATCAAATGAATCAGCAAGAATCAGAAGCTTCCAGCAAAAAGTGTGATCTATTAGGTAAGTAAGAATAGTTTTTAGTAAGTTAGTGAACTTCATTGAAATAATTTAACTTGTGATAGGAGATAACGTTTGGCTGATTTAGTCATATGAGGTATTTTAAATAGCTAAGGAGTCAGTTACAGCTTAGAAACTAGATAGAAAGGATCATTATGTAAAGTCAGAATAGATCCATAAGAAGATATCTAGAAGCAACTTACAGTTGAAGAATAGTTTACTCAAATAAATTAGGTAGTTTGAGTTCAATAGTAATCTTCTTCCTTCAATATAGGATTGAGAGTTTCAGAAGATGTCATTAATATCGGACCATCAAGAGGAGAGACCGACTAACATTCATGTCAACCATGAAGGGCTATGCAACAAAAGGGTTTTATTTTTCAACCAAACAGGAAGTGATTACCAAGATGATCACACAATAGACAGAAACATGCATACTATGCTTAGAAGAGAAATAGCAATAATCACCTACACAGAACAATATAATCTTCTAAATAAAAGATCAGAACTGATCTAAATGTAATTATGAAAGCAAATTCTCATTAAACAACCTCTACGTCTAAATTATTTTTATAAATTTGAAAATAACATTTTTTCACTGAATTATTATTAATATTTTGTTAATAAAGACGAAATATATAATCTGACCATATGACTTGATTAGATTATATTGTTTTTCTCCCATCAACTTTTGTCCATTTATTTCTACATATATTACAAATTGATCTTTCTCAAAAACTATTCATTAAAATTGCTGCTATTACAAGAAATGCAACGCTGTTTGGTTTTATAGGTAGAATGAAAATACAAAAACGGTTATGGGCTGCAGGGTCCAATTTTCAAAAGACGTGCCTTTTTTCCCTCATTCCAGGCAACACATTCTTTTTTAAAGATGTCATGGCTGCTTACTAGTTAACTCATCTATTCTATTTAATATATGACTTAAACATGAACTAAAAGTGGTCGAATCAACTCGGAATGTTTTGATGTTTTGAAGTTGAACGAGTCGGTATGGTTATACTACAATACAATGCAATTATACATTTATAATTTGAAAAGGCAAAAATATAAGTACATGTAGAGAAAAGAATAAAGTATGAAAAATAATCAAGTACAAGGTGTTCAAAATACATTTGACACTTTTTCAGAAAGGAAAATAAGAACATCATATACTTGCCAATAATAAATGTATTCTCAAAATTGAAAGTGCATCTATTAGAGGATCTTTTGCCGAATACAGCTGACTTGTAGAAGTTGCCCTGCGTCCCCACTATGGTGTCCAGATGGGGCCTGAAAACCGAATGTATCTGGCTTTCACTGTGTTCTTTGAGAAACAGTTTTTGGTGTTGCAGGCAGTATGATTCGTGTCTTTATTAACTGTGCCCCACACATAATAGTCCATGGAGTTGCCATCAGGCGAGTTGAGATACCAGATGTTGAATCTGGTGCAATTGTGAAAGTTCCAGACAGTCAATTCTGAGTTTTCCCTGAAGTATGCCATAGAGCTGAGTCCTGCTTTCACACACATGATCTTCCCGCAACAACTCTCTCCACCCAATAGTGATCAGCAACTCATTATAGTCATCTGAATTGAGTTTGAGTCCACTTTTTGAAGATGTGTGAAAGAATGACGTGGCCTTTGATGGAAACACACTCCAAAGACCATTACAGTTTGAGGGAACTTGGTCTTCATGATGCATGGGACTTTGTATGGGACATAGGCTAGACACCTTTTGTTTTGCACATTGTGCAACTGGCTCTGAGAAGAACCAGAGAATCGCCGGCTAAACTCAGGATTCAACCTTGTTAACGAGTTTTATGGCTTTTGAAGGGTGATCTTTGCAAATTTTGTATAAGGAGTAGCTTTCTTCCTATTCTCCACTCCAACGCATATCTCTCTCACCAAGGTCTGCATTGCCTTGCCTGGAACTTATCACACCTTTTTTGGCAACTTCTTGCCGAATTTTGTTGTGTAGTCACAGTCAGAACGCCTGATATGATTCTTCCTGCTAGCCATTGCTTCCACATCTCTGTTGCTATTCTCCAGCTCATATCTCATAGCATCCAAGGTATTCAAGAGCACTGAGCTGCAGCAAAAATTTCCAAATTTTTTAATCCAGCACGAATCATGATGATGTAGGTCTCTCTCTTTCTATATTCTGCTGCTTTCCAGCCGTCCATGGTTTCCAGCTCTCAAATCTACCAATAGCATACAGAAGCAGCTATCTGTTGCACTTCACCACTATCAAATACTTCAAATGTTTCATTTCATTTTAATGAAAGAAAAATATAAACAAATTGTCAAATTTGTCTTGAACACTCTGTATGTCATCGTGGAAAATGCTCTTTTTTTACTTCTATAAATAATAAATAAAGCATATAAGTAGTGAGAAATAAGTAGTGAGAAATCTATAAACAGTTTCGATACATGTTGGTAGGGATACTCTAAAAGAAAGGATTATGAATTTTATTAACGATTCCATGGGTGGCATTTTTTTTGGCGGGGTGGGAAGAGTCACTCTGAAAAGTATCTTTAGTTATGTTGGTGTTCTCTTTTATAATAAAAATCAATCCCACAATGCACCTATGCACAATTCTATAAATTTCCAATGAAAAGTTTGTGGGCATTTGTAAATTGTAAAATTCGTATTTTGGAATATGCAAGGTATTTTGTTCATCGATTACCTTGAAAAAGGAATAACGATCAATAACGAATATTATATAGCATTATTGGTGTGTTTGAAGGAAGAAACCGCCAGAAATCGGCCAGAAATAAAGAAGAAAAAAGTTTTCTTTCACCAAGACAATGCACCGTGTCATAAGTCGATTACAATGATAGAAAAATACATGGATTGCACTTTGGATTCCTTCCGCACCCACCCTATTCTCCAGATATGGCCCTCTCTGACTATTAGCTGTTTGCAGACCTCAAAAGAATTCTCCAAGGAAAGAGATTTGGTACTAATGAAGAAGTGATATAAGAACTGAGGTGTATTATGAGGCCAAAGACAAGTCTTTTTACAAAAAAGGCATCGAATTATTAGAGAAGCATTGAAATCAGTGTATTACTCTAGAAGAAGACTATGTTGATGAATAAAGTCGAATTTTGCCTTAAAGTTGTTGTTTTATTAGTTAGGCATAGAACTTACTGAGCAATATCTTACAAACTTGTAGCATTCACATCATTAGGAAAAAGTAGGGATGACTTATTGGTCATAATGATTTCTACATTCAGAGATTGAATATTCTATAGATCGATAGAATCTTGATAAAGTTTTTCAAATACGATGTGTTCTAGGCAGAACACATGGAAAGAAATATATGTGAATAAATATGTGTGGATAAAAAAGAAAGGGCGATAGAACGAGAGAGAGAGAGAGAGAGAGAGAGAGAGAGAGAGAGAGAGAGAGAAAGAGAGAAAGAGTGAAAAGAAGAAATCAAATAGTGTGTTTTTGTTCATATCGTTGTTGGTCTGGTGTCAAGGTTAGAATCAGATTTTTAGAGAATGTATTTGATGAGGTCACGCTTAACCGAAAGGTTGCATCAAGAGCCCAGTAATCAGATGAAATCAAACGCTTTGTTGAAATTGAATAACTAGACATGAGTACTTAAAAATAGAAATGTCAAAGTCTAGTTTGGGTATGTATATTGCCATTGAGCAGGGTTTGGTAGCCACCTAAATTAGTTTAAGCAGTTCATGAATTTGTGTTGGTTAACGAAAATGGTCTGACATTCCCCTTTTTCTTATTTTGATGTGATGACGTATGAATAAGATTGCTGACTGCTGTATAAGCGATCGAGTTTCGATTCTCAGCTTGAAACAGCCACCATGTCTAGCCACACAAAAGCAGATTTACGACGAAACAGCTGTCTATCAGTAACTAAATATATATATATATAGTAGTATAAAACTGTACTTATAGCAAGTTACCTACACAGAAACGTTTAGTCTGACAGAATACCCTCAGAGAATGAAGCCCAATCATTTCTGTATAGCTAACTTGCCATAATTATATATTTATGTAAAGACATATACCTACTCATGTATTGAGCATTGTTGAAGTAAATACTACGACAAAAATATATACATAATATGTTATCTTATAATGTACACATAATAATGTACACTTTTTTGTACTCGACTTTTTATCGCCTATAATGTTACGCTGATTTTTTTGTTGTTGTTTTTGATGATAGTCGACCGAGCACAAAATATGTGTCAGGTCATTCTAGTCTAGGGAGTAAAGTGCGAGACTACGAATATTTACATCAAGAGTTCGATCCCTGCCCGGTATAGTCATGCTGATGACGGCTCATAGCCAGAAAAACGTGTCCATGTCTATTTTTGTGATGCAAAAATTAATTTATAAATTAATTCATTAAAAAAATCTATGTATACAAAAATTGATGACTCGTCCAATTAAGAGAGAATTAAAAATGCGGTCTTCTGCATATTCTTTAAATAAACAAACCGCTCAGGGTAGTGAAAAATAATAATAAAAAACAACAACAAAAAACGAACCGGTAAACACCGGTCGACTATCGCCAAAAACAATAACAAAAAATCAGCATATATATATATATATATATATATATATAATTATTTATAAATAATATTTTCAAATTAACCCATATACATATGCAATCATCAGTATGGGAAGAGACAATCCCTGACAGTCATACAGTCGAACCCTAATATGAGAGTCATATTTGAGTTAGTTGTCGGAGTGCATACCGATGTGTCTACCATGCATTGCCTGGAAATGAGATGGTAAATTAACGTCTAAATGGCAAATTCAGCGGCTATATAAGCAAGCCGTCAATAGAACTCAATAGCCTAAAGTATTGCATTACGCTATAAATGACGACTTGTTTTTAACTTACTGAAAGTGCTCAATCTAGCAAGAGCTTTGAATAATCATTCATAAATAATATTTTCAAAATAACCCATGTTTTAAACATAACTAGACATTCTGAAATTACCTTGCCCAGAATACTTAGATATGTATATTGCATTTTGATCAAAAGGGGTAATTGTACCCAGAATGGTAACTGTATGGAGTATGGTAATTGTACGGAGTATGGTAATTGTATTGAGTACAGTAATTGTATGGAGTATGGTAATTGTACGGAGTATGGTAATTGTACAGAGTATGGTAATTGTACGGAGTATGGTAATTGTACAGAGTATGGTAATTGTATGGAGTATGGTAATTGTATGGAGTATGGTAAGTGTATTGAGTATAGTAATTGTATGGAGTATGGTAATTGTACGGAGTATGGTAATTGTATGGAGTATGATAATTGTACGGAGTATGGTAATGTACGGAGTATGGTAATTGTATGGAGTATGGTGATTGTACGGAGTATGGTAATTGTATGGAGTATGGTAATTGTATGGAGTATGGTAATTGTGCGGAGTATGCACGTCCATGATTGACTTCTATAAATCGGAAATTTAACTATTTACTGTATTTATAACTTGAAAATTATAGATATGATATAGATATAATCTAGAAATATTAATAATGAGTTCAGATCTTGAAGCAGGAACACATTGGTTCCTGGGAAACACTGGTCGTGCCTCAAGGGAGATAAAGACTATAAATTTACCGAAATTTATTTTAATTAATGTAACTTTGCTTATACCCTCCATTCCCAACGAATCAATGCTGAAAACGTTGTTAGGCCCCACTCGCAAAATTGAATTTATGTAAAAAAGCGAAATGTTATAATACAAATTTGGATAGATCATTGTTACAAGCTATTTTCTATCAATTCATTTCATAGGAGAAATAGATAAACACATATGGAAACGAAAGGTTCTTCAATATTTCAAGAACGCTAGAAACTGTGATAAACCTCATTCTCTATTGAAAAGAATTATTCGAAGCAAATTGAATTTCCAGACGAATTCTAAATGGAGTTCTGCATGGAATGGAACAGTATTAAATGAGGTTTTATGAATTCGTATCAGTTGCCTATCGCATTAGCCTAACCAAATTGAAGCGCAACTCCATACATTTATGACAAATGACTGCTACAAAGATAGTTGTACCTTTCATCATGACAATGCGGTCTGCGAAACTGGACAAGCGATAGTGGAATGGTTTTAGTAAGAGAGTCTACTGTGTTATGTTGGACAATAAAGAACTCTGACGACTCAATCCGTCAATCCTATTAAACAATTATCGAACATGTTGGACAAAAGATGTTCTCTCAAAATAGACATGCCATCAACATAAATGGTCAGTGCCTCAAACCACGGCGTTTAGATGTCCGATATCATCATACAACATTCCACACATGGATTTGTTTGAAGTGGATACTTTATTATTGTAACCACGACCTACTCATCCGACAAAGTAAATGATAACTTTCAGAGGCACAATATGTGCCACTTGACAGAGACCCACACATGGTCTTTGGTGTTACATCAGTTTTCTATCTAGACTTCCTTTCCTACCAAGGATTGAAAGTTTTTCTATCCTACTATTTCACACAGATTGATATCTTTCCCAAAGATGTTAGTGAAAGTGATGCAAAACTAATGCCGATTCTGCCAACCACAAGGAACTTTCTATTGCCATTTCCAGGATGTCCATGAGGATAGATTCACATCCAACCTGATGTTTACACTGCCTTTCTATTTTACTGCTGACTTTTTCATATATTCTCTCTCTCTCTCTCTCTCTCTCTCTCTCTATCTGTCTATCTATTTATGTTTATTTAACTCCTCTGCAACAGGTTAGACACAATGTCAGGTGGAGTTTTGAAAAGCCAGCACACTAGATGAAGTACCATCTGCCTTACAAAAAATACCCGAGCAGCCCCGTCGGCATTCCTTGGTAGGGGCGCCTCAGACGATTAGCAATAACTAACTCTTTCTCAGAGAAGGTAAAGCCTGGGAGAGTTGGCATCCTAGGACTGAACAAAACCATATCTCAGTCTGGCAGCAACAAAGTCACTGTTGAACAGATTGTTAAGGACATATATCCGGTCTATCTATCTATGTATGTATCTATCCATCTATATATATATATCTTTCTCTCTCTTTCTCTCTCTAACTTAACATGTAATTTACCTCAACCAATCAGAGGCTATCGTATTTCTGAACTCCCCTCCTCACTATCTAAAATTTTTCAAATAGCTCCATAATATTGTAAAGCAGATGAGGACAAAGTGATACACAGGAAAATAAACTCCCCGGCTATCCTAGCACTAAGTGAAACGAACCTTCAATCATCAACCTCCTCTCACAACTTTGACATGACTGACTACCTCCCTCTCTACCGTAAACACTCTGACAAACATATGCACGGACTAGCAGTTTATGTTAGGAACACCGTCCACCTGACTAGAGAACATAGGTTAGAATCAGATGACCAAGCCTACATGTGTTTTAGATTGACTTTACATCACAGTGTTAGTTACTTATATTTCTTATACCATTCACCTTCGACCGGATTCTACCCTGCTAAACTCATAGCATAGATAGAGCACTCTCACTCGACTCGAATGCCCAATTACATGTATTTGGAGATTTTAATGCACACCAACGTGACTGGTTGGGATTCTCCAGCCTTACTGATGCAGCCGGTAACTCTACGTATAATTTCTCCTTAGCTCACTTACTCTCATAGACTGTCGATTTCCCAACCCGCCTTCCCGATCGAGTAGACCAGCAAGCCTTACTTCTCGACCTGTTCCTCACCTCACTGCCCGAGGCTTGTGTGACAGAAGCCAATAGCCCGCTCGGGAATGCTGATCACGTTGTGGTTATAATTGCTATCACTCTAACAACTCTTTCAAAAACTGATGAGGCCTTGCTAAAAAAAAACGAGATACTACGAGCAGGCTGATTTTGAGTTCATCAGAGATCACATCAGCGACGCCCCATGGACTGAAACCTTCTCACTCCCTGCTGATCAGTGTGCAAATGAGTTAACCGAATGAGTAAAAGCAGGCAATGAAGCCTATGTCCCCATGTAAAAATTCTTCAGCAAATCCAACTCCCCTCAAGTGTTCACCTCGAAATGTGCAGCTGCCATTGCTGAGAGGCAGCAATCATTCAGAAAGTTCGTCTGCCATAAGTCAACTGCGAATAGACAGAAATTTATAGAATCAAGAAATAATTGTAAGGAAGTGATAGGTGAAGCGATGGCCGTTCATCTAAGCAACATGACATAAATGCAGGTGTACCCCAGAGATCCATCCTTGGACCTTTATTGTTCCTGCTTTTCATAAGCGACCTCCCTGATGACATCGAGTCTGCGATAGGCATGTTTGCTAACGACACCACTTTGTACTCTAGTCATGTGAGCAAAACAAACAAGTACATGTCCAAGCAATGGCTGAATCCTTAGAAAATGACCTCCAGGCCGTAGTAGATTGGGAGCAGAAATAGTTGGTAACTTTTAATGCCGCAAAGACAAAGCTCCTTTCCTTCAATAACTACAAGAAACTTCTTCAACCACCAATTACCATGGCAAATAACACCCTACCTGAAATTTCAACAATCAAACTACTCGGCGTAACATTCACAGGTAACATGAATTGGAACAAATACATTGAAGACATTGCCACGGCTGCTGCAAAGAAGGTAGGCTTCCTCTACCGTGCTAGTAAACTCCTTACACCTGACATTATCCTGTATCTCTACAAAGCCACAATCTGCCCATGTATGGAGTATTGTTGTCACATCATCCACTAGTCTCTCCCTCATAGACAAGGTCCAAAAAAGAGTCGCCAACTTAATAGATCCACCAAGTTCCAGCCCCTGTCCCATCGCTGCAATGTTGCATCCTTGTGCTTGTTTTACAAATATTTCAATGGATTGTGCTCCGATGAACTAGCTGCTCTAGTCGCCCCTCGACACTAGAACAACACGACAATCAGCTAGGTCCCATCCATCCACTGTGGAGGTCCCCAGATGCCGGAGAGCCTTCTACTCCAGCAGCTTCTTTCCTCATGCTGCCGGCCTGTGGAACTCCCTCTCTGCTCCCTGTTTTCCTGACTGTACTGACATGCAGAGGTTTAAAACTAATGTAAACAGACATCTCGTTGCACAGCTCCCAACTTAGGATGACACCCAAAACCTACAGCCTAATTCTCATTTCTTACATCTACAGTGGTGACCTGCCTTGTTTGGGGTTAAATATCTTTAAAAAAAAAAGGTAATTGAAAAAGTTCTTCACTACATGTTGCAGGTGGGATCGAACTTTAATCCACAGTCCAATGCAAACACATTTCTCTTTTAACATCTGAGAGAGAGAGAGAGAGAGGAGGAGGAGTTGGAGGGGGAAGAGAGAGGAAGAGAGAAAGAATTATTTCATCATTCCCTACTGAGTATGCAGGTAGCAAAAATCCAAGTAAATATCCGGATCCTAACAGTTTTTTATGCAGGCATATAGCCACCTACTTTCGTTCTGAAAACATATTTATTTGTGCATTCATCATGTTTAACCCAACACTGTCAGATTTAGTGGACATCAAGTAAATATTATGTTTGCTTATTTAAAAATACTTGAATATATACATTCATTAGATTCAGTGTGAGTGCATACATAGTCACATACATACACGTTTGTAAATGCATATATATATACATATATGCATAGTGTACACACACACACACACACACACACACACATATATATATATATATATATATATATATATATATATATATATATATATGAATTTTGGGTGTGCTAGCTCAGAACTGTACAAAATTCAAAATCGCAACCTAGCGATTTTTCCCCACGTGTTTCTCTTTTATATATATATATATATATATATATATATGATACACTTGCATAGATACAGTTGCCACATCTAGCTACATTGATGAGTCGTAGGCCATGAAACAGTTGTTTGTGGATGACTATATTTTATATATATATATATATATATATATATATATATATATATAATTATATTTTTGTTTATACAGACATGTACACAATCTGCGACACTGGCATGTCTGGCATGTCGATGTTATCGATCAACAGCTGTTAGAAACTGTAATCTGGTCAGGAGGAAAAGAAAGTTCTGTCCTTCCCTAAGATCATATTTGGAAAGACTTTTCTGCCTGATGAGATCTCAGTTTCTAACAGCTGTTGATCGATAACATCGACATGCCAGTGTCGCGGTTTATGTACATGTCTGTATAATTAAAAAAATAATTGTATATAAATTCTCTATTTGATATTAAGCACTCTTTATAAGACCAGTTGAAATTCTTTGGATTTTTATCCTGCGGGTGTTTACTTTACCTGGATTACTATATATATATATATATATATATATATATATATATATATATATATATATATATATATTTATATATATATATATATATGTATATATATATATCTGTGTGTATGTGTGTGTGTTAACACACATCAAAAGTATTTTCAAATATAGTGTAATAAATGTACATGTTCAGTTATTAATACCTACTTTTAAATGGATATTTTATGTTCTATATAGATATGTATTTTCTCTCCAGATACATATTATGCTCTATACCATCATATTATTTTCTATAAGTATATTGGCGGACTCCATTTAGTATTCAAGAAACTAACTTGCTTTGGGCGAAATCATTTTTATTATCTACATTGGCGATCTTGTATGTCTTTTTGGCCTGGCTCAGAATTTATTTGCTTTTGGTCGACTAACTCTTTGGAGAGGCATTTCAGCTCACAACAATGTATCTCCATGCGTGTGCAACCCTTTTGTATCTGAGAAGATGATAAACAAATAAGGAAAAAAATACAAACTCTTATTTCCATCTCTTTTGTGTTCGAAAAAAAGAATATCTCGGTTTTCAGTAATTGCAAAACAGAAACAATTTGCTTAGAATAACTTTTTCTCTGGTGTAAAAAAAATGAATTATCAACATTTACAGGAACACTTCAATGACGTGATATCTGTGTAAGTTGTCGAATATGAGGTTTATTTTTCTTTATATCTTTACCTCAATCCTAAACTGTCTGAATCAATGTTGGATTTAGGAGAAGGCTCTTGGCTATTCCACTTGTAATCCCGTCATCCCTCACCCTCGCCGTTTTGAACCAAATGAAGTAAAGCCAAGAATAATGGATTTGAACGATTTTGCAGTTCATAATTCCTCTTCGAAATGGCACAAACTGTTATTGATAAACACTGCAGTTGTTGAAAAAATAAACTTTACAAGCATTTATTTATAAAAATCGAACTTGTATATTTAGAGATACCCCTTCCTCTAACGAATACTGACAAAACAAGAAGGCTGTATATGTCAGCTGGTTTGAAAGAATTGTTGTTTTCCATTTGTGATATATCAAATACCTTTAGAAACAGTTCAGCGACAGACAGATCAAATAGTTGTCTGTCGAGGTCAGAATGTTAGTTTTGACGAGTATGTGAAAAAGAAGTGAGAAGAGTGTGAATCATATAAGGTGTGACGTTATCAAAAATGTTAGAAAAGATTTTGTAGGGAGAAATCGACAGGCAGCGGTCGAACCAGACATACAAACAATACTCTTAAAAATGAGTAGTTAAACAAACTGAGGTTGTCTCTCTTTCTCCTCCACCGCCGCTGAACAACATAAGAATCTGAATTAAAAATAACAAGCTGTCAATCTGAAAATCATCTTAGAGTTTTCCTATTAATTTGAATAAACAATTGGGTTTGTTTCCTTTAGTAAGAAGATTTCAGCACTAACAAATCCCATGCGAGAAAGCGATCATCCTTTCTCCAGAGTCCAGTTTCAAGAGTTTTTCAACTCCACACCTACTAGATGTAACATGGCGGTGAGTACAACATCTCATTTACACAAAAACTTTGCTATAACATTGAAATAGATTGCATAACTTGGCAGAAAACCCGTACTGCTTTAGATTCTGAAGCGGTAATATATATATATATATATATATATATATATATATATATATATATATATATATATATATAGATATATATATATATATTTAAAGGTTTAAACAGAAAAAAGGGGGAAGGAATCCACTATCAAATGTAGTTAAAAAAAAGAAGGTGAAGTCCCACCCAAACGCACTAGCCTGACATTAGTTAAAGAGCCACGAGTTGAGACATATTTATATCTGACACCACAACCACAAAGCAGTAATATTTTTCCCTTTTTTTTCACTGATAAACAAAAAAAAACGCTTGTACGTGTTATAACTCATTCCTTTCTATTACAAAGTTTTAATTGTGTAAACATAATATTTCCAACTTCATTTGTTTTTTTAAAATGGTACTACATCCCCAAACAGAAGGAAGTAATCTCTGGGAAAATTATATTATGATTACAGAACAGATACTACTGCTGAGGTAATGCCCAGAAGGATGGTCATAATAACTTTGCCTAAATTCAATTGTCCATAAATCATTTCTATTATTTTTTATTAAAAAAAATACTTAACATTGCTGCTTTGATGTTGAACGGAATGTGTTACTTTATTTATAAAAAAACACAATTTTACTTATGTAAAAATAACATTGCACAACTTCAATCGTTGATAATAGAACAATTCTATTAGTTTTTAAACACAAAAAAAAACACATAAAAAAACCAAATGTTGAAACTGTAATTAACAATGGCCAACTTCAATTGTTAATAAATCATTTCTATTACGAACCCGTAATGTTTTGACTTTTTAATTTTCAAAAAAAAAGCTCAAGGCTGGGCGTGTTATATAACTCATTTCATTCCATTTATTTTATTCATGAAACAAACGCAGTTTTACTTATGTAAAAATAACAAACAAAATGTTGGGGTAAAAATCCTACATACGATTGTTGGATTTGCAACTGAATATAGTTCCACTCAACCAAGTGGTGATAAGACCATCGACCTGATCACCGCACTATGTGATAATTACTGCGCTGCAGAGGTACCACGTCACATGAAAATTAGGTGCCAAATTTGTTCTTTCAAAATTGTATCTTCAGTCCGAGAATAAAAGTTGTGCAATACACACGTATTATTGTAACCCCATTCTATTCTTGTCTTTCCTTCTATGTCTTCGTGACTCATAGTCTACCACGATGTTACGCTCTACCCCTCAAAGCTTAACAGGTTATGGGCCCAGCTATGCAAATCACAGACTAATGTTTCAGGGAAATGAAAGAAAGTATGAATTATGGGAAGTGAAGTTCCTTGGCTACATGCGGACTCAAAAACCGTACAGCACCATTACAGCAGGGAGCGAAGCTGAAATAAATCAGAACAAAAACGCCGAAGCTTTTGGTGAACTAGTACAATACCTCGATGACCGAAGTCTTTCGTTGATCATACGAGACGCAAATAACGATGGCAGAAAAGCATTAAATATCCTAAGAGAACATTATCTGTCACGTGGAAAGCCAAGAATAATTTCGTTGTACACGGAATTAACATCGTTGCAAAACAAGTCAAATGAAAATATTAATGACTATGTAATAAGAGCAGGAAATTCCGCCACATTCCTAAAAAATGCCGGAGAAACGATAAGCGATGGATTACAGATCGCAATGATTATAAAAGGATTACCGAGTGAATATAAGACATTCACCACGGTAATAACGCAGAGATACACCTATGCCATTCCAGAACTTTAAAACCGCTCTAAGAAACTTCGAAGAAACTGAAAAAACCCAAGGTGAAAGCGCGAACGCAGTAATAAGTGTCATGGAAGGAGGCACCGGGGGGCAGGGGGGGGGGGGCTAAGCCCCTCACTTTTTGACTTGGGCCCCTCCACTTTACGGTCATCAATAATTAAGTTGATATGCATGTGTTTAATTTTATCTAATTAGCTTATCTATAAATTGATTGTTGGTCTCATATTGTCATCATTACAGTATAAGACCAACAATCAATTTTATCTAAAATTTGGCCCAAACCAAGCGAAATGGGTGAGTTTTTGTTAAAGGTCCCTATTCTATAGGTATATTTACGGACTTTCATTTTCTTCTCCAAAAAATCGACACCCCGAAGCAAAACACGTGAAACTTGAATTAAACTGATTTTGGCATTTCTTTAGTTTAGCTGTGAATCACAATTTATTTGCTTTCCATTTTTGAAGACAGCGGCAGACAATCAACCGGAATAACAGAATTAGGAGTTTTAATACAAAATCTTCTTTTCTTCTTTTCTTTTGTTATATATAAAGTAGAGAGGATTTTTCCCCTGTACATATTTGCTTAATAGGAAAATAACACCATCCATCACATCACCAATTCATTACGCTTATTCACTCGAGCGTGTTATAGTAAATTTTCATTATTTGTCACCAACAAACACTAAATATTACATTTGGCCCACCATCTACGACTCTCCGCCAAACCAACTCCATATAGGTGGTAGCAAAACTTTTCTCCCTAACAATTCTGTACTGTCACTCCACTCATTGACACCGGGAACTAATAAACACAGTTTAATTTTCACAAAAGACTCCGTTCTTATTTATTATTTGCCTGGTATTAATTTACGACATAATATAAAGCAATACGCAAATACTTAATGACCGCTCCCATTCACTCCGATGATTTTCTGCGAATATCAGATTACGTTATTTCTATTTCTACCTATGACTTCTATATTTATATGCAGTCCGGAATTAATTTGATGGTAGCTCAGCATTATCATAATCCATGGTTTAGCCTTCTCATCGACGAAGGCAATTCTGAAATGAAGTATTATCTCGATGCCCAAGGTTTTCAATGCTTCCACATGCACATATTTGTTTGTGGCAGACTGGGTGATTGTCAGGATTATGTTGGTGTTATTCATGAACGTTTTAAAATTTTCGCGATAGACGCTGTTACGGATGTTGCAAAGCGGACCATTATTTGTATTTCCTCGACTCGCACGTAGTGCATCCATTAACATACCGGTAATTTTTCGGATTGCATCGATACATTCTTTTTTCGCATTGTTGAAGATCCGCATAATATCCAAAGTTATTAATTCCATCCTCCCTCCAGTCCTTCTGTCCACAGAAAAACTGATACAGTATCTTTTGAGCAAAGTCCAATGAACGCAATGTGAAGTGAAGAACAGAGAAACAATGCAAGTCTGCCTTGTTAATACACTTCCAACGAACTATTCCAATTCCAATACATACATTTACACTTTTATACTTAATACATTTAAACTTTTATACTTTTTACTTTTGTACTTTTATATGCACCTTGTCAGTTAATACTTTTAACTTTATCTATCCTCTATATTGGATAAACCAATTGATTCTTGAATTTTGTCATTTTTACTAGAAGTGACTTGCTGATATGTTTCAAATGAGCCATCAAGCAGTGTCAGAAAATCATTTCATGTCTAGATTAAGTCCAAAAAGGTGTATTTGACCCAAAATGACCAAATATGGTAATTTGGGGCCAGGCCTCCCCAAAATTGAAATTTCTGTTTGTTATTTTTTCACCAGAAGCGACTTGCTTCAACAAGACCTCAACCACTATCAGAAAATCATTTCATGTCTAAATTATGTCAAAAAAGGCATTTTTGGTCCAAAATGCCCTAATATGGTAGTTTGGGCCCAGACGCCAAAATTTTTTATTTTTTTAATGTTTCTTCATCTATCACCAAGAGTATTCCATTCCGCTTCTAACGAGCCATCAACCACTACCAGACAATCATTTAAAACCAAAATATACCCCAAACAGTGATTTTTCCCCAATATGCCCAAATAAGGTAATTTGAGCCCAGACGCTAAAAAAATTGAAATATTTTGAATTTTTCTTTTTCTATAACAAAGAGAATTCCATTCCGCTACTAACAAGCTCTCAACCACTATCGGACGATCATTTTTAGTCAAGATATTGAATTTATTCCCAGATTTGGCATTCTGGGCGCAATGTGGGCTGGGCCCCCTCCACTTTTTAGGAGAGCCCCCCACTTTTATAATTGTCCCGCCGGCCCTGAGTGTGAGAGAAAAGAAATATAACAGCTAACCAGCAACTATTTCCAGACCAAATAAATATAACAAAAACGAATTCAAGGGATCATGCTTCTTATGCAGGCGATATGGACATAAATCCGAAAATTGTAGAAAACCCACACGCTGGTGCAAAAACTGCAAATCACGAATACATGACACACATTTTTGCAGAAAAACGCAAGATAGACACTCAAACACCGAAGGGAATGCGATAAAACACGTATCAGATAAGAACACTTCTTATATTTTTTCTGTTAATAACACTAGTGACTCTTCATATCTTGATTTGTTAGTCGATTGTGGGGCCACAACCCATATTTTAAACGACAAGTCCAAGTTCGTTAACTTCGATAAAGAATTTGATTCCCCTCCCCATATTGTTGAGCTAGCCGATGGAAGCCGATACAATAATTTGGCGCTAAAAAGCGGGGGGGGGGGGTTCTATTAAAATGACTGATACGAATGGAAGGATACATAATAACATCTTAAAAACGCTTTATATATACCTTCTGTTAATAATAATATCTTTTCAGTACAAGCGGCGACAGAAAAGGGTGCTTACGTTGAATTTAAACCTAACTCTGCAATATTAAATACTAATGGAACTAAATCTAATATGTATAAGAAAGGTAAACTATATTACTTAAATAATGTAACTTCTCCGAAGAAAATAAAACATTCGCTAGAAAAGTGGCATAGCATAATGGGACTTTGCAACATCGACGATATAATTAAATTAGAAAAAACCGTTTCTGGTATACAAATTAGTGACAAAAAACAATTTAATTGTAAAGTGTGCCCACAGGCAAAAATGCCCCAATTCAAAAATAAAATACCTGACAAACGAGCAACAAAAACACTCGAACTAGTACACTAGCAGGACCGATAGACCCCATAGCAAAGGATGATTTTAAGTACGTATTAGAGTGTATAGATGATTATTCCGGTCTCATAGTCACCTACATGTTGAAAAGTAAAAGTGACGCAGTGGAAGCCTTCGAAAGATTTATAGCTGACGTTGCCCCGTATGGAAATATAAAAACAGTAAGGAGCGATCAAGGCACGGAATTTACTTCTAAAATCTTCGTGTCGCTACTAATTAAGAATAAGATACATAAGCAAAAATCGGCGCCCTACTCCCCCCACCAAAATGGTACGATCGAAAGAGCATGGCGCACAATTTTTTAAATGGCTAGGTGCATGCTAAAACATGCTAACCTTCCAAAATATATGTGGTCATACGCTGTTATGTCCTCAATGTACATTCGTAACCGATGTTACAACAAACGTATTAACAGAACGCCATACGAATTTTTTACGGGCGATAAACCAAATATATTAAATATGCACTTATTTGGAAGCATTTGTTACGCATACGTACAAAACCCCCAAATATTGGAAGACCGAAGTAAGGAGGGAATTTTTGTAGGATATGACAAAGGTAGTCCGGCCTACTTAATATATTTTCCCGAAACCGGTGAAATAAAAAATGTCAGAATAGTAAAATTTACAGATAAATTTAAAGATAATATAAACGAAATAGACGAAAGTGCTATAACTGAAAATATTCAAACAGTTGAATCCGAAACAGAAGTAGTAACTGAAAATATTGGGAGAACGAAAACCCGCCCAAAATATCTTAATGACTACTATGTGGAAGGCGAAAATAATGACGCAATAAAATACACGATAGCTTATTGTTACCACATAAGAAATGTACCAAGTACATACGAAGAAGCAATAAATTCAGATAGTTCCGAAAACTGTCAGAAGGCCATGAAAATGGAGATGGACATTTTAAAAGAAAATGAAACATTTGAATTAACTGAATTACCTCAGAATAAAACCCTAATCCCAGCACGATGGGTGTATACTATTAAAACTGATGAGAATCAGGGAGAGATATTTAAGGCAAGACTAGTGGCAAAAGGTTATGCCCAAAAGCCAAACGTAGATTACGAAGAAACATTCTCACCAACAGCAAAATTAACTTCAATAAGAATGTTGATGCAAATCGCGGCACAATACCATCTAAAAATACATCAATTAGACGTAAAATCAGCCTATCTAAACGCACCGATAAATTTGAAACTTTACATGGAACAGGCAAAAGGATTTGAAATAGAAGATAAAAACAAAACCGGTAGATTAGTGTATAAATTAAATAAATCACTATATGGTTTAAGACAAAGTGATAGAAATTGGAATAATTTGTTACACACATATCTAATAGAAAACGGATTTAGTCAATCATTGGCAGACGTTTGTGTTTATACACAATATAATGACAAATATACAATTATTATTGTATGGGTAGATGACATACTAATAGCGACAAAATGTAACGAACATATCATAAATACGAAAACTATTCTAAAAGAAAAATTAAAAATGACAGATCAAGGCAAAATCAAATATTTTTTAGGCATAGAATTTACATATGAAAACAAAACAATATACATGCATCAAAAACGATATCCTCAAAAATTATTAGAAAGATTTGGAATGAAAGATAGTAAACCTAAATACACACCTAGTGAAAATAATATTAACAAGTTATGTAACGAAACTAGGAAATTAGCAGACGAAACGAAAAGCTATATAGAGAAATTGTCGGAAGCTTAATATATGTAATGACAGCCACCAGGCTAGACTTATGTTTCATAGTAACAAAACTATCACAATATATGAATAAACCATACGAACATCACATGCTGTTAGCTAAACACGCCCTAAGGTATATAAAAGCCACAATCAATCAACAATTAATATTCAAACCCACTAAAAGTACTTTAAACATCATAGGTTTTTGCGATGTAGATTGGGCAAACTCACAGGATAGACGAAGCATAACTGGATATGGATTTAAAATCTCAGGCGACGGGCCATTAATTTCGTGGAAAACACGAAAACAGTCCACAGTCGCGTTATTTACTTGCGAGGCTGAATATATGTCAATCAGTGCAGCCACACAGGAAGGAAAATATCTAAAAACACTAATGACAGATTTATTAAACGAGAAAATCGATACATTCACATTATATTGCGATAATCAGAGCGCGATGACCTTAGCCAACAACCCCGTAAATCACAAAAGATCAAAACACATAGATATTAGATTTCATTTCATTAGAGACGAATTACAAAATAATACGCTTCAGTTAATTCACGTTGCAAGTGAAGAAAACATAGCCGATATATTTACCAAACCAGCAAATAGACTTAGAAATGACAAAATCAGACACTTACTAATGGGACTCTGAAAACAAAAAAAGAAACAAAACAAAAACAAGTTTTCTTTAATATTTAAAACAGAACAATGTGTTTTTAAGGCCTATAAATGGGAAAGGGGATTACAAAAAAAAAATTTGAAAACTATTGATGACACAACAGATGTACAAACAAACTTTTATATTGTGAAAAAAAAATTGTTTTAAGGACTATGAATGTGAAAAGTGTTAAAACAAAAAAAAACATTACGAATATATATCAATTGAAAGGGGTATGTTGAATTGGCAACTGTATATAGTTCAACTCAACCAAGTGGTGATAAGGCCATCGACCTGATCACCGCACTACGTGATAATTACTGCGCTGCAGAGGTATTACGTGACATGAAAATTAGGCGCCAAATTTGTTCTTTCAAAATGGTATCTTCAGTCCGAGAATAAAAGTTGTGCAATACGCACGTATTATTGTTACCGCATTCTATTCTTGTCTTTTCTTCTATTGTAGCAGTCACCAATAGGGACTACTTTTGAATGCGTAATCACTGTCCCTGTGAGCTGGCTTGTCCAATCAAATCACAGGGCGCAGTAATATCGTTAGTTCCCTAAGGGACTACTTATGTTCCCTTAGGGTTCGAGGAAAAAGATCAGACGACCTCCTGGCACCAGCTTGGACACATCGCAGAGAGCACCAGCGAGGAACGAGGAAACGCTCTCTCTCTCTCTCTCTCTCCTGTCGCCGTCGACGACCTGACGACTACTACCATCTTCACCTGAAGAAATCCACGGGCGGCCCTAAGAACTCTTATATTCTTTCTCTTCCTCAGACGGATATCGTTCCACTCTCTTCTACCTATACCAAACGGTATAGGTAACCTTGAGTTAATAAAAAACCTTTTTGTTATAGTTACAGAAATACTTTTCGTTGTTCCGTTTCTTTACGAGAAGATAAAAGGATAACCCCTTTCAACTCCACATCATCTCCTTACAAATGGTGACCCGACGCGAAAAGAAAAAAAACAGACCTTCTGATATACGAAACGTAAGAAAAAAACGGAATATAAAAACAAAAAAAAAACATCGAAAAGTTATTACTTGCGACGAAAAGGTTTTAAAACTCAACCCCACGGCGACAAAAAAAACTCCGTCGTAAAAAAAAACAGTCACAAATTGAGCAAGACACGAAACTCCGCGTTTTTGTAAACAGAAAAAGAAAAAATTCAACCTTGAGAGATTCGGAAACTTTTTAAATTCTCTTTAAAAGCTTAAAAAAAGGACATTTATTTTTAACACAAAAAAAAAAAACTACCGAAATCTCTTTTTTCTCTCTCTCTTTCTCTCTATCACAGTGAAGGCGTACTTCGCATCGAAGAAACTTTTCTTTTATAAAATATTTTTCTGTCTTTATCTGAACGAATTCTTGACAGAGAAATACTTCAAAATACCTTAAAATATAAAACTATTAACAAAAAAACACTTTTCCGAATTTAAAACAAGTTTCAAACAAGTTTAGACGGTCAGACTTTTCGTCGCAGAAATAACTTTTCGATGTTTTTTTTTGTTTGTTTTTTATAGACTAAGACATTTAAAAAGTGTTATGGCAGATTAGAGATCGATGAGATGAACGGTCATTGAAGGAAAGTGCCAGCTTGTATTAGTTACCCCTTTTCTTTCCAGGTTCGTTCGGTGTATTCTTTTCCTCTACTTTCCTTTACATTTCTTTCCTTCTTCTTGAAGAGGGAATCGCCGAGGTTATTGGCTAATAAAATAAGTCCATACAGATTTTAGCGCAGAGTGTGAACTTAGTGAGGCGGGTTTACACGTGTTTTAAATCTGAAGGTAACCAGTAGGTGTGAAATGAAACACTTATAAAAACAGCGAACTGTTATAACAATTTTAAACTGTTGCATAATTTCAGTTTAGTTTTTAGGTTTAACTTTTGGGTACTTATGCAGTTTAGGAACCGGGTTATTTTTTTATAGGATTTTCAAGTTACATGTATCTTTAGTTTATTAAATTCATTTGGTGAAAGCACAGAATAGTTAATAAAGCCTACCTCTTCCCATGTTACGAATGGCTTTCTAAATAACTTTTTGATTTCAGCTCGGTCCGTAAACTGCATAAATACCAACCTTTGTTAAAATAATGTCATTGCTAGCAACACTGGGTAAGTGGTTTCATGACAACAGAACAGATACTACACTACAACCACCTCCCCTTACCCTCAAGCGGAGGTAATCCCTCGGGTTATGGTATTATCTCATCCCCATAAAAAATAAACAGAAGAGGTAATGACCTGGAGTATAGTCTCCTTACAGCAGAACAGATTTTACACTACCCTTAATTGAACATTAACAGATAGTAATACAATTCCAATGTAATAAGTTGGAAAGAATATTTGGATAAACGAACGCTGATTTGCATTATTTACCGTTCTTAGCACAAGAGAATTTTGGACGCTGAAAACGTACACAACTGCTTTTTTTCGTGAAGATATGCATGGTTTTTTTTTCGTGAAGATATGCATGTTTTTTTCGTGAAGATATGCATGGTTTTTTTTTCGTGAAGATATGCATTTTTTTTTTCGATACACTTTCCAAATATCCCGTACTTAATTTCCTTAGTTTATAAAAATAATAAAAATAATAGTGTTCATCTGCTTTTAATTAAATATTAAAAATATTATCTATTGTAAATAAACTGTGCGTTTTCCCCCAAAAACACATTTTACCATAATGACTGCATTATTCCATTTCAAAATTAAAAATAAATTGTTTATTTCATTAAATGTTCTATTAATTCATTGATTATTTTGTGTTACTTTAAATGGGTACTTATACAGATTATGACCCAAGCTAGAATCGACTTGGTGTCGGTAGTTTCCGGATGTTTACGTAGACTGCCGGAAAAAAAGCCGAATTAAAAGTCAGTTGCCTTCGTTCAAAAAATCCAAAACGAGGCTGTGCTAAAACGGTGTTAGCGTTGCGGTTAGTGTTATAAACTGTTTCTTCCTGGATAAGCGCTTCGGCATTTACCGGCCGTCTATGTAAACATCAGCAGAATAGTCGATTTTAGCTGTATAAGTAACCTACAATGTATCCATAATGTTTCATGTTTGATTTACTTCAATAAATGTTAATAAACTGTTTGTTATAATAACATTTTTGTTTTAATGTGTTTTTGTTAAACACATTAAAACAAAAATCTTATTATAATTCAATTAATGTTCTATTAATTAATTTATGTTACTTTAATGTATTCGTAATGTTTCATGTTTGATTTACCAAAGTTTCACTTCAAAAAGTATTATCTCCTCTTGACACAAACTGACATCTTCACAAATGAAAACAATTAAATGAGCTAGAATTGCACAAGTACCGTTTTCTTTAAAATCAAATAATTTTTGCATCTTTATTCCATTTATCACTTGCTATGTTAGAACGATTTTTTTATTAGACTTTCAAAATATAACGTAGTTAATTTCCGTATATAATAAACTATTATTGTTCTGCTGCTTTTTGTTACATTATGCTCCCACCCATGTACGTTGGACTATACCCCCCTTTTTCCCCTGCCTACTCCCGGCATGCATCAGCATCCGTTTCCTGTCTCTCTCGGAATAAAGCCTGGCTTCGGCCAGTATGTCTTATCTCACAACTACACTTGTGTTCTCTTAACTTCTTAAATATCTCGTAATGTAACATGGTGGCAGCAGGGATGTAAAACATGTCGCACAACTCGAAATACAAAGTCCCCGTCAGAACAAACAACAGGTGAAGCTTTATGTCCTTCCCAAGCTACGGATAGTGCTACAACTACTACTACAATCCGTCAACAACGTCTCTCATACGAAAAAGATGGCGGAAAGTTTTTGAAAAAACATAATGCCTCAAACAGTTTGGATGTTAAAACCAACCCCGCGGAAGCATGAAAATTATGGAAACAGATGTGGAAGAACTACTCTATTATCGCTAAACTTGTTGACTAGGATAAACAAAACAGCGTTGTTTTTACACGCAGTCGGACTAGACGCTTTTACAACGGGTTTCAATTTGCCTCCACCAAAGACAACGATGACGTTGATACGGTGAAGCCAAATTTGGCCAACACTTCATAGGAAAGACAAATGAGACCTATGAGAGATACTCTTCAACAAAATAGACCAAGAACCAGGTGAGACTATCAACTCCTACGTTACGGCACTATGCAACCTAGCTAAATCGTGCAATTTTTGTCAATGTTTACATGACTCTCTGCTGCGTGACCGTATCGTACTGGGAGTAAGAGATAACCATGCCTGTAAAACACTGCTGCAAAATACGGCGCTAACATTTCAACAAAGTGTTGACATACGCCGTAGCTGTAAAGCATGGAGACACAGCTAAAAATGATTAATCCTGACCAAAAAGAACGGATTAACAAGGTCCAAGACCCAGGTTATAAAAAAGAGAACCAAAGGTACGGGCAAATAGACTATCATTTCTGTGGCAGAAGGAATGGCAAAAGAAAAGAAGTATGTTCTGCATGGGAACAGAAATGCAACCTTTGCAGTCACAAAAACCACTTTGCACTGAAATGCCTGGAGAAGCGGCATAGTGAGAGACCAAGACCATCTAAATCAAGACACGAGGTGAATCAAATAGTGTCCAACTCTGACTCTTCTAGCGATACGGACTACATACTAAGAGTCAACTCCGAGAAAGAAAAAAAAACGACAGAACCATTTATGCTAGAATGACGCTAGACCATAAAAAGGTAAAATTCCAAGTCGACTGTGGTCCTACTGTTAATGTAATTTCACTGAAATATGTGCGCGATGTAAATCTGCAACCACTGTCTAAGAAATTACAGATGTGGAATACGAGCAAACTCATACCGCTCGGCAGATGCAAGATTACTTTGCGCAACCCTAAAAACACGAAAAAAGTACTCTGTTGAGTTCACGGTGGTTAAAGAAAACCTAACCCCATTACTGGGGAAACGGGTGAGTGAACAGATGAACTTAATAACGGTACATTATAACAACATTGCTAATGTTCACTCAGACCCAGTCTGTGAGCAACTGATGACAGAGTACTCGGACGTTTTTAACGGCGAACTGGGGTCACTGCCCGGTCAAGTGAACCCCACCATAACAACCCATACTGCCCCGGCCGGGCGTATACCAGTATCTATGATTCCTCGAGTCAACGACGAATTGAAAAGATTAGAAAACCTCGGAGTTATCACCCCTGTCGACGAACCAACAGACTGGGATAGTCGAATGATTATCGCTACAAAAAAGTCAGGGGATATCCGAATCTGCATCAATCCAAGACCGCTAAACAAAGTGCTGAAGCGCAAGCGATACCAACTACCTAAATTAACAAATGCAAAATACTTCGCTAAGGTAGACGTTGCATCAGTATACTGGCATGTCTTGCTAGACGACGAATCAAGCCTCCTCACAACTTTCCAAACGGGGTTCGGTGGATACCGGTGGCTGAGGCGTCCCTTCAAAACTTGTGTGAGCTCTAAAATATTTCAAAAGCGTCTCCATCAAGCCATAGACGGTCTAGATGGAGTTGCATGCGTCGCCGACGATATAATTGCATTCTATTCAGGAGATGACCTAGAACAAGTCTCAGTAAACCATGATGCAAACCTAAAGGCACTCCTACAACGGTGTTGAGAAAGAGGAATGAAGCTGAACCGAGAAAAGGCAGAAGTAAAAAAGACTGCCATAAGTTTCATGGGTCACCTCATTACCAGTGATGGGCTACTCCCAGATCATTCTAAAATTGACTCGATCACCAAACTAAAGCGGCCCACATAGATTGAAAGGATACAGAGACTCTGTGGGACGGTTAACTATCTAGCAAGGTTCCTACCAAGATTGTCGACCGTCATGGAGCCTATACGGCAACTGATGCGCAAAGATGTCCCATGGATATGGTCGCAAGCACGAGATACCACATTTGCAGAAATGAAGCGAGCAGTCACTGAAGCATCCATACTCGCTTACTACGATCCGAAAATAGCCCTCACAATACAGTGTGACGCCAGCTCAGAAGGACTTGGCACAACACCACTACAACAAGGCAAGCCAGTAGCATATGCAAGCAGAGCACTGACTGATACCGAGCAGAGATACGCCCAAATCGAAAAGGAAATGGCGATTGTGTTCTCACTGGAGAAATTCCACCAATACACTTATGGCAGACGAATAGAGATACACACAGATCATAAACTACATAGTGAAAAAAAACCTTGTAAAAGCTCCAAAACGATTATAGGGAATGTTATTGCGGACTCAGAAGAACGACTTCGACATCGTGTACCTCAACGGAAAACACAGACATGCTATCGCGGTCATACATGACAACCGAAAAGAACCACTATACCAAGCAACCGACGCTAAGGAATCTTTCCAAGATGAATCCCCTGTCAGGACCAACACACACACTGGCAGAGGAATACGGAGGCCAGCATACCTCAAAGACTACACAAACTGATAGCAGTTCTGGGTAAACAATGTAACTCCATAGAGTAAGGACACTCCTCATCCATAAAAAAGAGGATGTTACATTATGCTTTCCACCCATTTACGTTGGACTATACCCCCTCCTTTCCCTGCCTACTCCCAGCATGCATTAGCATCCGTTTCCTGTCTCTCTCGGAATAAAGCCTGGCTTCGGCGAGTATGTCTTATCTCACTTTAAATACATCGTAATGTAATACTTTTACTTCCATATATAAATTACTCGCTGTTTGTGCATAACTTGCAGTAAAACATGAAGACTATACCCCCTCTTTACCCTGCCTACTCCCGGCATGCATCAGCATCCGTTTCCTGTCTCTATCGGAATAAAGCCTGGCTTCGGCCAGTATGACTTATCTCACAACTACACTTGTGTTTTCTTAACTTTTAAAATACATCGTAATGTAACACTTTTACTTCCATATATAAATTACTCGCTGTTTGTACATAACTTGCAGTAAAACATGAAGACGTCAATAAGACACAATATATAAGCTACGGTCTGCGCTGCTACATAAAGGGGACCACGTCCCTACAGTTTTAACGTTATTAATACATTTGTAAATAGATTTTCAAAAATAACGACTTAATTTGTCAAATAAAAACGAATTTAGGTAAAAATGGCACAGTTAAAATGGCACCGGTAAAAATGGCAAAAGTTGATGAATAGGAAAAAATGATGCGAGTGAAAAATTAAGATAAAATCTGACGAGTCTATCAAAATCTTGGACACACATAAAGGAAAAACATGAAGAAGTTTGTCAAATTAAAAAGGAATTATATCTCTATTTAAAAGAAAATAAGGACCCTCGTAAAACCATGTTGTGACTCAAATGCGACGTGAGAAAGCAAATGGTGTTGATTTCAACCCATTTTCTTTAACCTATTCTTTATCAAAAAGGGTAATCTCATGGAAACACACTAGCTGAAAACTTCGACCAATCAAAACACGACACGCCAGTGACCAACGCGAGATTGCCGGACCCTATAAAGCAGCAACAAGTCTCTCGCTCTCTTCTCTTTTCTCTTTCAGTTTCCTGCCGACAGCACACACATGAGATGGTCGTTCACACATCCTCCCCGGCTTGATCAAGGCAGGGGGTCGGCAAAAGTAAAACAGTAAGTAATCAATTTTAATTCCTACCACGAATAACGAACTATTCTTCAAACACGCACACATTACAATTACCACAAATATACATACACAACTTTACATCAATCACGCACACACGCACCCATTCATACTAACGCGGACACTATGGCTCGTACGCGCTGAACTTTTACAGCGAACGTTTCACTCCTTAAAAATGAACTCAAAAATTATTTGTAACTAATAGCTTTACAAAATGTCTTATCCAAAAATAAATTGTTTTGCTAATATAAATGTTTAACCCTAATTGTTACATTTACTAAATACTATTCTTGTTTTGAAGTATTGCTTTTCCTTAGTTTCTTTTTCAATTAAGATTGTTTTCCTTTCTTTATTTTGTTTGTTTCCTCTGTTAATTTTAACCCTTAGCAATTTTGGTACCCACGGGGTCAATAATTAATACCATATTTTATATTCTGTGGCATTCCTCTCCCAATGATTCCTTAGGGGCCATAGCTACATGAAATTGCCTTAAAAAGTAAAATGCACATTTATTTCCCATAGCAAAAAAATATTGGTTAACAATCCTATCCTAAAACGTTACAATGGCTTGGAAAGTAGAAATCATTTTACGTCAAGTTTATATGCGAAACTAATCCCCCACTTTACATTCTAAAATAATTATTATTAGTGAGAGGAAGGTTTTCACACATAATCGCTCACCACTGACCTCACTAATCACAATCAAGGATTTTTTTTCGTCTGCTCTGAATATTTTAAAAATGATACACACTTTTTTTATTCAAATATTTATGGATGTTCCAATTTCTTTTTCTTTTCGGTTTATTTTTATTTATTTTAAAGTGTACTATCTGTTTAAATCGACGGCCTTAAAAGTTATTAAAAAATCGAATAAAATTAGTGTTTTTAAGATGATGACATTAACAAGCTTTTGGAATTAAAATCAATGTAGTATTACGTAGTAATAGGTGAAAAAGACGTTTTAAAACTCTTTTCGTTTTGAGCGATACAAAAAAAACATATCTCCATGAGCAATACAACAACCCTTCCGGTCCGGTAAGACTCGGTTTTGTTAGGATATTCACACATTTCAAGCGTGTTTTCTTCATAATATTTTTTAAAAAACATGAAACCATTTTTATCGCCTATACACACTGTTTTATTGCATTATGTTTAGACCGTTGATCTTTACATAAACGTGAATTTTAGAACACTGTTAAGATTTTTCAAAAAGGCAATTTGGTTAGATTATAATTCTGTAGAAGAACAACCATTTGAATGTAATGAAAGAAAAAGATAAAAACACTTGCTTTTTCAAAGGACTATCATAGTTTAACACATTATAACATTATTATGTGGGTTGTCTTGCTTCCCGGTTTTAGATCGCGTATTTTAGACGACAGTTGCGTCTTTAGGGATTGCCAAGCACCACACTAAACTATTAATATTTGCTAATTTGGGACCTGACCGATTCGATAAAAACATATATGTTTGGCATGGATCACCAGTTAGCAAGTGCTAACTTTTAACAATAGAATATTGTTAATAAAAAAGGAGAAACTGTAAAGTAAATATAAAACATTTATATCACAACAATTTTACAAAGATGTAAAATATAAACGATAAAGTTTGGTGAATGTTTAAAAAGTTCTTGCCTATGAAAACGACACGAGCGTTACATTTGTTTTCAAAGTTCCGTATGCGTACGTGTGTGTGTGCGTGTGTGTGTGTGTATGCGTTTATTTACTTAGGTTAAGCTGTTATTGGAGAGACAGATGGCATGCTTAAAACGTGAATGCTGGGCTCAGCACTTCAAGTCGGATGTTTCTCGTTGTTTTTGTCTCTTCATCGAGAGCCGAGGCGAGTCGTATCGATGTCGCCAGCGAACTCTAATTTCTTTTTACCAATTCACTGGTTTTATAAAGTTTATTTCACACCTACTTGTTATCTTCCGATTAAAAACATGTGTGAACTTTTTTCAGTGAGTTCAAATTCTGGTCAACATATGTATGTGCTTATTTTATTATGGACTGACCGCAAGGTGATTCCCTCTGCAAGAAAAACGAAAGAAATAAAAAGAAGAAGAAGAAGAGGAAGAGGAAAGAATAGGAGAGAGTAAGACGAACGAACCTAGAAAGAAAAGGGGAACTAAGCTATCACTTTCCCTCAATGTCCGTTCGTTTCATTGATCTATGTATCTGCCATAATTATACCATTTATAAAAGTAAAAGGGTGTTGACAGTATGTACAGCATATATTAAATAAATAATTTTTAATAATCATCCGAACAACACGCAAACAGCCAACACCACACTTGCTACTATGTAAGATTTTAAGAAAAAATGAATAGTAAGTCCCACTTCGATTTATTATTTTTATTCCTTCCAGCTTACAACCTACCCGGCATTCTGCATTGCCTTTTTAAACATACTACTACTATTTTCAGCAATGCTTCAAGCAAACTACCATTCTCTCTCTCTCTCTCTATATATATATATATATATATATGTATATATATATATATATATATATGTGTTATATTATAGATGGGCCCCATGTCTTTAGAAATGGTTAAGTTAGCTAGTGTGAATTATGGCTGGAGTCAAATGAGACAATGAGTGCGGGTCGAGCTGATATGCACTGGAGGGGATTGTTATGAGTCAATCCTGTTTTTGTCAGACCATAACAAAGTTACAAATTCGACGCCGTCACAGGGAATCTCGGGTCAAAGAAGGTCAGATATGGTTCGATTGTGAATGTCGTGTCTGATTGGACGACCCGAGGAAGTGTCTCTTACGTCATTTATTTTGATCAAAAACGAGAATTTTTGACAGAGTCGGGATTTTGGAAGCGAGCCGAACAGTCGACTTCTCTATGTAGTCTTCAAATTAAAAAGAGTTCGCTTCGGGAGCTGAGAGCTGAGAGCGTTAAGTCGAAGATGTAGCCGCTCGTCCTGAGAGCAAGCGGACCCATGAAAATATGTTTTTTTTTGAAAGACAACGTTTTTGGGAGCTCAGAGCATTAACACCAAGATGTAGTCGCTCGTCATAATGGACTGGATCTGGAATGAGATCCAGCAGAGATCCCCGTGCATCGTCGCACCCCACAAGAGGTATAAATGAGACGCATGGCAGAAACGAATGGATGAAATCCCTCCACAACCAAGACGTCAAATAAAAATCGAATCTCTCTCTGAAGAAAAATTGTCTCCGTGTTTTGTCTCCTGCCGAAAATAAAATTTGTCCACAGAATCGATCACGGCCAGAGACACAACGTAAGCGACGGCACCGATAGCGATCACGACCAGTCGACGACGAAAGAAACTGTAAAGTAACTTTTTGTATTGAACATTTTTGGGTCCTAATGTGAAAGAGTTAAAACTGAAAGAAGTGTACGATGTTAAACAGAGAACAATGCTTAAAGGAAAAGATGCTTAAAGAGAAAGATGTTTAAAAAGAAATGTGCTTAACGAACAATGTTTAATATAAGTAACATATGCTTAACGAGAACAATGCTTAAAAAGTAAAGTGTCTGGTCTATCCGTAAAAGAAAAGTTCTTGAAAAATAAAATTTTTTGAATTCTCTACCAACTGCCTCAAGATCTCCTCTACTTCCATGGTTTCAATGTCGGTCATCCTTTGTAGTTCTATTGAGATGCGGTCAGGAAAACCACACACGAGAGCCATTTTAACTGTTTTTTCAAGACTTCGTCCCGTGTATCCGGCCAATCCCGCTAGTCGCCTTATATCTGCCGCATATACGTCCACCGATTCTCTGGTCCAGGTTACTCTTCTGAGCTTGTTATAAGCCTCAAAAGCACTCTCCGAAAATGCTGTTTTTAATCTCGTTTCAATCCTATCGGCATCTGCCTCGTTTGCCTCTCCCATTTCCAAATAGACTGCTAGCGCATTCCCCTCCAAATACATTGGGATCAATGTCGCTACGTCATCAATTTTTTGCAGCTTCGCAACCAGCTTCAACTTATTAAGCCACGCGACCACATCGCCTTCTCCTTTGAATGGCCTCAAAATGTCACTGCTTAATTTTACTCGTTCGCCCATTTTCGCCGAAATAGCTTCTGGTCTATCCGTAAAAGGAAAGTTCTTGAAAAATAAAAATCTATGAATTCTCCACCAACTGCCTTTTGCCTTCTGCCTTCTTTCTCTCTCCACTTCACTTTGCTCACTGAGCATTGACACTCTTCACAAAAGAGTACAGTTTTTATACTGTTAAATCCACCCCTATGCAAATTGACTCCCCACCAGAGCCATCAAGCAGTTAGAGACTCCAAACAGCCAATTTGCAAAGGGGGTATAACTCAAATGGCACTTAACCACACGCTCCCTTGATCTTCAAGATCAATAATTGGTTTCATAATCCGCCATCCACGTCGGCCGTCTTCGTTCACGCTGCGACCTTTGTACGGGTTCTTCTTGGGGGACTTCTTCAACATCTTCATCTGATGGTAAGGTAACTCTCCGTATATCTAATATGTGACGAGGCACTCCGTTAACTGACATTTTGTTTTCAGATAGTACATCAGTTACTGTTCCTCTTCCCCAGCGGGTTGTGCATCTGGCGTTGGGCGGTTTCACCCACACCTCCTCACCCACAGTGATTTTCGCTTGTTCCTGTTCAACTCTCTCCGTCATTGCCAGTGGATGTCGCCATTCATATGTGAAGACAGATCGATGTGGCACTGACGTTTCGTCTTGGCCAGCCTTCGGTGCCATGTTATACCAAAAGACCGTATCTTGGGGCGAAATTTGGCTTCTTGCTGCCATAGCTTTTATAGTTCGATGGTGTCTCTCTATGATTCCATTGCCGCTTGGGCGGTACGCTGCTCTAAAATATTGCCTAACACTCCACTTATCACATAGCTCTCTAAAGACTTCTGAGCGGAAGGACATCCCGTTGTCCATCAGGACCTCTTCGTCTGGCCCCCTCTCCATAAACACCTCCTCAACAACTCTCTTTATATCTTCTGCTGTTTCTGTTCTAATTTTTCGCCATATTGCTACTCTCCCAGGTCAACAATCAATCATAGTTAAATACAGTTCATGGCTATAATGCGTGATATCAATGGCCAGTCGCTTCCAATTGTCTGTTACATGCAGTTCTCCTTTTTCATGCCTGGATGGCGCAGGGTCAATGGACTGACACTCCCTACAGTGTTTAACCACATCCTGAACATCTTCCATTGCGATGTTTGGATTCACTTTTCTTGCCAGATATAACGTCCTCTCCTTACCAAAATGATGCATATTATGCAGGTGCTTTATTTCATCTACGATACAGCACACCGGAGCCACATCTTTCTTCTCTCGTAACCAAGCCTTCTTCACTCTGGTCAGCACGTCTGCCTTATTTTTCTGTGATGGAACCAATGTGACGATTACTCTCAGTTTGAATTCTCTGATCAAGTCTCCAAGTGCCCCGAGTCGACGCTTGATAAGCATCTCAGCTGCTCCTTTGGTCCTGATCCGTTTATCTCCCGACACTTCCGACTTAATCCACGATGCCACTGTTGTCGAGTCTGTTCTAATGTCCACTGTTTGTAGCCCCCATTTCAAAGCCAGGTTGATGCCCTTCAGTGTGCTTCAAGCTCCACAACATTGATGTGGGCGCTATCATTCTTCTTTCGTAGCCAGGCAGCATCTTCAACAGTTACACCTTCTATTTCCAACAATGCTCCTAATGTCAGGCTGCTAGCATCGCTACATATCACCCCTTCCGGGCTCCTTTTTACATGCCATTCTCCCTTTACAGGGTCCACCTTTTTTACTTCATCGATCACTTCCTTTATCTGGGTCAATTTCATTCTCCCATCGGTCCATACCGGTCTACTTTTAATAAAGATGCATGCAGTCCGCAGCCATCCGACTATGGGATAATGACCAACCAACTTCCCACACACAGAGAAAAGTTTTCGCTTAGTTAGGCCGTCCTTGACTTTAGGGACTTCGTTCCCTCTTCCAAACATCAACGTTCCTGCCTTATTCCGCTGTAATTTTAATCCAAGAGCTATTCCATTTTCTAATGACTCCGATGGCTTAGCTGTCAGTCCATATGTTTTGACATGGTCTCTCATCTTTTCCGCAGTCACCTCTGTCTCATCAACGAGTACATCATCGATATAAGAACAGCTGGCTCTTTTCACTGCATCGTCTTTGGACAACACGGTCTTAAGCACTGCCGTCATAATTTTCGGTGCAGAATTCAGTCCAAATCCAAGTCTGGTCAAGCAATAGATCTGACCTTTATATTCGACGAATTGATACTGCCATAGCTTCTTGTCCACATGGATTTGAAGGTAGGCCAATTTTAAGTCCACGATTTTGGTTGCTCGCTCTCTTTTCCTCCACTCCCTCATGACTTATTCACATACATCGATTCCATCTTTAGTATGGCAGGCCACATGCTTGTTCAACTCTCGAAAGTCCAATACTGGCCTGACTTTCCTCTTAGTAGGCTGAACCACTGCTATGAGTGGCAGAATTCCTTCAACCTTCCCTGACCATGGTATTAAAATTCCTTCATCGATCCACCTCTCAACTCCCTTCTCAAACTGCGGTCTTATCTCTCCTTTTAGCGTGCTTTCATAGCAGCTAACCTGATTTGTCAACACAGGCAGTCCTGCGGTCCATTGCCACTCTACTGTCCACTTGTCACCATCAAAATAGGCTCGGAAGTCCTCATCCTCAATCTGACATGGCCTGGGTTTTGTCGGCCGGATGGCATTATTACAGTTCACACTTCTTGATATTCTAGTTTCATACTGCTTGCCGAACTTCACCTCACCCATAGCAATTGTAGCTCCTCCCAGTCGGTCGAAAACATCCAAGCCCAGTATCACATCAATTCCCCCAATTATCCAGCACAATTACTCGGAGTCGTAGCGGTATATTTCTTACTATAATCTCAGCATCAGTCTCTCCACAACACTTCACCTCTCTGCCATCTACTGCTCTAATATTGCTGACTCCATTCCAAAAGTTGACGACACTTGTCGTAACAAGTGTAGTTGTACAGCCGGTATCAACAAGGGCTCTTGCTCTTTTTCCGTTGACAGTAACCACTATCTGTGGCAGTACACTCTTACACGCCTTTTCGTAATAGCACCCCTTTACTCGTTTCCCTGAAGTGAAAGGCAATTCCTACTAATGTGCCCAACCTGGCCACACCGGAAACAGATAACACCCGGCCTTGGTTCACTACAGTCTCTCATCAGGTGGGACCCCTGACATCTAAAACATTTTCCAACAAATTTAGGTCTCCTCACTATCTGCACTTCTTCACCAGACTTGTTTGCGGTAGAGGTTGCAATTGCCTCCAGTTCACTAGGACGTTTCGTCATCACCCTGGCATGCCTCAAGATCTCCTCTACTTCCATGGTTTCAATGTCGGTCATCCTTTGTAGTTCTATTGAGATGCGGTCAGGAAAACCACACACGAGAGCCATTTTAACTGTTTTTTCAAGACTTCGTCCCGTGTATCCGGCCAATCCCGCTAGTCGCCTTATATCTGCCGCATATACGTTCACCGATTCTCTGGTCCAAGTTACTCTTCTGAGCTTGTTATAAGCCTCAAAAGCACTCTCCGAAAATGCTGTTTTTAATCTCGTTTCAATCCTATCGGCATCTGCCTCGTTCGCCTCTCCCATTTCCAAATAGACTGCTAGCGCATTCCCCTCCAAATACATTGGGATCAATGTCGCTACGTCATCAATTTTTTGCAGCTTCGCAACCAGCTTCAGCTTATTAAGCCACGCGACCACATCGCCTTCTCCTTTGAATGGCATCAAAATGTCACTGCTTAATTTTACTCGTTCGCCCATTTTCGCCGAAATAGCTTCTGGTCTATCCGTAAAAGGAAAGTTCTTGAAAAATAAAAATCTATGAATTCTCCACCAACTGCCTTTTGCCTTCTGCCTTCTTTCTCTCTCCACTTCACTTTGCTCACTGAGCATTGACACTCTTCACAAAAGAGTACAGTTTTTATACTGTTAAATCCACCCCTATGCAAATTGACTCCCCACCAGAGCCATCAAGCAGTTAGAGACTCCAAACAGCCAATTTGCAAAGGGGGTATAACTAAAATGGCACTTAACCACAAAGTGTTAAAGAGAAGATGTGTTTGAAGGGAACAGTGCTTGATATAAGATATTTTAACGAGAAAAGAATTTAAAATAATATGTTTTAAAAAGAGAAATGTTTAAGAACAATGTTTAAAAAAAACAGTGTTTAAAAAAGTAATGTTTAAAAGGACTGTCAGTTTAAAGGCTTACAAATGAGTGTTAAAAAAGTTTGAAAACGCTTCTAGACTTTTCGTAAGGTTTCGGTTTCAAGAAGCGTGGTTAAAGAGAACTGCCACTCCCCATTCCGGGACGGCTATGTAAAATATATATTATTATTATTATTATTATTATTATTATTATTATTATTATTATTATTATTTAATAGTAAATGCTTAATCTATGGCCCCTCCGAAGGAGGAAGTGTTAAACATGCATGAATCGTGTTTCGGTGTATAAAAACTTAAGGAAATGACAAAGGAAAGATATGGATATATTAGAGGTTACCAGCTAGCAAGGGCTAGCTTTACATGTATGGTGTTTTGTGAATGAACGAAGGAAGGAAAAGATTACAAACAGGGATAACATTTAGTGAATCAAAAATGAAAGAAAACATTATCATAGCAACAAAACATTTTGTAATAAACAATTTATTTTAGATAAAGTAAAGATAAAGTAAAGCTTAAAAGAGTTCGTTTTAATGAGTGAAATGTTCTTTGTAAGGTTTATTCAAATTCGTGTTCTTTGTTAGAAATTGTTCATCGTAATTAGGCGAACACGAGGGGCTACAGATGTGTATATCTATTTGTTAATGCGTGAGTCAGAGAGCATGTATGTGCGTATGTGGCTATGTAATCTGTGTGTGTGTGTAAGTTTGTTATCTGATCCTGCTACTGTGTATGTATGCGTGGGTATGTGTGCACGAGGTAAGGCAAGCTTGTACATACTTCTACAGTGTCCCTTTCTGCCCCAGCCAAAAAGGCCGGGCTAGTGTGGAACGTTTTCTTATGTGTTCTGCGAAGGCTGTCTGGTGAAAACGAGGAAAATGCAAACTCCCTTCGTTCTTTTATAAGGGTCACGAAGTTTGCGTTGCTTATCGACATGCCAGTTCTTGATTGGCTAGACTATGCTGGGCTAACGCACTTCTGCAAGTAATCCTTTATCTGTCTTGGCGCGCAAAAAGGAAAGAAAAAAAAAGATGAAATAGTAAGCTGAACGAACCAAGAAAAAAGGGGTAACTAATACAAGCTAGCACTTTCCCTACATGTCCGCTCGTGCCATAAATCCATTATACATTAATATAAAAAAACATTTGCTTTAATAATTTCTTAACAATTAAAACAATTCTGAAAACAAATATTTATTGTCAAACAAAAAAATATAAAATCATGTTTATATTTTTAACCAACGTAAGTTTATTTGATCGAGCGGGAACAACTGAAATGAATTAAACAAACACTCGGTTGGGGAAATAGGTGAATATCGTGCCTACTAATGATTTGCGATGGATTTAAATGATATTTTTAGGCAATTAACTGCTAACACCTTTTACAAAATTGTACCATAAGAGAATCTGTTCCATATCTTCACTTTCCAGATCACTCTAGCTTTTTAGAACAGTCAAATAAATTGTTTTACCACCAACCCTGAGTAACAAGGTCGTAAAGCCAAACGCAGAGAAATAACAGAATATCTCAATAAGGTTAGCTCAGATTTTATTCTTTTTTAGTGTAGAATAAAAATGAAGGCATCAAACTTATTTATAACAATTTTCTATCAACGAGATATTTCAGTAAAATGATAGAAATAGTCTACATTAAATTTATTCCAATAACATTTTTTTACGTTGCTTATGTCTTACATGTCTTACATGTTGATTTGATAGTAATTATTCATGTAACTCTTTTCATTGCTGCATTTCAAACAAATATTTGGTCCCTACTTGAATACAAACGAATACTACTCAAACATAAGTATTCAGATTCTATCCCGAATCCTCATTTTTTATGTCAGCATTTATTTTTATTTGTTTCAGTTTTTTCTCTTTTCTTACAGGTGAGTCATTTACAGCCGAAAAGGTGATTTGAATTTTTTTGTTTTCCTTAATTGTAGCATGCCATATTTTGGACATCCATGATATTATTTGTTTAACACTTTTTACAGTTCTTTCATTTTTGTTGTTATTAAAAATATTTGATTTTAATTTGTTGTTATCAACCTTTATTCACCGACAAAAATGCCAAGGAAATCATCATCATCATCATCATCTGGAAGGGCATACAAGTTTTAATATAAAGATGTAACAGACAATTTTAACCTCTTCTATTTTGTTTCTTATGGTCCCGGACAACGCCGGGTAGCCCTGCTAGTGGCTCATATAGATGTCGATGCATTAACGTATCTTAACCTGCACTGGCCTAGAGCAACAGCGATTTCCAGTTGGTAATCTGGATAAGTGACAACTTCTTACAAAGTGCAACAACAAAAAAGCATCTATTATCATCGGAAAGAGTTTGTTTGGATCTCCTGATTTTATGGTGTTTTGTTGTTATTCATGAGAAAGAAGTCCTTGGGGCTATAGATTATAGAAGTAAATACATCCAGTTTTCAAGGGCAAAAATAAAAAGCGCAAATGGTCTAACAATAAAACTTTTATTTTTAGCTGATTCAGTACGTGTGTATGTGATGGGACAAGGAAATACTCTAGTTGATGTTTGAGAGGGCAGTAAGCACACTGTGAGTGAGGAACCTCTTATCTTTTTCGATGCACCCCTCTAGGACAGGGATAGCCAATATCTGTACCCTAAACCGCACCAATATTTTCACTTTTACTTTAAATGGGCCACATAAACTTGTGCCTTCTTTAGTTCCTTAATACGGTAATACGGATAATCTAAGTATTATTTATACAAACATAGAATGGCAACACATCCGGAACATGTTTTAACTGTAGCATTGATAAGCCTGATTTCCTCAGGTAAAAAAATATATGTCTACTCTCTATGTCTTCATATTTAAGAATGGAGCAAAATTTAATTCCCTACGGGTCACGTGACTAAATTCAAATTTGAACTTGCAAACCGTAAAATTCTCTATATTCGTTTTTCAGACGTTATTCAATTAAATTAATTTACATGAAATTTCTAACTTTTTCTATCGCTAGCATTTGGCATAATTACATGTTGTTGGTGAGTGTGTGGGTGGGTGCATATATCTCTGTCTATGACATGTTGGTGAGTGTGTGGGTGGGTGCATATATCTCTGTCTATGACATGTTGGTGAGTGTGTGGGTGGGTGAATATATCTCTGTCTATGACATGTTCGTGAGTGTGTCGGTGGGTGAATATATCTCTGTCTATGACATGTTGGTGAGTGTGTGGGTGGGTGAATATATCTCTGTCTATGACATGTTCGTGAGTGTGTGGGTGGGTGAATATATCTCTGTCTATGACATGTTGGTGAGTGTGTGGGTGGGTGAATATATCTCTGTCTATGACATGTTCGTGAGTGTGTGGGTGGGTGAATATATCTCTGTCTATGACATGTTGGTGAGTGGGTGGGTGAATATATCTCTGTCTATGACATGTTGGTGAGTGTGTGGGTGGGTGAATATATCTCTGTCTATGACATGTTCGTGAGTGTGTGGGTGGGTGAATATATCTCTGTCTATGACATGTTGGTGAGTGTGTGGGTGGGTGAATATATCTCTGTCTATGACATGTTCGTGAGTGTGTGGGTGGGTGAATATATCTCTGTCTATGACATGTTGGTGAGTGTGTGGGTGGGTGAATATATCTCTGTCTATGACATGTTCGTGAGTGTGTGGGTGGGTGAATATATCTCTGTCTATGACATGTTCGTGAGTGTATGGGTGGGTGAATATATCTCTGTCTATGACATGTTCTTGAGTGTGTGGGTGGGTGAATATATCTCTGTCTATGACATGTTCGTGAGTGTGTGGGTGGGTGAATATATCTCTGTCTATGACATGTTAGTAGGAAGGAAGACAATTCAGTCTTGTAAAATGTAGCTCCATCTCATAAAATCGAACATGAAAACATACACATCTTTTATGTGTTATGTATACATACACATAACATTTACACAGAAGAATACACAATTTATATGCCACGAAAAGTAAAGGTTTTATGTAAGGAAGAATTCGAATTATGATTTTTTAATACAATTTCTTATGGGGTTAGCCGATTAGATAATAAAATTGAATAATGAGAATAATAGTAAAATTAATAAATAATAATAATAATGATTATATAAATAATAATAATAATAATAATAATAATAATAATAATAATAATAATAATAATAATAATAATAATAATAATAATAATAATAATGATAATAATACATACAGCAATAAAAATAAACCATGATAATAAAATAATACAAATAAAAGATATAAAAAAAGAAATACAAATAGAATAAAATAAAGATATAAAATAAAAATAAAAAAATCAAATAATAAAATAATGATGATTATTACAACAACAAAAATGGTGATACATAATCTACACACATTTTACTAATCATTTTAAAAGAGCAGAATTTAACTTAAAAATTGAGGACGGTAAGCAACTTTTATAATTAGGTCAGGCAATCTTTGCAAGCATGTTGAGTGATCGACTAAGTGACTAGCTAGGGAGGGGAATATAGTATCTTTCTCAAGACTGATTCGGCTACTGCAGCCTGCTACTAGTTACTCTTCTCTATGGGGACGGTAAAGTCTTCTATCCATATTTCCCTCCCTCCTGAGATTCCGAAAACGGTAACAAAAATTCTAATTTTTCAGTAAACAAGTAGTAAGCCATCGAAAATGTACCTGAAGCGCCCCTTTCCTAATCGAAATCAGTTATAGTACAAATGGCTTTAAAATGTTGTTTCGAATTTTTTCCTTTCTTACTTTATATATACTAGCAAATATATGCTCCCTCCGATCGCATATTTTTGTTAGGCTGAGAGGATGATATCATGGTGAACGAACTACATACATTAACCCCAAAGGAGGGGTAATGACTAGTAGGATTATATAATGGAAAAAGGTATTAAAGATGCTTAAAAAATGAACTTTCCCAAATTCATCTCTACTAACGACCATGGGCGATATAAGATCAAATTTAAAAGAGACATAACAGTAAGTTCACACAACATCGGACACCACTTCAACAAGACCAGGAAGGACTCGTACGAGAAAAAAAATATGGTTAATACCTGTTTATTTGTTTAAAGCTCTGATGAGACTCGTTGTACCGAGCGAAATTATTAGAAAAAAGGTAAAGATGAAAAAAAATTAATTTTAATAAAAAATATCTGCATCTAACACATGGTTTTTTGAAGCCATTTTACCTCTTTCTTTTAAATTTTAAAGATGCTTAAAAAAATGAACTTTCCAAAATTTATATATATATATATATATATATATATATATATATATATATATATATATATAAATTTTGGAAAGTTCATTTACTTACCTGGCACACGCTAGGAAGTAAGTGTAGTATCTGTTCCGATGGATACTGCACCCTGTCCTGTGCAGTTCTAGGAGGTCCACCCTCCCAGGCTTCGCCTCCCCTCTTTGGGGAGGAGTAAGTTTATTGCTTACTGCTTGAGGCGCCCCTACCGGGGAATGCCGACGGGGCTGCCCAGGCAATTTTTAAATGGCCAGAGTGCTCACCTCTCGAGCGCTGGCTTTTAACCCCACTTACTCGACCCAAGCTGTGGTCACATCTTACTTGTGGGAGTAAGATAAAACTGGCCTTGTGCCTAACTCCTGCAGAGGAGTAAATAAATATATATATATATATTGTTAATTGAAGGAATTATTTATACTTAACGTTAATTTTAACACGATGGACGTGTTTACGTTGATATTAAGAAAAGTAAAAATTATGTTGACAATCCAGAAGAAATTTTTCACATCGACCGACTTATAGTTGAAGATGGATGATGTGCATTTTACAATATTGGAAATATATAGTTTTTCATAAAAAGTTTTATATTCATACAATTTTCTATCAAGAATACAGTTTGTGATAAATATGAAAATTAGAAATTATAATAACACTTATAATTTACACGCTATTCATAAAGACACTTTTTATTTGTCAAATGTGAAGAAATTCATTATCTTTAGCTGAAAAACATCATGCACACATACACACACATCTACAGGAGAGAATTTGAATGCCTACAAGATACTGTTCTCGAGTGATTAAGGTCTCTCAGTTAGGTTAAATGTAACATCAAGGAAGTTAACTTGTTTGACATTGCCGGTAATTTCAACCTTAAGCCCTAGTTTATTCATTTCCTTATGAATTATCAGTCTGATTTTGTCGCATTTTCTGCTAGTAAATTCCATGACTACAATTATACCGTCATCTCTATATAAACCTATATCTTCTACATCTATGTTCTTATTCATGGTAATATTTCTTAATATATATAGATCTACTAGATTAGATGCTTCTGCGGAGTCTAGCGACCCCATAGAAACATATAAAGATTCGTTTTCTCTGTTTTTAGTCCATTGCTCGCCGTCGCTAATGAGAACTGTTGTACGCCAACTTTGTATAATATTGATATCCTTTTCCGAGATATCTGTAGAATCCGTCCCAAACTCAATTACATGTTTGAAGAAGATTTTAGTAATGGACGGGTAATATTCCATGATGTCGAATTGGATAAAGGTACATCTACTCTTGCCGTTAATCCCTGAAAACCAATTTATAGTATCCATGGTGTTAATCCATTGGTTTAGTTTGTATTTATGTTTGATTTTAGGATTGTTCTTTTCTAGAATTCGTTTACTAATTCTTCTAATTTCTTGTCTGGTTCTGTTTCTTATGCCTAGAAACTTAAAATTGTAAAATTTAAAGACAGAAAAACATTACTCAACGTCAGACAAGAAACGAGTTTAAACTGCAAACACTTCAAGGAACACACACTAAGCAGTATTTAGATTACGAATAACTACTATTACGTCACATTGTTATTTAATTATTATTTTGACTTTATCGGCATTTACTTCATTGTTCATTTAAGGTCTACTCAATTTTTTTTTATTATTTATTTCTATTTTTGTTTTTACTGTTGTTTTATTTTTATTTATTTTTTATTTTTATTGTATTTTTATTGTATTTTTATTTTATTTATTTTTTATTTTTATTTATTTATTTTTTATTTATTTATTTATTTTTTAAATGCTGATGTTTTTTAAATTCTGATGTTTTTTTATCTTTGCACTTAAGTAATCTATATTATCTAAAATCACTACACCCCTCTATAATGATATGATTTTGGTACTTCCTCATAGTTATCACTTGTTTATATATATAGTAAACTATTGCAATTACATACGCTGTATTTAATTTGTTTGTTTGCCTTTATGGTACTTATCTTTTACGTTACTTGTATTAATACTAGAGCCGGTATAAAAATAAGTAAATTGAACTGAGATAGATAGGAGCAATACTGATTGATATAAGCACTTAAGATTTAATTATGGACATATCAATATTTGTGTACATATGTATGTGGGTGTGTGTATGTCTGTATAAAAATGTGTATGTGTATGTATGTGTCTGTGTGCAAATATACTAATTTTGTGTATATTTTATGTTATATGTGTATGTATATGTTAATGTACTTGTAATGGTATATATAGGGTGGGCAAAAATAAGGGTCCTATTTTTAAAAATTCATAACTTTTTTATTTATTGATTTAAAAAAATTTTTTTTTTTAGAATAAGTAAAGGACCCCTTCCGAAGCAAGCATGAGCCGTATTAGCCCTAAGGAACGTACCCTCATTTAGAAAACATTATTTTTGCTTAAAAAACTTAAAACAGTGTAAAAAACAATACTTTAGTTTTTGTAAGTTTTAAGAAGTGTTTTTCGGTTAAAATTTGTTTTGTTTATTTCAAAAAATCTCGGAAGGGTCAGTCTACACACACATAAAGTTTGGTGAGTTTAACTTTTATTTTTTGGAAGTTATTCAAATTCAAGTTATTCAAATTTAAAGATAGGACCCTTATTTTGGCCCACCCTATATATGCATGTCTGTATGTGTCTGTATGTGTATGTGTATATATAAACGGTGTGTATATATATATATATATATATATATATGTATATATATATATATGTATATATGTAGTCGTGTATATGTATGTATGTGTATATGTGTGTATGTATGTATGTATGTATGTATGTATGTATATGTGTATGTATTGTGTATGTAGGCAAATAAGGTATAAATGGGTCCAGATGTATGCGTACGTATGTATATGGATACTTGGACTAATATCCTATATGTAATGGTATGTTTACACAGGTGTAAAAGTTGTATATCTTTGTTTTATATTTATTTCGTGTGTATATATGCGTAGGTTAATGGGCATATTTACATGTAACTGTGTGTAGTTATGTATGCACTGTATGTACATGTCCATATATGTGGGTAGGCATTTTATGTATATACCTATGTATATGGTATACCAGTATGCAGAGTACAAGTAAAATATTAGAAGAACAAGCATTTAAACATGCATGTGAGTAGGTATGGATGAAGGTACATTCTATAGTAATGCATATAGACATGAACGTAAGTCTCTGCACGTGTTTATTACGAGTTAATTCAAAAACCGTTAACATAATTACAAAAGAAGTACATATATTTATATATTATGATATATTATGCTTAACTAATTAGTGGAAAAAAGATTCATCCATCGGCAATGTATGTATGTATGTATGTATGTATGTATGTATATGTGTTAGTGGATGTGTATTTTTGAGTCTATATGTATGCATGTGTCTATCTATGTATGTATGTGCATGTGTGTATGTATATATATATATATATATATATATATATATATATATATATATATATATATATATGTAGATATATAGATATGTATGTATGCCTATATGTACGTACATATTTGTGTTTGTTTTATATATATATATATATATATATATATATATGTATGTATATGTGTGTTCTTGTGTATCTAAAGATTTGTGAATTTTATATGGAGATCAAAGTACGTTGCTATTGATATCTCTGTAATTTTTTCTAGGTGTATATTTGTGTATATATATGATGATATAGTTATGCGTTCAAATGTATGTATGTAGATTAAAAACTTAAAGTGTTAAATGGAGGAGAAAGGAATACAAACTAAAAATGGAAGAAACGGTAGTCAAAGAACAAATGATAAAAGTAATAAAAAACAATAAAAAAAGATACAAATTAAATAAAAGAGTTAACAAGTAAAGAATGTAATCCGATGCTGAGCTTGACCGGTGCTGAGCTTGAGAGGTGTGAAGATAGTGTCGTATCTGTTCTGTTTTCATGATCCCATCATCCCCCAAAATTTACTTAATAGAAAAGTTTTCTAAATTCATCTAACTTCCTTGTCTTCTTTAGTCAGAAGTGGTAAACTCTCTGTGAAAAGTACAACCGTAACATGTATGCACATATGAAACCCATGATGTTTGTATAGATACAAATGTATACTATATATAATTATATACATAATTATATATATATATATATATAATTATATGTATACATATATAAATAATATGATATAAGTATCTATATATAATTTTATATGTATATATAATTATATATAAATATATATATATATATAATTATATATATATAATTATATGTATAGATATATAAATAATTTTATATATATATATATAATTATATATAAATATAATTATATATATATACATATATAATTATATATACATATATAATTATATATAATTATATGTATACATATATAAATAATTTTATATGTATATATATATATAATTATATATATATTGTTGTGGGTGAACCTACCTACCCTTTAGTAATAACTAAATGGTAGCAACCTGCTACCATAAATACCGGCTTTTGCTGGGAGAACATTTGTAGTACATTTACTCAACAAACTTTGTTTCTGGATTTACTATGCGATATCACGCTTTTTTTGGCAAGTTTTGAAGGTGTTGTGCTGTGTTTTTCTTTCTTTTTTCTTTTTTTCCCCCTCTTTACGCGTTTTTTTTACCCTGGTTTAACAATTATTGTTAATTCCTGTTATTTGTTCCCGTTGTGGTTATTGACTTTTTACACGTTAAGTTGTTTTTTTTTTCTCTCCCCATTAATTTTTTTTTTTCCCTGTTTTTTTTTTTTTTAAATTTTTATTATGGCGGCAGCTACAAGCTCTAAGCCAAATGACAAAATGGAAACAGAAATTAATACGGAATGGGTTAGACCCCCCAAAATAATTTTTGACATTGATCTATTCATTGAAAATGCCAAAAAGTGTGCGCACTTGGTAACTAAAGAGGGCCTTCTAGTTGATGTAGCTAAACTAGAAGAAATCAAAAAGAGAAGCGTAATTATGTTTGTCTTTGACTAAAATATCAAAAAAACAATCCGATCGTCAGCAGATTTAATCTGCAAACTATTGGCAACAGCCGGTTTTAAACCCCAGAGAATCATTCGGACCAAAGTTTACAACACTTGGAACACATTATTCCCCAACGAGGAGACTTGCTTAAAGTTATCACAGACTGAAATAATTACCCAAGAATACATTTTAAGAACAGAAGATATGGCAAACGTAGAACTGCCGTAACAATCTTCAACGTGCCATTCCACGTAGATGAGGAGCATCTTGGGGCCTTTTTATTACAATTCGGACAAATCACATCGGTCAATTGGGATGAGTATGCCGGAGTCTGGAATTTTGAAATTTATCTCAACAAGTCCGGTTTTGACACCATGCCTCATTTCATTATTATAGGTGAAGACAGGCTTCCAATATTTGTGGCAGGGAGGAAGCCGATTTGTTGGACGTGCGAAGAGGTAGGACACCTCACCTTTGAATGTCCCCTCAGAAAACCAATAAATCCAGTAGTTATAAAAACTAAAGTGGGACAACATCTAGGGGTTCCTCTAACCCAAAGATTGGGGTGGCCGATAAATTCCCCCCCCCCCCACCAAATTCAACAGAAGACTACCCGGTTTTACCCGACCTTTCCAAACTCAACGAAAAAGAGGATGATGGCGAAGATGAGGAAAAGGAATGGGTCTTGGTGACAGGGAAAAAAAACGCCAGGTCGGGAAGAACCCATGCTAGCCAATGATCCAGGCAAAGACAAATACAATGAAGTAAAGAAACTAAAGAAAAAGCTAGAACATGAAAAAACCCTTTAAACCCGCAGCCTCCCATAAAAACTCCTGCTCCTAAACCCGGTCTGAGTCACCATCCACCCCCTAAAGAAACGAAAATATCCCCATCAGCTCGCCCTCCCAAGCAAAAAATCGCCCGGCCCCAAATAAAATGCCTCCTCCAGTTACTAGTCCCCTAAAAGATAGGGCTTATAAACTAATCCCGCTTAGCCCTGAAAAAAACCCGAAGTCTTCTACCGAACCTTCCCCGTTCGTCTCCCCCCAGAGTACCCCTAGAAACACTCCCCCTGCATCCCCTATGAAAACCTATTCGCCTACCTCACCCTAAGCTCAAAGTGGTTGTACCCCTTCCCACACGCCGATGGATGATATGCCACCTCCATCAACCCCTACTCCTCAAAAAAGGCCGAGGAGTCCATCTCTGGACAAAAGTCGAAAAAAGGCGGCACTTTTACACGGTACTGAGTTATGCACAGCAACCGAAATTCAGAAAAGCGCCGCCAAAAATCACAGAATGCCAGAAATTAAAAAATTATTTGAATTCAAAGAAGTAGGTGGCAAATCCATTGAAGACCCTCGAACTTTCCCCAACGCAGTGAGAGTGCTCACAGTCATCCGAAAAAAATCGGAGGCTAAGGCACTTTGGCAGTTACTGGGTGAGGCAAACGATTCTTTCGATTTGGAAGAACCTACAGCCATACTGAAAAGTGATTTTTTAAATTGCTTAAGTAAAGATTGTGTTGGGAGGGCCCCTGTTAAATCGCACCCATCCCTTTACCGTATAGCCAAACTAACATTTCCTTTGGATGTTAGCGGAATCTCCCATACCGGAGAGATTAATGAACAAATGGGTATGCATTCTTTTGGGGGAGTCGTCGGCATCCTGACTTCGTCAATGTTCGTTTCTGGAACCCAACCCTAAGGTATTCTCAATGGCTCTATTTCTAGCAAGTTTGAATGTCCGGGGGCTGAGGGCCCACTTACGTAAATTTCGTATTGCACTGGACCTTCAGCAGCTTGGAGTGAATGTATGTTGTATTCAGGAAACCCACTTGGTTTCAGGCGACCATTTGGGTGCATTGGCTAAGCGTTTTCACGTTTATTCAGCGTACTTTGATTCTCGCTCAAGAGGTGTATCCTGGCTGGTAAGTAAATAATTAGATGCGTCGTGTGACCCTTGCTTCATGGATCCGGAAGGAAGGATATGTGTTTTGGATGTTACCATAAAGGATAAGGCATTTCGGCTCATTGGGGTTTATGCGCCCAATCGCCTTTTTGCGGCAGATCGATCAATTCATGAATACATCTCGGACGGTTATTTTAGCAGGGGACTGGAACGCGGTCTTTGACCCTGATTTAGATCGTAACATGGATAAGGGAACTAACGATGAAAGGGATGCTAAAGTATTTCGCGAATTCCTCGATAGGCTCGATCTTATCGATAAATTCCGGAATGAGAAGCCCCTGGATAGGGTATGGACTTGGACAGCTAGGCGCGGCTCCGGTTCGAGACAGCTCTCGAGTTATCTCGACCGGTTCTTAATAAGGAGAGTCGACATAGAATTATTACAATGTCCAAGTTTTCATAATATAGTTAACTCGGATCACAGACTCGTTCGGGTCCGAGTAAACTTAGATAGACCTAAACCTAAATTAGCGGGTTACTGGAAGCTCAACACCTCGTTGTTCGAGGTGAAGGGAACAATTAGAACTAACCCTACAGCGGGAATTGACGGGGGCTATCATTGGGAATAGGAGGTGGAATAGTCTTAAGGAATTAATTAGGTCCGTTGCTGCCGATTATAGCAGACGACTCAATCTAACAACTAGGGCAGTTAAAGTGACACTAGAATCTAGATTAGATCGGGCGGTGGAGGTGGGTGATAGCGTTTAAGTTAACATAATTAAGGCAAAGCTGGCGTCCTTGACTACTCAAAAACACCAAGCATTAGTAATTAGGGCTAGGTTAAAAAGATTGCCCATGGAAACATCAAATATGGCTGCTGAACTGCGTGCAGAAGAACGTAAACAAGCTACCGATCAACATATCGCCCATGTCTCATTGCCGGATGGGCGTCTCGTGACTACAAACGAAGGTATTCTGGAGGCGTTTCGTTCTCATTTCCAGGATCTCTTTACCAGGGAGCCCAGGTTGTCATTAGCACAATTCGACCCCTATTTAGCCGACTTTTCTCGTCTTGAGGCGACCGAAGCGGCTAGGTGCGAAGGTTGTATAACAGAGGATGAAGTTCGGGAAGCCTTAAAGCGGGTCGGCCTTAACAGGTCTCCGGGGATTGATGGTTTGCCCTACGAAGTGTATTTGAGGATGTCGCCCATTTTTTTACCGTTGCTGGCAGTTTTCTTTAACTCGTGGTTTAGGAACGGGTCTATTCCCCAGTACTTGACCATGGGTTTAGTGAAATTGTTACGCAAAAGCAAAAATGGTGGGGATGGGTTAGATAATTTTCAGCCCTTAACGATGCTTAATGCGGAGTTAACGATTTTGGCCAAGATCTTAGCCAATCGTCTGCAACTTGTTTTGCCTGGTCTAATTAGCCCCGAACAGACTTGTTCTGTGAAGGGCCGGACCATTCAGGATAACTTGCACTCGATACGCTTGATCATAGAGAAAGTCGACACTGAAGCCGCGCTGATCAATTTAGATCAGTCCAAAGCATTCGATAGGGTTGACCATCGTTACTTGGAGGCTGTTTTGTCTTCGGCCGGTTTTGGCTCGCAATTCCGCTCCTGGATTCGCCTCTTGTATGCGAACACCAGTGTTAGGGTTGAAGTGAATGGCATGAGGTCTGGTGCCTTCAGATTGTCCAGATCTCTTCGTCAGGGGTGCCGTCTTTCACCGATGCTTTATATGCTTGTTTTGGATGCTTTCCTTAATGCAAGAGCAAAAATGGTGGGGATGGGTTAGATAATTTTCGGCCCTTAACGATGCTAAATGCTGAGTTAAAATTTTTGGCCAAGATCTTAGCCAATTGATTGCAGCTAGTTTTGGCTGGTCTAATTAGCCTTGCACAGACTTGTGCTGTAAAGGGTCAGACCATTCAAGATAATTTGCACTCGATATGCTTGATCATAGATAAATTCGACACAGAAGCTGCGCTGATCAATTTAGATCAGTCCAAAGCATTCGATAGGGTGGACCATCGGTATTTTGAGGCTGTTTTGTCTGCGGCCTGTTTTGGTCGCAATTTCGTATTTGGATTCGCCTCTTGTATGCGAACCCCGGTGTGTTGGTTGAAGTGAATGGTCTGAGGTCTGAGCCCTGCAGATTATCCAGATCTCTTTGTCAGGGATGTCCGCTTTCACCGATGCTCTATGTGCTTGTGTTGGAGCCCTTCCTTCACAGGCTAAAGGTGAATCTGGTCCTGCGTGGGATTATTTTGGCAGGTGCTTGCATCACGTTGAAGTACTCCGCCTATGCCGACGACTTGACTGTGCTTGTAACGAGCAATGCCGAGATTAGTGTCGTCGACAGAGAAATCAGAATGTATGAAACGGTGACAGGGGTCAAAATAAACTGCGATAAGTCTATTGGCTTGTGCATTGGTGCCTGGAAGGGTGTTTCCTTGCAGGGACCCTTTGGCTGGATAGATGGGCCTTGCAAGATACTCGGCGTCTGGTTTGGTCCTGATCTTCAGCTGGAGAAAAATTGGTCGGAAGTCCTGAAAGCGATCAGGGTAGCAGCTGGTCTGTGGTCCCGTAGAAATCATTCGTTAAAGGGGAGAGCGGAGGTGTGTGCTTCTCACATTTATCCGATCATCCTATATCGTCTTTCAGTGCTCCCACTCTCATCGCATACACTGCTGGAGATGCAGCGGGCTCTGTTCACGTTTTTGTGGCTTGGTAAGGCCCCTATGGTCCGTCGCGAGATTTGTTACTTTCATCCTTCTGAGGGCGGTCTGGGTATGCCTAGCATCGAAATTCGATGCCACACTCTTAGGCTGTTTTATCTAGACCGAATGAGTACACAATCTGAGGGAAGGAAGACACTAAGAAAGCCTTTCCGGCTTTGAGAAGTGTGCACTTGGATGAGGGGGAGGCACACAGGTTGCCCGAAACGAGTGCCCCTTCTATCGCGAATGTAGACATGCGTTGACGTTCCTTTCAAGGGTGAGAGAAAGCCTTTTTGACACCCTGCTGTTATCTCGAAAGGCATTATATCGGGTAATGGCGAGGGAGACTGTCCGAAATGATAGGCCTGAGGGGCTTGCTTTGACGAGGTGGGAGCTCCGCTCAATCTGGCCTTGGGCGCCTGGGTCAAGGTGCCTTGATAATGACAAGGAATCACTGACCTGGCTGACGATTAGGTAGGTACTCTGGGTAGGTAAGAGGCTTCATTCAGCACGCTTGAGTAATTCTCCGACTTGTGTCAGATGCGGCGATGAGGACGAGACCATAAGTCACGTCTTCGTTTTTGTCGCATCGTCGTGCCGCTGATTAAGCTTGTTGCAGGCTACATGGTTCATATTCTTAACGTATCGTCTTTTGACCTGGAACCCATTTATGTATGCAGCAACTGGGCTCCGATAACCAATAGGCAAAAACGGTTTACGTTTTTGAGCTTACTAGCGATTATGAGAGTTACGATTTGGAAGACTAGGTGCAAGACAGTCTACGGAGCTGAGACCTTCACTTCTCTCGACCTTATTGCGATTTTCAAATATTACCTGAAGGCTCGCATTAGGGCCGAGAGGGTGAAACTCCCTTCGGCAGATTTTGGTGAAAGGTGGGTGACTGGAGCACGACTGTGAAGAGTGGCTGACGCTAGATTAGAGTGGTATCTGGACATGCCTTAGGCAGAGAATATTGGGTTCAGGAAACGAACTATGCTTTAATTTTAAGTTAGATTTAGACTTATTTTAAGTTATTTTCTGTTTAATTTTCTGTTGATGTTTAAGTTCAACAATTTAGCTAGTGTATGATTGATTCCATTACATGCCCCCTTTTATTTTGTCCTCATCCCACTCCCCTTTTTATTTTCTGCCCCACTCCCCTTCTCACCCCAATTAGGTGACCGAGTGCCAGATTTGTCGGAGATGCAGGTCACCATTAGATATTTTCGAAGGAGGTGTTCAGAATAAAACCTTGGGGCCTGCATCAACCATCTTTTTTCGAGTTTTCGACTTCGACCGGCATCTCTGCCACATTTCAATAACGGGGGGGGGGCTTTTACTAACCTTTATTTCTTTTACATTGTAAATATCATATTTTGTATATATCATTTTTAGTCCCACCCCCCGTTGCATATTTCTTATATGGGTTTTAAGTAGGATTTCATGGTATGAATTCTTATGGTGAGTAGAGATGGATGTATAGTATGAATGTGGTATTATGGTGAATGATGGTCATGATTGAAACTAGCTAAGTTGAGTTTTTTAAGTTAGAGATGACCGATTCTTTCCCCTCCCCTTTTTTGGCCGTGTGCCTCATTTTGTGTACGGTTTAAGCAAATAAATATTTAGTACATTTAGGCACTAGCACTGCCAACACAGACTTGTGTATAATTTCTCTGTTCAATAAAATTCATTATTATTATTTCTAAACCTGTCGTTCTTTTATTTCATTGTTGGTACCCCTAAACGGGTCCACAACAACTGGCGACGAGTGATTCGTAAAGAACTTCGTTGGAAACACCTTGGACCTTGCAACCTGTGAGTGATAAACCAGTGTCTACAACACGGTCAACCTTCGAAAAAAAATTCTACCCGTTTGAAAGAAAAAAAAACCCTGTGCTTTACAATTTTCGGGAAGATATTGGAAATATCGAATACATTCAAATTTGGGACGAGTCTGCCTTACAAGAAATAACCAGTTTAAACAATTACTGGACGGAAAAAAAAAGTAAGTCAGATTTTACTATTTGTGTTCTTCGTATTTCAATACGGGATTTTACCTCGTGCAACAAATGAAATTGGAATACCATGTGCTTATGAAACTGAAAGGTTTGAAAAAAAAAGAAACTCCATACTACAAAAACCTTTTTTCGTGTCTGATATAGTCAAACGTATTTTGCGAACAGACTTGTCACTGTAAAATCGTATAGTCGAAAAATAAATCTGACAAGTAAAACCAAGTTACTTTCTTGAATAACTAGTCAATTTTTTATATAGCGGTAAAAGCCATTACTTGCAATTTTGCATTTTCAGCCTACACCGAAAGGCAAACGGACTTATTGGGGAAAAATAAGAGTTCCAGATGCGAACAAAAATACAAATAATTTGTTAAATTAATTACCCAATGAGCCGGATTAATAAAATCTTTTTTTTTTCTCAAAGAACTTTGAAAAAAAAAAGAAAGATTAGCAAGTGCCGGTCGAATTCGAGACCCGAATGACGCAGTTATGAGAAGGGTTGAGTTTGTTATTAAACAGTAAGCATTTGAAAAGAAAAAAATAGTGAAGGACTATTTGTGACTTTAATTCTTTTTCAAGAAGTATTTCTGTTAGAAGTAGTGAATGACTATTTGACGTTGTTTTTAGTGCTTTTCAAGAAAGTATTTCTTTAATCATGGCAGATTTCTCGAGACAGATATTGGAGATGATTACATTTAAATCCGAACAACAGAATGCTCTACAGAAGGCAAACGATGAAAAACATCTTGCTCTACAGAAGGAATTTCAGTCTCAACAGAAGGAATTTCAGTCGCAGCAATGAGTTTGTTGAAATATTTTGAGGAAAAGAATTTAGCTCAAAAGCGAGAAGATAGAAAATCTTTAGACGAACAATTGATTGGTATAAAAAATTACAATTAGAGCAACAGACTCAATCAGAGAGAAAATTTGAACAGCTGGCACAAGCAATGATAAATACGACGAATGACGACAGCAACGCGTTCAACCAAAATGCAATATGGTCAGCTATAGAAACCTTCAACTATGTGCCTGAAGAGGACCTAAATTTCGAATCATGGTACCGTCGATATCAGGATTTTTTCGACATTGATTGTAGCACATGGTCGGAAAAGAAAAAGGTTCGTTTAGTTCTTCGTAGACTAGGAACGGCAGAGCATACAAAATGTGTCGATTATATTCTGCCGAAGAAAACGGGCGAACTATCTTTCAAGGAAACCATTAAAATGTTAATGGAACTATATTGCCTCAAAACAAGTTTATTCCACAAAAGGTGGAAATGCATGAACCTAACGCGAAAAGAAAGCCAGAGTTACTCAACGTTTGCTTCGATCGTCAATAAACATTGTGACGACTTTAAGTTATCATCCTTGACAGCGGACAATTTCAAAGTATTAATATTTGTTCAAGCGCTCGTCTCGCAAAACGATGCAGAGTTAAGAAGACGTGCAATAAGCAAACTAGAAACCGAGCCAAATTTAACATTGCAACAACTGGCCGAAAGCTGCCAACGACATATTTCCGAAAAAAAGGAAGCTAAAGAAATAAGGGAAGCAGCATTTTCTAATATTAAAAATGTTCGTCGTTTTTCAAAAAAATCATACTCTTCGAAGGAAACATTCAGGAAGGATTTGCCTCAAAGGTCGGATGAAAAATTGCCAAACCACCCTTGGTGGAGTTGCGGGGACCTACATTGGTACCAGAAGTGTCCTTTTAAACGAAAAGATTGTGACAAATGCCATAAAATGGGACACAAAGCCTCACATTGCAGAAGTAACACTAGAAAAAAAAGTTACATAAAAACAACTAGAATTGATGGTGGCAACCTAAACATACTAAAGTATGTTACGGTAAAAATGAACAATGAAGATGTTAAACTACAGTTTGATTCAGGGTTGACCTATCAATTATTAATATTAATACCTGGAAAAAGATCGGCAGACCGACTATGCTACGCACAGATTAAGTGGCTCGATCGGTAACCGGAGAGAAAATAAACTTTGAAGGGGAAGCTATGCCCCTGAATATGCATTTAAAGATAGTACATTAGTCTGAAATAGTATATACTATACTATTTCATAATAAACACAATAGTCTTAAATAATATAATTTTGGCTTCAGACAGACAGATTGATACATAATCTCTATTATTAATAGACTAGCAAATATATGCTCCCTCCGGTCACATATTTTTGCTAGTTAGAAGCATAACAGATACTACACTACCTCCACACCTCTCAACAAAAGAGGAGATAATGCCTGGGAGGATGTTATAATGACAACAGAACAGATACTACACTTCCTCCAACCTTTGAAAATAAGGAGGAGATAATGCCTGGGAGGATAGTATCATGAAAACAGAACAGATAGTACACTACCTCCACACCTCTCAAAAAAGAAATGGGCTTATGTCTGGGAAGATGGTATCATGACAACAGAACAGATACTACATTACCTCAACACCTCTCAAAAAAGAGGAGGTAATGCCGGGGAGGATGGTATCATGGAAGCAGAACAGATACTACACTATCCTCACACTTCCCAAAGTAGGAGGTGGTAATGCCTAGGAGGATGGTATCATGGAAGCAGAAAAGATACTACACTACCTTCACACCTCTAAAAATGGAGGAGGTTATGCCTGGGAGGATGGTATCATGACAACAGAATTGATACTACACTAACCCCATACCAACACCTCTCAAAAAAGGAGGAGGTAATGCTTGGGAGGAAGATATCATGAAAACAAAATAGATATTACACTACGTTCACACCTCTCAAAAAAGAGGGGATAATGTCTTGGAAGATTGGCATAAAATTCACAGTTTTAATTCTGTAACCTCATCACACGCCTGACGACGACACGTGCGAGTCAAAAGCGTTTACAAATATGGCGACTTATTATTCAAACTGGAGCGCAAACTCAGAAATTGGATCAGAAAAGGAACACACAGGAACTTTCATTTCTTGTTTAATCAAGTATATATATATATATGCTTGTCCCAAGACGAGTAGAATTAATTCCACGAACAAAACGATTTTGCACAACTTTTATGACCCCTTAAAAACATTAAAATCAAGATATTTTTTTAAAAAGATATTTCACCCCAAACAAGGCCGGTTGCCACTGTAGACGTAAGGGACTACTGAGAATTAAGGGAAGAGGTTTTGGGTATTATCCTTAGTTGGAAGCTGTGCAGCAAGATGTCCGTTGACATTAGTTTTAAACATCTGCATGTCAGTACAGTCGGGGAAACAGGGTGCAGAGAAGGAGTTCCAGAGGCCGACAGCACGAGGAAAGAAGCTGCTGGCGTAGAAGGCTCTCTGGCATCTGGGGACCTCCACAGTGAATGGATGGGACTAGGCTCATTGTCGGGTTGTTCTAGTGTATTTGCGTCGAGGGGGCACTAGGGTGATGAGTTTACTAGCACGGTAGAGGAAGCACACCTTCTTTGCAGAAGCCTTGGCAATGTCTTCAATGTATTTGTTCCAATTCATGTTACCTGTGAATGTTAGGCCGAGTAGTTTGAATGTTGAACTCTGAGGTAGGGTGTTATTTGCCATGGCAATCGGTGGTTCAAGAGGTTTCTTGTAGTTATTGAAGGAAAGGAGCTTTGTCTTTGCGGCATTAACAGTTACCAATTTATGACCCCAATCCACTACAGCCTGGAGGTCACTTCCTAAGGATGCAGTTATTGCCTCGGATATGTACGCTTCCGTTTTGCCCACATGACGAGAGTAGGGCATGGTGTCGTCAGAAAATATACCTATCTCAGACTCGATGTTATCAGGGAGGTCGCGTATGAAAATCAGGAACAACAATGGATCCCTGGGGTACACCTGCATTTATGTCATGTTGCTTAGATGAACGGCCATCGAGGACAACCTGGATCTTTTGTTTGGTTAGGAAGGATCTAATTATATTAAATATTAGTTCAGTAATACTATATAAGTGAATTTATAGGAGGAGCTCCTTGTCAAAGGCCTTGGATATATCAAGCACTACTGCCCTAGCTTCACCTGCCTTGCCCAGTGTATGATATATGCGTTCAGAGATGACCGTTAAGATATCCGCAGTAGATCGTGCTTGTCTAAATCCATGCTGATGATCAGAAAAAGTTTAGCATTAACTAGGTGCCGGACTATCGCTAGATTGATTAAGGATTCAAAGATTTTAGCAAAGATCAGGAGTATGCTTATTAGGCGATAGTTCTGAGGATCTGTTCTATCCCCAGAATTCTTGAAGACTGGTACCACAGAGGCAATTTTCCAGCTATCAGGGAAGCAAGATTCAGCACGGCATTTGTTGTAGAGTTTGGAGAGGACATGGGCCAGTTCTGCAGAGCATTTCTTTATTATTATTACAGGTATAAAATCAAGCCCACCAGCTTTGGAGGTGTCAAGGTTTTTTATGATTACCCTGACCTGAGATGGGGTGATGACCAGGTTTTTAAGTGTGGCTTCAGTCCGCAATAGGAATTTAGGGAGGGGGTGGTTTGCTGAGTCCAAAGTAGAGTTAAAGGCGAAACGCTGGGCAAGTAGTTCAGCCTTATCAGCTGCTGTGTAAATGACATCATTGTGGTTTGATAGCGGGGGAATCATTGATTGTCCATTGTTCACCACACTATTATAGATTTCTCAGAAATCGGGAGTGCCTAGTTTCTGTGACTGAATGCGTTTTTTGGTTATCTCTGTATACCTTCTTTTTGCTTCACCTATCACTGCCTTACAATAATTTCTTGATTCTATAAATTTCTGTCAATTCGCAGTTGACTTATGGTGGACAAACTTTCAGAATGCAGCTGCACATTTCGAGGTTAACCATTGATGGGAGTTGGGTTTGCTGAAGAATTTTCACATGGGGACATAGACTTCAATGCTTGCTTTGGCCCATTCAGTTAACTCATTTACACACTAATCAGCATGGAGTGAGAAAGTTTCAGTCCATGGTGCATCGCTGATGTGATTTTTAATGGACTCCAAATCAGCCTGCTCGTAGTATCTCGTTGTTTTGAGCAATGGCTCATCAGCTGTATTTTAGGGTAATAGCAATCATAACCACAATGTGATCAGCGTTCCCAAGCGGGTTATGGGCTTCAATCACTCAAGCCTCGGGCAGTGACGCCAGGAACAGGTCGGGAAGTGAAGCTTGCTCCTCTACTTGATCAGGGAGGCAGGTCACGAAAGCGACAGTCTGTAAGAGGGAGAGAGCTAAGGAGAAATTATACGTAGAGTTACCGGCTGCATAGAGTTACCAGCATCCAGTCATGGTAGTGTGCATTAAAATGCCCAAATACATGTAATTGGGCATTCGAGTCAATTGAGAGTGGTGTATCTATACTTTCAGAAACAGAGTTTAGCAGGGTACAGTCTGGGGTCAAAGGTGAATGGTATAAGAAATATAAGTAACTAACGCTGTGATGTAAAGTCAACTTAAAGCACATGTAGACTTGGTCATCTGATTCTAACCTATGTTCTCTAGTTAGGGGGAGGGTGTTCAGAACATAAACTCATAGTCTGTTTGTCAGAGTCTTTACGGTAGAGTGAGAGGTAGTCAGTCATGTCAAATTGGTGAGAGGAAGTTGAGGATTGAAGGTTCGTTTTACTTAGTGCTAGGATATCCGGGGTGTTTGTGTAGAAAAAAGTTCCAACGTCGTTGATGTTGGTTCTAAGTCCCCGGATATTAGTGAATGCGAGCCTCAAGGGCAGAGGCGAAGATCTTTTGTGTTGGGTGTCTGGTTTAGGTTTGATTTTTTTATTTTGCAATGTCATGTTTGTTTTTAATCCTTATTTCAATATTTATCAAAATTAATTACATGATTTTTATTCTGAAAAATGCCTAAAATTAAAGAGTCTTAAGCAGAAATTCAGGGAATCTAGCTGAATTGATGTCTAATGATTATGGATCAAATTTAATGTTTAAATGGGAGGTTGTGCTAATATTATGCCTCTAAAACTTTTTTAAATACACCAAAGAAACTGAAATTCGGGGAATATTTATTAATTTATCGCTAATACCAGTTGGTAAAATTTCACAAAAATTTTATTTTTTAATAAAGGCTTCCATCCCCTATTTGTCTCCTTTGAATAAAACTAAATTAAACTAGATATAACTCACGCATCATTAAACCTAGCAGTAGTTTTCCAAAATTCATTATAATCAGTGAATTACTTATATATTTACATTGATAATTAGTTACAAACTTCGAGAAGCATTCATATATTTATCAGTGATGTATAAAAAATAATTTGATATGCATATGGTAACATAGATGTTTTCAACAGTGTTACATTAAATTACTTCATATCAAGATAAATCTTCTTTAGTGACATCTTCGAGTTTGCTTCGATAATTAATTGCAGAAATTTTTTTATTTTAGCTGGAAGACAACATATATTATTTGTATGTTAATATTGAAACAGTAGTTTTAAATAAAAGAATTTCATATAAAGCTGAAATAAAATTGTAATTACTATATGTTTAAATTCGTTGATATCACCAAGTTTGTTTTTAAGTTCATGTTTAAACTAAAAGTCACAAAGTTAGACATAAAGTTACTAGAAAAATACCCGGATGAGTAAAATTAGTTCTCCGAAAAAAAAACAATTTTGCACCACTTTTATGTCCCCATACGAAGATTAAAATCAAGATACAATGATAATAAACTTTATGTTTAGAGACCTTATTCTAATTTTGATCAAAATCCATTACATTAATTTGATTCTAGAAAATGTCTCAAAATTACAGGCTTAAGCTTAGGGTGTCTTAAGAATAAATTGAAATTCAGGGAATCTAGCTTAATTAATGTCGAATGACTATGGATCAAATTCAATGGAGATCTAATACATTTGAATTTTCAACTGGGAGGTTGTGCCCATATTATGTTCTCTAAATTCCTTTAAAATATTCCAAAGAAACTGAAATTTTGAGAATATTTATTGATTGATGTCTAATATCTATTGTAAAAATTAATCAAAAATTGGAGGTATCTTAATTTTCATATAGCTCTCATTTGAACCCCTTTTTGCCTAGCAGTCGTGTTCTTAAAGTCATAATGATCGGTTAATTAGTTTAGGAGGTAATCCTGTACATACAAATATATAAACATATAAACATAAAGATGAAGATTTAGTACTTATGTGACTATATGGACACAATTAGCAGTTTTAAATAAAAATAATTTCATATAAATCTTGCCTCATTCTAGAAATACTTGACAGACTAAGGACAGAAAAGATGTGTCAGAACAGATACTACATTTTGCTCTGAGGCAAAAGGGCAAGGAAATCGCAATCTCATTTTGTGCTGGATGAAAATGCTTGCTTGCATATGTATGTTAATCTCAACCGACATGCATAACTTTGGGAAAATTATCTAAGTTTTGGAAAATGTTCAAAGGATAATAATTGCCAAAAATGAATCATTTGAGTGATTGGAAGTGAGAAAAGTTAACCAAATTTCCTCCTTCAGTAAAATCACTCCAACGACTATCATAGATACGAAGGGCGTTCAATAAGTTATGCCCCTGACGCATTTTCCATAGCAGTAGATTAATAAAACTTGGCACAGTTATTAGTCTTCCTCTACATAGGAACCATCAAGGGTTATGTAATACTCCAATCGTTTGATGCAGCTCTGGACACCGTTTTTGTAGTACACCCCAGGTTGGTCCTCCAACCACGCCATAACTTCAGAAATCAAGGCTGCATCATATGGGAAACGCTTTCCTTTCAAAAACAACTTCATGGCTGGGAAGAGATGAAAGTCAGAGGATGCAAAGTCAGGAGAGTAAGGGGGATGGGGGAGGATTTCATAGCCACACGCCAGTGCTTCTGATCTGGCGACATGCGAGTTGTGGACTGGAGCGTTTTCCTGCAGGAGGAGGATACCTTTGCTGATCTTGCCCCGCCTCTTCATTTTGATAGCTTCTCTTAATTTCATCAAAAGTGAAGTGTAATAGGCTCCTGTAATTGTGGTACTCTTTGCCAGGAAATCTGTCATCACTACCGTCCTGGTTCCAGAAGACTGTGAGCATGACCTTGCCAGCAGAGGGCTGTACCCTTGCTATCTTTGGAGGTGGTGAGTCCAAGTGCTTCCACTGCATTGACTGGACTTTGGTCTCTTGATCATAGTGATGGACCCAAGTTTCATTATATGTAATCAGTCTTTTGAAAAACTTTGACTCATCTTCTTGGCACATCTCCAAATTCGACGTGTTCTTGCTTCTGGAAAGGTGTGAGCAACCTTGGAATCCATCTGGCAGACACGTTATGCGTATGCAAATGGTCATGAATGATAGTTTCCACAAACCCTGTACTAATCTTGACCTCTTGGACTATTTGGCGAATAGTAATGCGTCTATCTTCCAAAATGGCAGCCTCAACTTGACGGACAGATGCCTCATCAATGGCAGAAGAGGGACGACCAGGTCCGGGAGCTGTTTCCACAGACTTCCGGCCATGTTTGAATTCACGATGCCAGCGTTTTACAAGATCATATGATGGGGCATCATCACCATAAGTTTCCTTCATTTCATCAAAAGTCTCCTTTGGTGTGCGTCCTTTCAAATACAAAAACCGGATCACTGCGCGACACTCAATTGGCTCCATTTCACACCTGACTATATTCAAATACCTGTAACTCAGAAACCACACTTAGTTCAGAGCTGTTTTTGCAACATAACCCCTATAGATATAGATCATTACACTTGCAAAATTTCATCTAGATCAGACAACTTGAAGTGGGTCAGGGGCATTACTTATTGAACGTCCCTTGTATGTGTCATATTTTTATTTCAATGCGTTCTTTAAATACACGGTTTAACATTTTCCTCAAAGTCAGTCAATTACTACAGGGATTGGTTGATTTTAAAAACAAAGATAACAAATATAGACACAGAATTAAGAAACATAATGTTAGACTGAGGGATTTATGATAGAAAATGAAATAGAGAAAGACTATATCGACCAAATACAGAATGGGGAATTTCATAGTTGAAATCGACGAGCAATGTAAAAGAAATTAGAGGAGGAAACAGTATATATAGTAGACATAAGACATTTATAAAGAAAGTATCTACACGCAATTGATACTAAATAAATGTACGAACGAAAACAGACATAAAAAAATAAAGGGAATTAAAATATAAATGAATATAAAATGACAATATCGAATGCTATAAACAGAATAAACTGTAAAAATAATTCCGTGTTATATCTGAAAAAAGGAGTTTTCATCAAGATAAAAGAAATGTATCTAATCAGAACACAATAAGAATATATGGAATCTATTTCAAAGGAAATGTTTTTATTGTAAAACATCAAGTGAAAGTGAGAATCACGTGGTCACGAGAGGGAGCAAGAGAACACACACAAAATATTTAGAAAGATATAGCAACAAAGTCAGAAATAAACATTGAATTTTATCGAAAAAAAAATAGATGTACAAAAGATTTAGACATTATGGAAAATATTTAAAAATAATGAAAAAGGACATGAAAAAGGCGTTAAATAATGGAGAAGTTAAAATTGTAAGTAATAGTATATATGGTATCGGTTTATTTTTCTTAAATATTTTCTGTCTCTATGTGTTACTTTTATGCATGTTTGCTTATGTCCTTCTCCTCCACATCTTTCGTCTCCCTTCCGTCTTTCTTTCTTTTTTTCTTTCTTTTCTCTCTCTCTCTCTCTGTGTTACTTCTTCAACCATTCCCCTTCTCAGTGCAAGACAACCAAATAAATTACTGGAAATTGACATCCTTAATTTTTATCACCCCAACCCCAACTACTTTTCACACTGCATTGTATTTTCTTGTTCCAACCCAATAAAATGACCCCTTCTTTCCAGACTTTTGTTTTTGTCTATTCCAGCATTGGGCCGGGGTAAGTACACTTTCCTTTTACATCACAAGATGTAAAACCGAATTTGTTAAAATAGAGAGTTAGACTTAGTAGTTTTTAATCATAAAGAAAGTAAGATGCACATTATAGATCGAACATTGTAGAAAGTAAAATAATACAAACATAACGGTTATTCGCAGAGCATTTTACGAGGTGGTAAACAAGGTGAATCTTAAAATAATAAAATTTGCATCATTCAATTGGGAAGCAATGTTGAACAAACATCAGAGAAACAATAGAACTAAATAGAGATGGAAGAAAAAACATTAACTATGATGCAAAAGACATGAATAATAAATTAAATTATGGATATCGTAAGAGATAGAGAATAAGATGAATACACAATTACTAGGAAATTACTAAAGAAATGCGTAAATAAATAATAGGATAATTAAACTAAAAACAGAATAAAATGTATTCAACAAAACGTACGACATAAATTAGACAGAATAAATAACGAAAAGAAATTTCAGTTAATTCTATTAATTAAATTATTATCATATACACACATATAAAAAATAATTAAAATGGTTCATATTCAGTTTAGATAACGTGTCATTATGATAATTTTTAAACTAGCAAGGTTCGTGGAAATCCCATGGCTTATTTAAGAACAGGTCTTCATTTTGTAATGTTATCTGCTTATAATAATACACTAAGACATTTCATATTCATACTTACGTTATCACCTTTTACACATATTTAAAAAGTGAGATCGTTAGGGATCTCCAAAACATAACATAGAATCGCTGACTGACGGTTTTGCGTTCTTTAAGAAATCCATACATCTGCGTTTCTTTTATTGTGTGTTTAAATCTCCCTAAAATAAAGTTATACTTATAGGAAGTTGTTTTAAAGTAAAATAGTTTTTTTAAAGATTACATTATCGAACTTGGAAAGAAACACATTCTTTATCTTGAGATATAAGTATGAAATCTGCTTTTTTTCTATGGCGGAGCTAGTGTTTACACAAACAATGAGATTATTATGTGAAATGTTAAATATGCTTGGATGAGCAAAAGGGAAACAAATTACTTACATTATCTTGTTGTACACAAAATTAACGATATTTTAAAGGGTTTTTAGCCCTTTTTTTAAAAAGAATTATTGACTTGTACATTCTTGAGACAAATTATTACTTATATTTTTTTACTGAAATTGGTTAAATATTTTTTAAGCGTTTTCATAGTGACTAGTTAGTTCTTCAATATATTTTGAAAGTAATTAGTTGTTACAGCATAACTATCAATAATACTGGAATAATTTTCAACTAAGTTGATTACCTTGAAATTAATTTCCGACACTAAAAATTACATTTTAACAATTTTGCTTGCAAATAATTCCTTCATACAATGATAAATAATTGTATTATTAAAAATTTAATACTACACTAAAAGAAATATAACTGAAGTAAACACTTTTAAGCGAAAAAAGTTCTAAAATTAATCAAAATAAATATAAAAAAATAGTTTGAAAGGATAATGGAAGTAACTATTTTTGCTACTATTTTGTTTTGTTAGCGTTTGACTTGAATTTTATATATATAATAAAAGTCAGACTAAAAATGAAAATTGTAAAAGTATTGTGGTTCGTTAATGGTTTAACAATAATATTTGTCAATTAAAAATAAATAATAGCATATCAAAGTGAAAATAAGTTTTAAGTCAAGTTGCATTTTCACCGAATAGAATTAACATGTTAAAGAATTTTGAATGAACAAGCATTTAAATTTGAAAAAAGAAAAATGATTACAAGTATATAATACTTGCTTTTTTCGTACAAATACAAGAGTTTTTTTTCAGCTTAAAAAAAAACTCGTAAACAGAACAATAGCATCTACACACGTGCGTTTGCAAAAGTGACTACTTTCTCCTTACGAGTTGGCACGTTACGAGTTGGCACGCTATTCGGTCTTCCATAGTGTGACGGCGTCAGAGGAATTTGATGAAACGCTTGTTTACCCCGTGTAAATAAACATTCTATAATACATGTTTCAATTTTAAAATGTCTAAATGATGAAGTCATTTAACTGAATAATTAATTATTGTTTAGAATTCTTTTTACATTCAACAGATATGAGTTAATATTAATGCGAAAATACTGTAAATATTTTCAAAAGATAATTATATCGTATTTATTTTCACTTTTTATTCATGAATTCACGGATACCAAGAAACGACACCAAAAGAAACAGGTAAATCTGCTGTATTTTTGAAGACTCTTTCGCTTTATATAACATTAAAATTTCGATCGAGCTGAATATAGTTTGTTCAGATTTCATATATTTTACGAAAACAGCATTTTAAAGATAAATTAGTCTATAATGAATAAGTATCGAAAATTTCGTGAAAATCTTACCATTATTTGATTTTTGCTAGATTTATAAAACACACTTCTACATAGGAACGTTGTTTTAAAGCGTGCACACGTTTTTAGTTTCTCATTTTCATTATTTTCGTACGCGGAAAAAAATTGCAAAAAATAATCAGCAGTTTATTTTATGTTTCTTCTTTTGAATGGTAAAAAAGTTATGATGATAATATTAAACTATATTAAAGTTACATCGTGTTACATATAGGAGGTACATTATATGGTTAGCTTTGGAGGTCCCTAGAGATAATCAAAGATAGTGATTAGTAATTAATTTGATGTCGTTAAGTTAAACAATTCCGACTTTACCAATTTTAAAGTGAATTGTTCCTAAATCAGATTATGTTGCCTCGTTGACTAAAACAGTACAATTTTAGATAAATACATTTTAAAAAGTGACAATCATTTTATTGATTTGAAAAATATTATGCTGACAATTAATTTTTGAGAAGACAGAATATTTATTGTTTTAAAAATAATTAAATTGCTACTATTTGAAATAAATAAAAAGGAAAAGGCATATTCGTTTTATGTATTTAAAGAATATTTAGCTGACAATGTTAATAATTTTTACGGAAGAAGAAAGGATCATTTCTTCTTAATAGTAATAGACATTTATTATTTCAAAAGGCATATAAGTTTTAACAGATTGATGTAGAAAGTATCAGAGAAGTCGACAGGGTCCCATTAGTCTGCTTGGCATTAGACAACCCGTGACCTGTTGGGTCACAATCACTACCATTGAAATGAAAGTGGAACAGATGTTCCACTTTGATCTCATTCGAAAATTAATAAACTGTGATATATCTGTAAAGAAGATCTTCTCTCATAAATAAAAAGGTCTCTTTACTTCTATATTATACTCATGGGTAATATTGAAGTAAAAACCCTATTATTTGCTATCTAATTTACATACGTTTTTACGGTGTGTATTGACGCATTTTGTAAATTAGCTGATAAATAAGAATCACTCTTTCTCTAAATGCTCCAGAGACATTAAAAACTATTGGAGAGAGTAAGGAAATTACGTAGATAGCTAAGCAAGAGATGAGTTACTTGTTCAGTTAATTACAAATTACGGCTAATTAGAAGAGTTAAATGCATTTTGTTCAAACAAAACTGAAATCCCAAAATTAAGGAATATTTTAACATGTATTTTGTGTGATTAAAATATATAGAAACAAGCCTTAGGAAAAATAACAACCTTGATTAATTCAGCTTTATAATAGATCTGGATTCTTTTATGTTAAATTCTTTAAACACAAAATCGAGAGACAAATGCTATTATAACTTGAAGTAAATTAGTAAATAAAGAAAAATATCTTCAAAACACACGAATATTTGATGATTTACTTTTCAGCCAATGTCTCTCTATTACTATCTATTCACGTTCCTCTCCCTCTGTAAACTCATATAACACCCTCTTTCTTAACATTTAACAGGCTTAACATATGAAAATTACTCTCTCTCTTTCACCCCACCCCTGTCTGCATACACCCTCTTCTGCTTCTCTCTGTGCTTAAATGTGTGTCTGCTTTTATTTGCTAGTGAATAGCCCTGGCTTGACGAATTATTGCTGATGTATGAAGATGAATGGTGATAGGTAGTAATAGTAGTATATTAATATATGGATTACCTATTCTAGTTTAACATTGGAGTGCTACACTTCCTGATATTTCTATCGACATGAATAATAGAGTGATCGCCACTTTAAATCTATTAGTAGAATGAAACTTCTAAAGCTAAATCTCTTCGTCCATTCTTAGTTCACTATACTTACTTCCCTGGCGATAAATGGGCTTTTCAGCTAGAGAATTTATTGAAATAATGAGTTTTATTCGACCAACGTATAGCGTTTCATGAACTCAACTCTACAAGTACATGCAAATGTTACATATATATATATATATATATATATATATATATATATATATATATATATCCTTATCATGATCATCTAGTGGTTTTCATTTCTCACAACCTTCACACATCATTAGATTGCCATATTGATTTTCATTCTCTTAGTTGGAAACTGTGTGGTTAGGATAATAGATTACGACAATTTAAACGTATGGTGGATTTCTTCTTTTCCTTGTTAGTTTATCTGGTCAGGTAATCAAATCACAGGGTTCATGCCTAAACCTTATATAAGATTTTTTTCATCTACTTCTTTGCTGACGACGACAGAGGGCACAGTTAATCCATGTTGTAAGGATTAAAATTTTAATTAAATTTATTTCTTTGAAAATATACTTTATCCTGCTCGGATTATTATTCCGAAATAAGCCATCTTTGTTGTCAGTAGCAGTGTTCTCTCTAACATGGAACCCTTGTCCACCAAGGAAAACAAGTTTGTATATAAACAAACCCATTTCGCAATAGATAATTACTCAAGTCATGAACAGATAAAGCAATAGATTTCCCCTCATTTTATCCTTCTTGAGTCTTAGTTTAGTCTGTTTTGGGGCACATTATATCTTTTAGGGGTGAATTAATTCTGAAATAGAATACCTATTGCAATCAATTGTAGACAATTAGTAGAACAAAAGTCACTATTCTACCTAAAAATCTCTTATTATACTAAAGCTGAGTTAATCGACGTTCATTTCCCTAAGGGGTTTGTCCTTTACATTTTTTATCTATCAGATTGGGCTGGTTGCCCGGACTATATTAACCCAACTCTTCAACACTTCTCTGTTCGACATGGCTCTGTAAAGATCTTCGAGTTGAGAACCAGTATCTTCGGTTAACTGTTTTTGTACGTCTTATAGGGTCGACCAACTTTAACTGTTCCGTGTGTTGGCGTCCATAAAATTAGATCACTGATAACCTCTTCTTTGCTTCTATAACAATGTCCAGCGAATCTCATTCTCATTTCTTTTATTACTGATCATATTTTAGACAAGTTGCCATACAGCGGTTTATTAGATGGCTGCGTTTTCCAGTGCATGTGTAATACAGCACGGAGCATCCGTGTGTAAGTTCCATCTAGTTTCCTTTCCAGTTTTTGTTTGTGTTAGAGTCCAAGCTGGTGATCTATAAAGCAGTATCGATTCCACTACGGCTCTGAAAAAGTTTTTTTTGATTTGTTCAGACAGTGCTGATTTCCAAATTCTAACGAGCACGTCTTTTTCTGTCGAGGCAATGTGGCTGCCCAGATATTCGAAGTCATTTACCTGCTGTTCAGTGTTTCTGTTGGACCTGTTTGATGAAAGCAGATATATTCTGTTTTCGTTGCATTCATATGCAGTCCAATCAAAGCAGCTGACTCTTCCAAAAGATGGAGTCGCCTTTGGGCATTAGCATTGTTATCAGTTAATAGTTCAATATCATCAGCGTAATCGGCATCGGTGATCTTTTTTGCTGAATGCCATCTGCTTCTTGCTGGCGTTAATGTTAGGCCATATTCGCTATGTTGATCAATAGAGTGTTTCAGCACGTAATCGAAACAGATCACAAACAAAATCGGAGCCAGAGTTTCACCCTTTCAAAGAAATCGGTGTCTCCGTCGAGAGAGCGTCTCATGGCTTTAGTATTCTTGTACATAATATTTACGGCTTCAACGATCTCTTCAGCGATTCTATATGCTAAAAAAATATTTTCCATCTCTGTGGACCGAATCAAAAGCTTTGAAGAAGTCCACAAACAGTAATGTTGCCGGCAGTTGCCTTGCTTTTACACCCTCGATGATTCTTTTCACCGTTAAGATTTGACAAACTGTTGAGCGATTTTTTAAAAATCCATTCAGATTTCTTCTCAGGATCTCTTCCATTTCTGGTTGGATTTGGTTGAGCAGTCGCATTGTAAACTTTTGATGCTATCGATGTTAGTTAGATGCCTGTATAATTATTGGTTTGACTGAGATCTCCTTTCTTTGGGAAGGGTAGTATGCAGCTTTCAGTCCAAGTCTGAATCGCATTCCCATTATACACCGCATTACAGTAATAAAGCAGGATATCATTGTACTTGCCGGTTTTCCAAACTTCAGGTGGAATTTGGTCAAGACCGGTAGATTTCTTGTTTTTTAGTTTCTTCAAAACTGGTTCCAATTCATTTTCATTAAATGGTCCGGTTTTTATTGTTAACTCTTGCTCGGAATTAATTTTGATGAGTGCATCAACTACCATTGGTTGCTTGCCTAGCAGATTTTGGAAATGGTACTTCCACTTCTGCAGTCGTTCGTTATGGTTGTTTGTTTTGATTTTGGCCTTAGTAGTTATTTCCCTGCCTGTAATCTCATTAACGTTTGCCATGCAAGCACTGATTGTTTATTTTCGGAAGTGTTTCTGATTTTATCGATTTCTGACTGTAGGTATTTCTGCTGTTCCTCGAGATATATAGCCTCAAGTTCTTTCTGTGCATCTTTATGTTTTCTGATGTTAATTTTTTATTATTCTTTGCGTCAATTTGCTAAACTATCTTCTTTTATCCTGAATTAGTTCATTTTCCTAAGAAAGATTTTGTTTCACTTTCTCTTTTTTGGGGATCAGTGATTTAGCAGCTTCATTATCAGCTTTGACAAAGTTTTTATACGTGCATTCAGCATCGTTATTTTCATTGACATCATCCATTTGTAGTACAGCGTAGCGATTTCTCACTGCAAGGCTGAATTGGTTTTGAAGTCCCACATTTTGAAGTAGTATCTCCCAGTTGTATTTGGCATTTGGATCTGATCGTTTCTTATTTGCATGCAAACTGAGTTTAATATTCGATGTGACCATGCGATGATCAGAATAAATTCCTTCCTTGGAGTGATAAGCTTCACAGTTTTTGACACTGTTTATCCATTTCATATTTATGATCATGTAGTCCAGTTGGGCATTGTGTCCATTGGGATATGTGAACAGACAGAGTTTCCCTCTCTTTTTTTGGAAACGAGTGTTGACACTTATCAGTCCATTTTCAATTAAGGAGTGTTCCAGGTGTTCCCCATTTCTATTTGATGCATGATGGTATGTGAATCTGTGGTATTGGTTCGTGCCTAACTGTGCATTCAAATCACCACCGACAATAATTATGTTATGTTTTGGCATGGATCTTATGAGTGATGAGAGATCGTCATAATAATCTATTATATTTTGCTCTTCAGCAGTGTTGCTTGGGCTGTAGCATGATATGATGCTTGGAACAGGATTCCCATTGAAGGTCGCCACTATAACTCGTGGCCTTATTTTTCGATGTTGTTCAATGATTTCATGGCACGTGGGCTTAACAATATTCCCACTCCACTGATTGTATTCTTTATAGCTGAAGCAGAAACAAATGTCCATCCTTTTCCAAAATCATGGTATTTTAAATTCGTATCATCGTGGTACAATCGATGTTCTTGCACATTTATTACATCTATATGATATTTGATTGCAGTTGTGATGAGTTCTGGTATCCGATGAGCTGGCTGTAATGTTCTTACATTTTATGTCGATTGATTAAGCGATTGTTTAGTTGCAAGTAGACGGTTTTGTTGTTATTGTTGTGGTGGTGGTGGTGGTGCTCTGTAGCATATTTTTCGAAATCTGGAGCCAGAGCAGAAACTCCAGTATGCAACCCTTGTTGACCCGCTCGATGATTGATGCAGTATGAATTTATGGTTTGAGTTTGAGTCATTTTTTTGGTCTATCGTTAGCCTTTATATCACATAAACTATGTGTAAATATTCCTTGGTTTAGAGATTGAGTTATGTTTAAAACAAAATACATCTTAATTGTTCTAATTAGCGAAGATTTACAATTTACTCAGTAACTTCTCCATCTCTTACTAAGTTTCAGTACATTACTCTCACCCTCTCTCATTATAATTTTATATAGCATATCTCTCTTTCTTTCTTAAGAGCCAAAGATAATAAACATATGGAAGAATAAAAGCATTTAGAATAGTCCATCTTAAACATACATACAAATGTTATATAACCACGGAGAGGAAGGAGAAAAAGAGAAAGAGAGAGAAAAGACAGGGAGAGAAAAAAGACAGAGAGAAAAAGAGAGAGGGTGAAAAAGAGAGATAAAGAAGAAAAGAAAGAAAGAGAGAAAAAGAAAGATGGAGAGAAAGAGGTAGAGAAAAGGAGAGGTAGAAAAAAGAGAGAAATGAAAGGAAAGAGAAGGCGGATGGAGAGAGAAACAGAGGGAAGGAGAGAAAGGAAGAGAGAGAGAAAGAAGGGGATATAGAGAGAAGAATAGGGGTACAGAGAGGAGTAGAGGGAGAGGGACAGAGAGATATAGCCAATAAAAGACTAATTTTGGATTTTGTTTTATTTTTAACGAATTAACTGGCTTTGCAAACCTATCTTTACTCCCGATTCAAACAATTTAACCCAACTTCAATGAGTGAGCCAACGGGTCATATTTTATCTAGTATCCTTATAACTGGGAAAAAATTGTGGGTACATCCCTTAGTGTATGCCTATCTACTTGCCTCTCCATGAAGGCAAAGTTAGACACAAGGTCGGTTTTTCATCTGGGAAAAAAACTGCTCCCCAGAAAGTTTCTCACTGGATTGGGACACAAATAAAAAATTGTCTCAGTCTAGAAGGATTTCTTCTTCATTGACCGAAGACAGAAAAGATGAAATGTAGTATCAGAACAGATACTACAGTTTGCTCCTAGCCAAAAGGCCAAGTGTGTGATTGAATAATATATCTGATACGATTTTAACTCGACATAGCTGATTCCATAGTCTTTGCTGGTATCCATTAAGCTTATCATGCACGCACTCGCTCTACATGAAAATCTGCATACAAGCGTGACCATTATAACACATCACTCAATAAGTCCCGGCATATAGATGGCGCCACTAATAAATAAAACTCCATGTGATTTTTATAAAGTTCTAAACTTGAAATGGTATGTGTCAAAATTTGAGGTCAATTGGATTATTATTTTACAAATGACAGTTACTTACATGAAACTACTGTTGTAAATTGTCAAAACATTGGGAAAATCTGAATTTTGTGTGTTGATAAAGCATTGCTTTCTAATGGAAAAATACTGTTCAAGTAAAGCAATGGCTTGCTAAGTCTTATTCGAATTCTACTCCATCAGAAACGACGGTTAAAAGGTGGTATGTTGACTTTAAATGCGGTCGTACACGCACAAATGATGCTGAACACTCAAGTCGTCCAAATTTAACAGTTGTCCTGGAAAACATCCTAAAAGTCCAAAAACTCGTTTTGGTTTATCGTAAATTGCAGTTGCATGGGATAGCAGAGGAGTTCAAGATATAAGAAGGCAATGTATTCATCGTTTTTTCATGAATATTTATCAATGAGAAAGCTGTTTTCAAAGTCGATCAAAAATAACAATGCATTGACGATTCAGAGCATTGTTTGCAACTGTTTCAGCAGACAAGGTTTTGGCCTCCGTATTTTGGGATGTGCAAGGTATTTTGTTCATCGATTACCTTAAGAAATGAAGAACCATCAATAACAATATTACATAGCATTATTAGTGCGTTTAAAAGAAGAAATCACAAAAAGAAATCAGTCACAAATAAGGTAGAAAAAGTGCTCTTTCACCAAGACAATGCACCATGTGATAAGTCGATCGCAACGATGGAATAAAGTACCTTAATTGCTCTTCAAATTGCTTCCACACCCACGGTATCCTCCAGATTTGGCCCCTAGTGCATATTGGCTGTTTGCAGATATCAAAAGAATGCTCCAGGGAAAGAGATTTGGCTCTAATGGAGAAGTGACACCAGAAAGCGAAGTGTATTTTGAGGCCAAATAAAAATCGTTCTACAAAAAAGACATCGAATTGTTAGAGAAGTATTGGTATCACACTAGAAGAAGTCTATGTTGATAAATAAAGTTGAATCTTGCCTAAAAGTTGTTGTTTTATTAGTTAAGCCCGGGAATTATTCAGTGATGTGTTAAAATCATAAATTAAAACACTCAAGAATTTCGCTTATTTCAATTAATTCATTTTTTTCAACAATTCATAAGAATTCTTTTGAATGAAGTATTTCCTTCGGGGTTATCTTTTTATTAAACAGATACTAATTAACAGTTGATAGACAAAAAATGATCACTTTGAAAGCATTTTTGTTAATTTTCGATTTTTGGTTTAATTCCTCAACCTGAATTTATTTGAGTCGCTCTTTCCTTTTCAATTTCATTGTATTGTGTTTTCGATGTGGTTTTGGGGATTATTTCTGGGATCTTTGTTAATTCAATGTTAAGTTCGTGGATATCGTTTTTAGCTGATGTTATTCAATAAGAATTATTCGGAATTTATTGATGTCAGTTTCTGTATGTGCTGCTGGGTCATAGAGTTTAAAGCGTGTGTGTTTTGGTAGCAATTCAAAAGAAAGAAAAAATGAACAAGAATGAATCAAGGGAGGCGCGATAGCGCTCTATCCCTTAATAGACTTCAAAAACGACTTATGCTAGAAATATAATTTCTTTGATCAGTCATAACTCAAAAACCAATAAACCAAATTATTTAAAACTTTGCACAACATTTTCATTTGATAGGTTCTATAAGTGTGTAAAATTTCAGCATCATTAGTCAAGGCAACCCAGAGATCCAGAAAGGTCAGGAGTGATTTTGTGTTATCCGTGTGTACGTACGTACGTGTGTGCCACCCTGTATCTCATCAACTATTTGATGGATTCAGCTGATTTTTGGCAGATATAGAGGTTCTAGGGTCTAGTTGATGGCATTTAAATTTCAGTTCACCATATATCCTAGTTTTCCAGAAAATTCCAAAAAACCTTATTATCTAACGTATTTATGTAGTAATCTGATAAAAATGCTGAGTCACTGAAAACGTCCCATAATCCCTTGCCGGATGTACTCGGTTTTGCCCTAAATTCTGTCCGGTTGCATTAGTCATACCATAACTTCAGTTCGGATGTATCAATAACATCATAGGAAGGCTACGATTTTAGTAGTGCTCTGGATTCCTCCTTGATTTTCTAAGTACTCGGCGTTGTCCAGGAAAAAAGTGCTCAATATCCTAGATAGAGCTACTATAGTGATAAGTTTGTATAATATTTTAACACTATCTACGTTTCACTTCAGTGCACATGGAAATGAAGGGAAATAAGTTAGAGTGATTTTAGTAATGTTCTAGATGCCTCCTTGATTTTCTAAGTACTCGGCGTTGTCCGGGAGAAAAGTGCTCAATATCCTAGATAGAGCTACTGTAGTGATAAGTTTGTATAATATTTTAACGCCATCTACGTTTCTCTTCAGACTATTGTGTACATGGAAATGAGGAGAAAATAGTTAGAGTTATTTTAGTAGTGCTCGGGATGCGTCCTTTATTTTCTAAGTACTCGGCGTTTTCCAGGAGAAAAGTGCTCAATATCCTAGATAAAGCTACTGTAGTGATATGTTTGGATAATATTTTAACGCCATCTACGTTTCTCTTCGGACTATTGAGCACATGTAAATAAGGGGAAATCAGTAAGAGTGATTTTAGTAGTGCTCTGGATGCCTCCTTGATTTTCTAAGTACTCGACGTTGTCCGGGAGAAACGTGCTCAATATCCTAGATAGAGCTACTGTAGTGATAAGTTTGTATAATATTTTAACGCCATCTACGTTTCTCTTCAGACTATTGTACACATAGATATGAGGGGGAATTAGTAAGATTGATTTTAGTAGTGTTCTGGATGCTTCCTTGATTTTTTAAGTACTCAATATCCTAGATAGAGCTGCTGTAGTCATAGATTTGTATGATATTTTAACACGAGTTACGCTTCTATTCGGAATATTTTGCAGATGAAAAGGAGGGGAATCAGTAAGAGTGATTTTAGTAGTGCTCTGGATGCCTCCTTAATTTTTGAAGTACTTAGCGTTGTCAGGGAGAATAGTGCTCAATATCCTAGATAGAGCTATCTAGTGATAAATTTGTATAATATTTGAACAGCATATACGCTTCTTTTCGGACTATTGTGTAGATGAAAAGGAGGAGGAATCAGTAAGAGTGATATTAATAGTGCTCTGGATGCCTCCTTGATTTTCGAAGTACTCGGCGTTGTCCGGGAGAAAAGTGATCAATGTCCTAGATAGAGCTAGTGTGCAGATGAAAAGGAGGAGTGATCAGTAAGGGGGTGTTTCTGGTCTTCTACAATATAGACCCCGGAGGCTTGTGCAGAATAGGGACCATGGGTGTTTATGCAATATAGGGGCCAGGGGTGCTTCTACAGTATAGGACCCAGCACCGGGGGTGTTTCTACAATATAGGACCCGGAGGCTTCTGCAGAATAGGGACAATGGGTGCTTCTGCAGTATAGGGCCCAGGGGTGGTTCTACAGTATAAGACCCAGCACCGGGGGTACTTCTGCAATATAGTACACAGAGGCTTCTTCAGAATAGGGACCATGGGTGTTTTTGCAGTATAGGGACCAGGGATGCTTCTAATATTGATATGTATGGGGGAGGATGAAACAAATTTTTTTGGGGGGTGAGGGATAAATTTTTTTTTTCTTTTTTAAATTAAAAATATTTCTATCTAAAATTTTTTTTTTTTGGGGGGGGGGGTCAAAACATTTTTTTTTTATTTTGCATTAAAAATATTCCTATGTATAGGGGAGGATAAAAAAAAATTTGAGGGGAGGGGAATTTTTTTTTTTTTTTAATAAAAATATTCATATGTATGGGAGAGGATGAAAAAACAATTTTTTTCTTTTTTAAACTCAAAATATTTCTATGTATGGGGGGAAGGTAACAAATTTTTTGGGGGGGGGTCAAAATTTTTGTTTTTCTTTTTAATTAAAAATATTTCTATGTATGTGGAGAGTAAAAAAAATTGGGGTTGTTGAAAAAAAATTTTTATTTAAATTTTTTTTTATTATTAAAAATATTTCTATGTATGGAGGAGGATACAAAAAACAAATTAGGGGGGCCAAAAAATTTATTTATTTCTTTTTTTAACCTAAAATTATTTCCATTTATGATAGTGACACTACATGAATGAACACTATTTTGTTTTTCTGACATGGCACTTGCACATTAATATGAGTTCTTATGGATGCGAACTGGGCTAGAGATAGGTACATATATAGTATGTGAACCCTTGCAGAGATAGGTAAGTATGTAGCATGCGCACCAGAGCCACGATAGGTATTAATATAATATGCGCACCGGGGCGGCGATAGGTATATATATAGTATGTGCAAGGGGGGTGGGAATAGGTACGTATAGAGAAGTGCATAGGGGTGACGATAGGTACATATATAGCATGTGCACAGAGGTGGAAATAAGTATGTATATAGCACGCGTTCTGGGGTTGCGATCGGTATGTATATAGCCCGCGCACCAGGGAGGGATTAGGTACGTATTTAGCATTCACACCAGGGTTGCGACAGGTACGTATATAGCACGCGCACCGGGGCGGCGATAGGTACGTATTTAGCATTCGCACCGGGGCGGCGATAGGTACGTATTTAGCATTTGCACCGGGGCGGCAATAGGTACGTATTTAGCATTCGCACCGGGGCAGCAATATGTACATATTTAGTATTTGCACTGGGGCAGCCATAGGTACTTATATAGTATGCACACCCGTGCAGCAATAGGTACGTATTTAGCATTTGCACCGGGGCGGCGATATGTACGTATTTAGCATTCAGGGGTGGCGATAGGTACGTATACAGCATGTGCACACGGGCGGCAATAAGTACGCATATAGCATGCGCACCGGGGCAGTGATAGGTATGTATTTAGCATGCGTTCCGGGGCGGCGATCGGTACGTATATAGCACGCGCACTGAGGCGGCGATAGGTACGTATATAGCATGCACACCGGGGTGGCGAAAGGTACGTATTTAGCATTCTCACTGGGGCGGCGATATGTACATATTTAGTATTCGCACTAGGGCAGCGATAGGTACTTATGTAGTATGCACACCGGGGCGGCAATAGGTACGTATTTAGCATTTGCACCGGGGTGGCGATAGATACGTATATAGTATGAACACCGGGCGGAGATAAGTACCTATATAGAAGTCGCAGACAGAGGTAGTACTTCTTATAGAAATAGATCATACTATTGTCCTAGGCAACGTAGGAAGAATGGTGGGGAAGAAACACCTTTTGCAAAAGGCAAAATGAGAAAGTAGCGGTGAAATGGGGTGACTAGGGAACTAAAAGGTAGAAATATAAAGAGACGGCTATAGAGAGAGGGAGAGAAATAGAAGTATGAATATAAAGATGTTACACACGCGATTTTTCTTCAATTATATGTGTTTATGACCCTGAGCAACGCTGGGTAGCCCCGCTAGTTATATAGTAGATGATATCATTTGGGTCATTAATATCTAACTGCAGTCCTATCCAACATGAAATAGTTGAAGAAGATTTTCTTTCAGTTCTGTGAAGAAAAGTATAAAAGTCGGCAGTTTAAAGACTTAAAAGCAAAGGTTTAATTTTGCTCTGTAACGAAACGCAACCAACTATGTGCGAAACGATTCCCCCGTCACTCTCTCTCCCCCTCTCTCACTATGTATCTCCATATCTATTTTTTTTCTTTTTTGTTCAACTAATAGCGCACACACGCAAATCCAGGCACTTCCTATGTAAAGTGTTCATTAGATTATATTAATTGTACTATGTTATATGAAATATTAGTTGTAATAATTAACAGAAATGAAGTAGTAAATTAAGCATTATTATTATTTATAATGTAGGCCGAAGTATCATTGAAATGAAGCGGAATATGCGAATTAAGGGAGGCGCGAGAGCGTTCTATCCTTTAATAGACTTAAAAAATGGCCTATGCTGGAAATCTCATTTCTTTGATCAATCATAACTCAAAGACCAATAAACCAAATTTGTTAAAACTTTGCACAATTTTTTTTATAGGTTCTATAAGTGTGTAGAATTTCAGCATCATTAGTCAAGGCAACCCAGAGATCCAGAAAGGTCAGGCGTGATTTTGTATTATCCATGTGTTCGTACGTACGTATGTGCCACCCTGTATCTCATAAACTATTTGATAGATTCAGCTGATTTTTGGCAGATATAGAGGTTCTAGGGTCTAGTTGAGGGCATTTAAATGTCAGTTTACCATATATCTTAGTTTTCCAGAAAATGTCATAAAACCTTAAAAATGACCATTATATTGAGCCAACGCACACACAGACACAATGCATACACTCTTTCACTGTCTTACGCATACTCCACTGAACCTAACCATAACGACGGGGTCAAAGTTAGCACGGGTCCCAATGTAACAAAGCACCTTCCATTTGTTAGTAAGTTACGCTTGCTTTATCATGAGCAACCCCCCCGGATAAGAGTGAAATACTTTTTAAAAATAATAATTTGCATTCAAATAACGTGTGTACGATGGACACTCTACTAAAATGGGTTGATATACCGTAAAAACTGGCAGGCTTACCAAAAGAAAACGAAACTGTACTTGTTACTTTCGTCCCTTTCGTTTTTGTTACATATTTTAAAAAACTTTTTGCGATTTATTTATTTGTTTTTCTTGAATTTTCACTTTTCAATTACGTTTAGTCTTTCTCTATATTTTCTCTCTATCACTCTCTTACGAACATACACACTCTCTTTCTTTCGTACGCGCTCTCTGTGTTTCACTGAAAAAACGAAAAACAAACAGTGCTTAATGTGAGTTAAAAAAAAACAAAAAAAAAGAATACTGGCTGTCTCTCGAACCTAAAAGAAAAGAAATAAATGGTTTTAATGTTTAAAGTTATCGTCTGCCAGCGTTTGCATTGGCACAGCTCGTAAGGAGTTTGATTAGTTTCATTAGTTTTATTCGTAAATATTCTAAATATATTTAAAAAACAGATATTGGATTTTTTTATATATGTAGAAGTATTTTAAGCACAGACTTTTATAGAAGTTACCTTTATTTTTGATAATGTTGCATTATAAAATGAAAATAGTTCACATTTCTCTCTCTCTCTCTATCTCGTCGTTCAAATGTTTAACCGAAGAAAAGGTGCATAAACGTCGTCTCCTCTTCCTTCCACGCTGAAGCGACAGTAGTGAGCGGGGTCAGTTAATGGTTTAATTAAGTTAATTTTGATCTACTTAACGACTTCATTTAGTTAGCTCAGTGGTAAAGTCACGACTTTTCAGCTAGATGTTACGGTTTCGATTCCAAGTCTCTCCTTCAAACTTCTTTGTTGTTTATTTTGAATTTCTTTAGAGCATAGGAATACGAAGGCCTTAAAGAAAACAACGTTGATTAACTCACAGTTAATATAAGTATATATATTAACTGTGAAAAAATGTGTTCTAGTTTGAATTGTATCATGAATAAATATACACTCATCATAATTAAAAAAAATATTTACCTGTGAATATTGGAAGAAACACTGATTAGTCAAACTACCAACTATATCAGTTATGAGAAGGCATTGTATTGAGGCATAGCCTTTACAAAAGTAGTGACATTCCATGAAAATGCCAGTATACTGAAATCATATGCCCTTAATAGGGTTAAGATGAACATTCATATACACTAAACACTAAATTTACAAAAGCAAAGAAATTCCCAAATTTTTACACTTTTATTGTCATTAAGGGTATGCGAGCACAACAGGGCTATGTATTTTACTGGTAAGAATTTTTTCTTCAGCGCAAAACATCGAACAAGAATTAATCGTTTATACAAAATCTCTTAGGCTTTTCCGAAGGGAATTCGGCTGGAACTCATCGTCTTCTTTTATTGACAAACGTTCTGATCGATCTGATGTTCTTAGGGAAGCTACCTAATATCGACTGGGCCTAGATCGATCCAGTAAGAAGTTAGACTTTGGCTGTAGGCTACGTGTTGAAACCTTAGGCAAGGTTACAAAGTAAGAACCGAAATAAAGTGCCATTCTGTTGCCTATATTTGTGATATTAGAACCGTAGAGTACTGTTTTTAGTTCAGAGAAAACAAAAATTTCAGAGAAATGAAAAATACCAAGGTTTACAGTTCACATTTTTTAATTTATAAGATTTAAAATTCTTGTTTGAATTGTAAAAAAATGTATTGTATTGTTGAAGAAATACAGTAAAAATCGTTTATATATAAAAATAAATGGTAAAAGTTGTTAATTCTAATAAATTAAAGTGTGAAACTAAAAATTGACTTATATACAACAAGAATACCTTCATTTTCCTTAATACATAACAATGCTGCTTGTGTCGTATGAATAATGGTTCCACTCGGGCGTGATTGATAAGGATACTATAAAGGTAAGTAAAATACCAGTTAAAATGTTTATTGGCAATGCTTATATTAACAGTGCTAAAATAGTAACAATGTTTATATTTTTTTATAAGAAAAATTCCTACCAGTAAAATACATAGCCCTGTTGTGCTCGCATACCCTTAATGACAATAAAAGTGTAAAAATTTGGGAATTTCTTTGCTTTTGTAAATTTAGTGTTTAGTATATATGAATGTTCATCTTAACCCTATTAAGGGCATATGATTGCAGTATACTGGCATTTTCATGGAATATAAATAGAACCAATAACCAGATTAAAATAAAACAAACAAACAAACAACTCTCATGACAACGATCTGTGGGGATCATAAATGCTAAGATGAACTTGGGGTCTCTCTTCTAGTCATTGGACTCAATCCTATATCCTATATCTGTATACAGCGAACATTCGCACCTTCCTGAAAAAAGTATGACAATCATTTGAGGCTTTGAAACATCCTCACCGATTTATGGTGGAGGGAACTTTCAAGTTGGATCACTTAAAGGCGAGAATCCAATTCTTTCTTTTATTATTTTTACTTTATTTATTTCCTTTCACTCCCCACCCCCATTTTCTTTCCTTCACAGCTGATCAGAGAGGATGGAAAGACCGAGGCGTGAGTGAACCTTCGATAGATCAACTGGAGGGGCATGGAGAGTACTGGAATTGGGAAGAGGCTTGTTGCTACTCAAATTCTAGAGAAAATCAACGGATATTATCAGCAAGAATTCAATGGTAAACAGCAGTGGTGAGAATGCAAAGTGATTTTCAACAGTTATCGAAACAAGCGAAAAGTTCTGGAAATACAAGGAGACTTGTTGTTACTCAGACTCCGGGGAACACCACATGTTGTTGTTAGTGAGCAATCACTGATGATGATTTGTGTGAGAACTCCTAGTAAATAATAATACAGACTATGTTGAGTGACTACACACATGCAATCGTGTTTCGACCCTAGCTCTCATCAGACCACTATAATTAATTAAGTCTACATTTTAATGGTGTCTCTTTAAATAAACTAAATAGAAAGCCTATGAAAAAGATGCAAACTTTTATTTTTAAATTCAACAAAGACAAAAATGTAGAAATATATAATTTTACTAAATTTAATTAAACACTAATTTTTTTAGTCATTTTCGTTAACTTTCGACTGACTTGATCGATTTGAATTGATCAATACACAATTATTGATTGCAGAGAAATTCATTTTTACTCATTTGACGATTGGTTGTAATAAAATTCTATCTTTGATTTCTTCTTTAAGTTAATGATTTTCGACTTTACGAGATAAGCTATTATTTATTAACATCATTTAAATGTTTATCACAATGTTATTTTTCACAATGTTTCGGTCATTGTACTTTTCGACCTTCTTTGAATTTATTTGCTTGTACTAGTGGATGATTAGCCTTGTTTGATAACCAGTCTAAGCAACACTCACTTGTGAATGCAAAACACATGTGAGCCGGGATTTTTCATGACCACCTGACGAGTCGTTTAAAGTAACAAACAAACAAGTAAAGTAGCACAAAAAGCGTTTATACATACATTAACTGGTTGGTAGAAACAGTGAAAAATAGGAAGAAAGTTGCTAAAGAAATTGGGTTTTGCGGTTTTGTGCCAAAGTGAAATAGAATAGACAAATGTTCATCAAAGACTGAAATTATATATGTTATTTTACTTATCTCTGTATTGGTTCAGGTCAGCCTTTTTTGATGGAGACAATTAGATGGCCTGCAGTGACAGGTACCAACTGCTTCTCTTAGTATCCGATTTGGTTCTGCTGCTGGCCTTCTTTGAAAGTTTACACCTTAATCTTTGCTCTGTGTCTCCCTCTTCCAGCTGACTTCTCAACCAAGGGGAGGTAACCTATATATTTTCTATAGGCATGAGATTAGCAATTCCATGTCATAAAACACTAGAATGTATTTGAATTACAAACACACAAGCAGTCTATATACAGGGTATTTGTTATTATTTCCATGTATTGGTTGCTGTTGGTTGCTATTATGTTCACAACCTTTTGGATGTTGTACTTTCCATTTTCTTGCAGTGCCTTTTGTTGTAATATGACAAAGTGCTTCAATTCATCAGGACAGTAGGACGACCGAAACGTGGTGAACAGAACAGCAATCAAGATGTAAAAAACAGTCCGAAACATTTACAGAGAATAAATTCCCATCATTGATTCCACGCTTTGCCGATTCACAAAGTAACAGAAGTTTTCTCAATAAAGATTTCTTGATAAGGTCAAAGGTGGAAGATTAAGAACGCAGATTTTGAGAACATTTGTCAGGAAAAATATTTGTAAAATGAGAAAAACACAGCTTTTTATAAAGGTTTGCAATACTTAACAATACTTTTACAAAGGTTTACAACACTTAACAACGCAACTGCTGTTAAATTGATCGGTTTTCAAATATTACATTTCCATAAACACTGGGAGATTTTATGTTCATTCAACTTCATCCCTATCAAACCTAAAAGTCCAGATATAAAGAATATGTTTCTGTTATATGCAACTTGTTCAACTAAATTTGAAGAAAGGCGAAAATCTCATGGATGAGATTTGCTAAAATTTTAAGTACATTTTACCAATTTACACGAGGATTCTTTGCACCTGCCCATTCTGGTTATTTTCTTTGCAATCCCTCTGAGGAACTCACTTAATAGAGGGGATCTCTAACATTTGTTATATAGCGAGGGAGTTTAAATTTGTGGAACCCTGTGAGATGAAGGGGGAACACTTGTGACTGTGACGTCACACAAGAATTAGAGTATACATTCTCTTTTACTAGTCAGTTAACAAAGAGTTAAGAAGGGGAAACCAAGCTCTATCTCTCTCAATCTGTTTAGAGATGAGATGGTGTGAGATAAAAGGTGTCTGGAGAGAGGATTTGAAAACACAGACAAATAAAGAACACTAAGATTTCATCTCACCTTGATATGTTGTAGATTCCATCCAAAGAAGGGGAACTGCCATCAACAACCAAAGTCAGTGCTACTGCAGAGGAGCAAAGTAAAGGAATAAACTTGCTTGGCGATCCTGGAATAGATAGATTCAACAGCGCTGTGGAGGCCTCCTAAGTTATTTTATCAAGAGTAGTTTCCCAGTAGGAGCCCTGCATCATATATACGAGGTATGGGGCTCTAGTACTGATACTGTCAACAAACATGTGCTGGAGAAATAGCAATTGTTCTACCACGTGTGTCTGAGAATCAGGTCAGCTGACTATGCAACAAATGTATCCCCAATATTTAAGAAAATGCCACAGGTCCGGATAAATGTGTCTACCTATAACCACTATTTGTATTTATTTTGATACAAGAAAGGAAACCCTATGAACTTCCTCTGTAATTGATAAAAGAATGGACCCATTGTTTTAGAAATCATACAAAATATATTCACCATCTGTTTGTCAATAATATGGGAGTGTGAATATATTTGTATGTGCTGTCTGTTTTGCCGGTCATATATCTTAAGGTTTATATGTGAGAGAGTAACAGCAGGATGACTACAGAGTTTGTTGTTCATGTCTATATCTGTATGCTGAACGCATTCGTATGCTTGTGTTCAATATATGGACAGCACACGCACATTCATGCATTTTTCTCAGTCAGAATGAGTGCAAAATGTTCACATGTTTCCTCCTTTATGCCATCTCCACCCAAAATAACTCACTTCCTGAGCTTACACATGGGTCAGTTTTATTTCCTCTGAAACAGCTTGCAATTTGTCCTCGTCTCTACAAAGCAATCCGATATATAGTTTTATAGTTTTCAAAACATTTATTTTTACAGCACATGCCATACTATCTTCAACATACAATGAAGTTATTTTAAAATGTATAACTTCAAGTATGTATGTGTTTTTAGAGAAATAAATTATTAAATGTTATTATATAAATATACATTAATATACATATATATATATATATATATATATATATATATATATATATATATATATATATATATATATACATACAGCAAAGTTGTCTGTCTGTATGTATGTGTGTCGTGGCATCAAGCAAGATCAAACTAACTGCAGATTTGGAATCAGTGCCGTCAATCCAATTTTCATAAATCAATTTAAAAACTAATTATTCAAAATTAAAAGTAAGTAAAAATAACATTAAAAACAAATGTTCTGTCATTTTTAGTGTTCTCTTTCCAGTTTAATATTTTCTATTATTAACCGAGCGAACAACATATTTATAATAATCTGAAACTTTTAACTTCCAGTAAGAAAAATGAATAAGTCAAGGTACATTATTGGTTTTTAAACAATATATTATGCAAAGCCAGTATGTGTAACACCAATACCGAAGAGAAATGTATATAGGAGCCACAGAAACCCCATTTAAAGCCAGAAACATCTACCACATGATGACCCTAAGAAACGCAACATAAAAATAACACAAGTTTTTCCAAGTAGACAAAAGCATGCACACTAATATAAAATGGGAAGTCATAAAAGAAGCACCAGATTGCAGTATAAATAGAAGGAATTGCCGATTGTTCCTAGATGAAAAAGATCAGATAATAAGCTCCTAAGGAATCAGCTCCCCCCCAAAACATGACTTTATTGCAAAATGCATGCATTTTAACAAACATCTTCCATGCCAAATGAAGCCAGGCTAAATCACACGCACACACACACACACACACACACACACACACACACACACACACAAATAATAAGATTAATTTTATAAAATTCAATATAAATATAATAGGATAACAAATAACAAAAAAAAAGAATAATATAAGAGAGTAGAAAGTTGACCTTGTGTTTACTTCCGGCAGCCTCGTAATTCTCGCTTCACTTATTTTGTTCTTTAGTCCTCACATTCCATGAGAGATGTTTCTGACAAAGGGGAAATAATTGCTGTTTTCTCAGTTGGAATCTATCCATCTAACACTTATCGTTGGCTAGTTTTGATGTTGAAATAGTATTTTTAGCTCTTTACATTAAGTGGCTTCATGCTTTGTCTGGAGCGATTTCCATAAAAAACATCGAATGAAAAATAATTATAATAATAATAAACAAACAAAATAGAATAAAAATTAAAAAGTCAAACATGTTTGTCACTCCCTGCAATCATGAAATAAGCTAAATAATAACTAAAGAGGCATATGAGGACACACAAATAAACAAATATAAGTAAAAATATATGTAAAATAAACACAAGATAATTAATAACAACAACAAAATAAGATCCGTTTAACCAAGAATTATTAATAACGGATTTAAAAATGAGTAAAATCACTGTTACTGGAAGAATAACAATTTATGAATTTAGAAGAGGTAATTTTAGAGAATTTAACAGGCTACAGAGATTGAAAATGACGACAAAAATTGATAAATAATAAATAATATCTTAAGGTGAGACGTTATGAAAGGCCCTATGTCAAAAAAGAATAATTCAACTAGTATGAAGTGTTAAAAAGGTTATAGCTAAGTGCACATTAGGCTAACACAGACTTTGGGGAAATGAATCTATTCCCATGAGTGATTAATCATATAGGTGAACTGTGGGGCCAAAAAGCAAAGCATGGAGTGAATAAAGTTAGATACAAAGGCAGACTAATCTAGATGACGATGACGTCACTTTTTAATCGTTGACAAAGAAATAAAAGTTTCAGTGAGTTCATGGATTTAGAGCGAGACAGATCGCAAATTATGATGTAAAACATTTGAAACAGTTAAGATTCGCCAAAGGCGAAGATGCCCCCCCCCCCAGATGTCTGTTCGTTGAGTCCCATACTTGTCCTCTAGAATAATAAGTAATCTATCCCAGACTTCTACAGGGTGGAGGACGGATAGTAGCCAAGATAAGAGGTCTCTAAATAATCCAGCAAAATGAAATAAAAACTCTGAAACTCAACGAATATCTTAAGAATCCTTTCTTGGTCAAATAAACGTTGTTTCAGCGAGTCAAACTGAAGAGGCCACTAGACCGATAATCACGATCACGGCCACAACAGAGACGGAAAGTAAGAAGAAGTTAATCCAGTGTCTATAGCTGCTATGAAAGAGAAGAAACAAGAGAACCACGGCAGTTACTTAGCAGCGGTGACAGAAAAGACAGAAAGAAAAAAGGTAAATCATACTTTAATATCAATATGGACAGTTGTTGTCACTTGTCGCTTTTCGACTGAAAAGAGAGAAAGAGACTAAGAAGTTGTCGCTGAACGCATCCACACACACATTACACATAAAAGATTTTTTATGTGCACATATAAAAGAATTGGACAATGTAGAAAGAAATAATGATTGTACACCCACACACACATTATAACGAACACTCCCATACCCGTTAAAAGAACTTTTAGCAAAGTATTTTAAAAGTGACAATGTAATCAAGGCGTCGAATGTATATAATAATAAAAACAACAAATAAAAAATAAATAAAAATATATTTTTATGACAAAAATTGGCAGCAAAAATCAACTGTGGGATGAGTATCGGGCGTGAGAATAGAGAGAGAAAACAAGCCCGCATTTGATCCCAAATTACTGGGTTAAGCCATAGGAAGATTGCAAAGAGTGTAGAACTGCTGGTCTGGACATCAAGATGAACGAATTAAATAAGAACTTTAAAAAACTGCCTGAAGAAATTCATGAGATAAATCATAACCTTTCGTACTACCTGCATTTTCTTTGCCTCTCTTCAGTTCCTATTCTATCTTTTCTCTTTCTTCCTTGTCGTATTATCTCATGGTCGTCCACGGTTGGTCTGTTGGGTCGATGTTGTTATTTTTCTTTTCTTCTAATAAGAGAGCCAATAATTTTTTTGTGGAGACAGAAGCTAAAAATCTCAGATTTTGTGTTAGATGAAGCTAGACATTGCAGAATAAAAAGTCTTTCAGTGGTGTACAGGATACATTTCGTTGAAACATTACTATATCTCTTAGATTTTTCAAGTATTCTCCATTTAATATTGTGGGGTATATTTTAGTCCTATATTTCCGGCTCAATTTGCACAGGTCATCTGCATATGCAAAACGACGGGTGACATTGGTCGTTTGTATAGATGTTATACTGAAGTGGGACAAGCACAGTCTTGTGGGAGGCCATTCTTCTGGATGTGCCATCTGCTACATTTTTTGCCTTATTCGACGTGGAATCTGCGGTTCTGGAGAATGGCTTCCATTAGCGCTGTTAGGTTGGTGTCTTTTGTGATCTCCAGGATCGTCTGTCGTTGACCGTATCGTAGGCAGCAGACAAATCTACAAAAAGAGCACCGCTAATTTTTCCTCTTTCAAATCCATCCTCAATATGTTGAGTGAGGTCGACAAGTTGGCTGGTTGTCGCTTTTCCTGGATGAAACCCTATTTGCTCTGGGATGATCTTATTGTCTATGGATGGTACAATCCTGTTCAGTATCAGCCGCTCAAACAGCTTGTATGTGTGACATAGAAGTGAGATTGGCCGGAAACTTTTAGGATCAGATGGGTCCTTACCAGCTTTCAAGAGCGCTAGTATATGTGCCTTGTGCCAGATGTTTGGAAGCTTATGTGAAGCCATACAATTATTGAGTATGTTGAAGAGCTATTCCTTTGCTTGTTCTCTAAAGTACTTGATCTATTGCGATGTTATCCGGACCAACTGCTTTCCCTGGTTTCAAACTATGTATTCCTGTTTCGAGTTCAGTCATAGTGAAAGGTCTTGTGAAGCCTGCATTTTCATGGTACGTTCTTCGGTCTAGTTTGGCTTTTTGTTGTCGTTTCTTTTTATATTCAGCAGCAGTTGGTGGGCAACTTGTTCAGCAGTGCTGTTGCAGTGTTCTTAAGTTGTCTTCAGATCTCCTTCAAGTTTGCGAATGCCTTCTTTCTGTTTTTTGACATGTCCGTTGTTTCTATCAGAGTATTCCAGGTGTTTTGGCATTCTTGGGAGATACTGATCATCAGCGTTTCTTCTGCTATCATGGTTTCAGAACATGGTGATGTAGTCATGTAGCATTCTCAGCAGTTAGGCAGGGTACATCCTGCATCTTCTGGGGATTTTCCTTCTAGCTGTTTTTTGAACTGCTTTGATGAACAGGCAGTGATTCTTTAGAAGCGGTTTGATGTAGTTGACCTTGTGATCCAGTTCTTGTGTGAATTCTTCCCTGTTTGGCCTTTTAAAAATTGAAACGTCTTCTGAATGGGACAGTGGTTAGTAGCACTGCAGCTTGTATCTGGACACCAATGGGGCAGTGTTGCATTCTTTGTATTATATCCAAAACAAGTTTCTTACTGGAATCAGCAATGTTATTGCTTGTGAAAACTAGGTCTGGGTTGGATCTCCACTTACATCTAGCACTGTTAAAGGAACTTGGCTGTTTGGGGTCAAGGATGAGATTAAGCTGGTTGGCATCCATCCATTCTTCTACTGCTTCTCCATCACAATTGGTTTCAGTGTAGCCCCATTAGATATTGTGACTGTTGAAGTCTCTGATTATAATCTGCGTCTTATGCGGGTTTAGTAGGGGATTTGTGAAGGTGAATTCTACATCTGGTGGTTTATACACAAAGGTGATCATAGCTCTGCTAAACTCTACCATTAGAATTTCGATGTTGTTTAACTCTGTTTTAGCTGTAGCTTCCATGACTAGGTCCGTTTTGACGAAGATGGCACTTCCGTATTGGTGATGTGGTCATTTAATTGTCATAGTCATTCCGGGTATTACTGGGCGATTGTTTTCACTGCCACAATGTATTTCTTGTAGGTATAGGACGTCACATTGCATTCCCTTGCAAATAGCAGCGGGTAAGTCTTGTTTTACTGCTGACAGCCATTCGATATTTGCAGACAGAACAGTCAGTATCGGTCTTAAAGAAGGCTCAAGTTTTTGACACCGTTATCTGCTTCAGTCTCCAGACATGATGTTGGTCACTTTGTCAGACATTTTACGCTGAGATAGATACTTTGTGTATATGGTGGTGGTAGAATTAGTTAAAACAGGACTGCGCCGAGGACGCTTCTACCATGGCCCTTGAATATATTCAAGTGCTTATGGTATGCATATCTCTAGCATTATAAATAAAGTAATCAACTAAAAGCGCTAAGAAAAGGTTCCTTAATTCTCTCTTCTTAGATAGGCATTGCCAACCTTCCACAAGCCACAATATGAAATAAATAAATAAATAAATATATATATATATATATATATATATATATATATATATATATATATATGTGTGTGTGTGTGTGTGTGTGTGTGTCTGTGTTTGCTGTCTGTATTGTTTCAAGTGTTATGAATAATGTAGTAATGAACACCTAACTTGCCAACTTTATAAAACTCTCAAGAGTGCACATTTACCTAACAGGGTGCTAAATCTTCTCTCGGGTCCTGCATGCACAGGTGTAAAAAAGATCAGACGAGGGATATGAAACTACGAGATCATTTGCACTTTAACAGAAAGGAGAAATAAAAGAAAGAGTTAAGTCAAAATTAAATAACAACAGAAATTGCAAATGTTTTTAATGAATAAAAACAAAAGAAACTTCAAGAAAGACAGATTTTTTAAAAATCAATAAAGACAAAAATGAAGAAACGCACAGTTTTACTAAATCTAATTAACACTGATTATTTTTTTAAGTCATTTTCTTTGACATCCGGCTGACTTGATCGATTTGACATGATCAATGCGCAGTTATTGATTGCAGAGAATTTCATTTCCACTGATTATACGATTGGTTGAAACAAAATTGCATCTTTGAGTTTTCTGTTTTTCTAAGGCAACCTTTCTGATTTCTCATCATTTCTTCCATAATTTACAGATTTGAAAAACAGTCGCAGTTTTTGCAGAAAAGGAAAAGATTAATAAATATCTTGACAAGGTTAAAGGTCAAAGATAAAAGGAGTAGATTGTGTAGCACTGGGACAAACTTGTCATTAAGGTCAAGGTGCACGAACAAGTCAGAGGCATGAGCACTGAAGCTTCTATGCACTTGATGACCACAAACGCGTCGTAAAACTGTCTTAAGTCATGGCTGATATCGTTCTACCTGATCGCTAGAAAGGTAGTCTGGTGGACAAGACTGAGCTATTCCTTCCTGCGGTCCCTCAATGAAATTTTAAGTCACAACTACATCTACGGACGAACTGACTTGTTTATGTAAGATTAGAAAAGACTGCCCACCCCAAGAAAAATGCAATATCAAGTCAGTTGTCTATAAAGCAAAAAAAAACACCAACCATCCAGAACTAGTGAGAAGAATGTCGGAATAGTGCAAGGCCAGTTTAAACAACACTTCTACATGCATGCTGCATCATCCAGAAAAGGAAAAGATTAATAAATATCTTGACAAGGTTAAAGGTCAAAGCTGCATCATCCAGAAAAGAGAACAGTCAAAGCACTTGCATTGATAAGGTAAACTTCGAAACGTATTAATCGATAATTATGGATTTGAGAACACAGTTCTTAGTCGTAAGTGTGTGGAATGTGGGCTATATGTAGCTTAATTTACTTTTATGCAAAAGAGGTAAAAGGAGGGGGCTGGAAACTTCTCTTTTTGCATGACATTTCATCCATTGTTTTTTTATAAAGTAATTAAGCAATATTACCTGCTTTTCTATTTCTTGTTAAGATCTCTTAATTTTAAGCCCCAAAGTTTTGACATTTTTCTAGGATAAACCTCATTTAATAGATTTGGATCCACATTAGAATAAGAATTCTAGACATAATGGTTAGTGTTTAGTGAGAATTAATGCTATTATTAACTAGCAGAATATCTGTCTTGGAACGGGTATTCTGTTAGTTCCCTTGTAAAGAAAGACGAAGTAACAACAGTTTATGAAACATATCCATTTTGATCTTAACCTCTATTGCATATTAGCGTCACACTGGCTGATATTCTTCTCTGCGAGTATGTTTCAGGAGTGACGGATTTAGGTGATCAACTCCATTTTTGGTACCAAGGTAAAAGGATCTTGTAGGTAATGCGTATTGGATGAATTCAGAAATAATGGTAAAAAGAAGGAATTAATGGAGCATTTTTGGAAACTATCTGATAAAATATTTAACAAAAATTGATTTATATAAATATACACGTTTTATTCAAGTTCGAACGAAGGTGATCACCTTTCACACGCATTTAAATAAAATGAGATCGTTCAATCAGCAAAAATGGTGATTAGTGATTAATCTGATGTCGCTCAGATAAACAATTCACCCATTTTAAGATGAACAATTCACCCATTTTAAGGTGAACGATTCACCCATTTTAAGATGAACGATTCACCTATTTTAAGATCAACGATTCACCCATTTTAAGATGAACGATTCACCCATTTTAAGATGAACGATTCACCTATTTTAAGATGAACGATTCACCCATTTTAAGATGAACGATTCACCCATTTTAAGATGAACGATTCACCCATTTTAAGATCAACGATTCACCTATTTTAAGATGAACAATTCACCCATTTTAAGATGTACGATTCACCCATTTTAAGATGAACGATTCACCCATTTTAAGATGAACGATTCACCCATTTTAAGATGAACAATTCACCCATTTTAAGATGAACAATTCACCCATTTTAAGATGAACGATTCATCCATTTTAAGATAAACAATTCACCCATTTTAAGATGAACGATTCACCTATTTTAAAATGAACGATTCACCTATTTTAAGATAAACAATTCACCCATTTTAAAAGGAATCATTCCCAAATAAAAGAATATCGTCCTCTCGACTAAAACAGGACAATTTCAAATAAATATATTTCAAAAAGTGACATTTGTTTTTTTATTTGTACAATATTTACCTGACAATTTTTTAATGGTAAGAAGACAGACAATATTTATTGTTTTAAAAAGAATTAAATTGCTACAATTTAAAATAAATAAATGTTTATTTATTTATTTATTTGTTCCAGTTATTTAGCGAATATTTAGCTGGCAATAACAATTATTTTTATGGAAGAAGAAATAGTCATTTTTTTCTAATAATATTAACCCTGACAGGCATATATTATTTCTAAATAGAATATCATTATTAAAAGTAAATTATGCAGATTGATGTAGAAAGCGCTGTTGAATTTCCACGCCCCCCCCCCCTAGTATGTATAATAATATGGTATAAATAGTGTATATTTTCTTCGCCATTATCTTTAAAAAGAAAATATTTTAAGGGTGTAGTTGAGAAAATAGTTAAAAAAGGTAATCCTTAAAAAAGACGAATAAACAAATAATAATAATAATAATAATAATAATAATGATAATAATAAAGCGATTAGGACAAACTACATCAAAGCTAAAATAGATAGAACCCAGGAAAACAATAAATGCAGACTGTGTAGACAAAGAGACGAAACAATAAATCATATTATAAGTGAATGTAGCAAACTTGCCCACAAAGAATACAAGAACAGACATGACTGTGTTGGGAAAGTAATACACCGGGAACTGTGCAAACAATTGAATTTCGAATATGCAGACAAATGGTAAAAACATAAACCAGAAACAGTACTGGAAAACGAAAAACACAAAATCCTCTGGGATATGGATATACAAACAGACAAACTCATACAAGCAATGAGACCTGATGTTATTATAATAGACAAAAAGGAAAAATCTTGTAAAATCGTAGACTTCGCCGTTGCAGCAGGCCACAGAGTGAAAGTAAAAGAAACAGAAAAACGAAGCAAATACACGGAACTAACCAGAGAACTGAAATGAATATGGAGCATGAAGAAAGTCAGTATAATATCAATAATCGTATGAGCACTAGGAACAATCCTCAAAAACCTGGAAAAAAGACTGGGAGAAATTGGAATCAATGGGATTATTGGAACTATACAAAGGACGGCAATGATCAAAACAGCTACAATCTTAAGAAAAATCATTATATGTAGAAACCAACCCGCATAAGCTACGAGGGGTCACACAGAATCTACTACAGGAAGAAAACAAAACCACAGAAAGAACACATCACAAACAAAGAAACAGAAAATGCAAGAAACATCACTTTATAAGTTCCCCTCCCCCAATAAATTACACCAACCTCAACTGACACGACACAAAAATGAACCAATGAACAGAAATAACAAGAAACACCATCAGATTCCCCCTCCCTCTTAAAGAAAAAAAAATGGTACCAGCCTAGGCTGACACCATACAAAATATTTGTATAGGGTCAAGGCGGGATAGCACTAACCAAACCTCCACTGGAAGAGTGCAGAGTACTGAGACCGTGAGGAGGCTTATTACCACTAAAATCCCAGAGAAAACCAATTGCCGGTGCCAGAGAGAAATCAATGGTAAGTGATTGCTGTGATAACGCAAAGTCATTTGCAATGGTTATCGAAAGAGGTAGAGAGTACTGGAAATTTTGGAAGACGTTTTGTCACTTTGACTCCAGGGAACACCACCGATTACTATCAGTGAGCAATCACTGATGATGACCAGTTTGAGAACTTCTAGTGAAAACATAATAATAATCAAAAAAACTTTGGGAAGCCAGTAATAATAATAAAAAAAATAATTTTAAAACGTTTAAAAGAGTTCTTAATATAAATATACGACAAAGTTTAAAAAGTCTCAACAGTCTTCTCAGCTTGCAACTTGTTTATGTATAATATTACAAATATTTTTCAAACCATTCAGTCGGCTTTGAAACAAGAATAAAAAGAAAATAATTCCCCAATCAAAAAGAAACGCTTCTTGTTGATAGCCTGAAGAATGTTTGTGTTGATATCATGTTTTATGATTGCATGGTGTGAGAATTTTGTTTTGTTTGTTTTCTGCAATGGAAGAGAAACATGGTAACAATTATTGGTTGCACAACCCAAACAGCGAAAAGACAATGGTGACAATAAAAAGTTGAATACAAAGGAAAACGAGAAAATAAGCCGAAAAACCAACTTGTCATAATAAAGTCATATCTAATTTGTTCAGAATCAGCCAGTCGACGCCATTTGTGAAATAACCAAAAAGAAAACTGACAAGTCGAAATCTTACCAGCTTGCACCACCTTGTTTGTTGTGTTTTAACTTCCCGATGCGTGTATAAACCATTATACACCCTAATCCGCCGAGAAGCCAGGTTCTATTTGAACGCCGCTGTTAATTTATAAAAAGGTTTATAAAAAGTGAACAACTGTGACAGAAGATTTAAATGGACGAGTTACTTGCTTGAGCATGTGAGAGAGAGAAAACAAAATAGACGGATAGCTCATCTCGCTACATCTAGCTACGTTGTGCACGCCTTATCTGCTTGAAGTATCGCCAGAAAAGACACAGAAATTCTATCTACAGAAGTCACATGGTTTCATCAACTTCCGTCTGGGGTAACCTCTAGCCCTTAAGGTGTCATTCAAACTCTCCCATTCAAACACGGCCCTCGTTATGTAACAACTTATATATAAGATCTTTTTAAATTATATATTAGGTTGGCAACAAACTCACTGAGAAATTTTTTTAAAATTATGTATTAGGTTGGCAACAAATTACCTGACAGATTTAAAATAAAAATATATATTAAGTTGGCAACTAACTCACTGAAAGATTTTTTAAAAATTATATATTAGGTTAGCAACTTAGTCACTGACAGATTTTTAAAAATAATGTATTAGTTTGGCAACAAACTCACTGACAGATTTTAAAAAATTATATATCAGGTTGGCAACTAAGTCACTGACACATTTTTAAAAAATTATATGATAGGTTGCAACTACGTCACTGACAAATTTGAAACAAATATATATTAAGTTGGCAACTAAGTCACTGACAGTGTTTTTTTAAATTATATATTAGGTTGTAAACGAAGTCACTGACCGATTTTAAAAAATTATATATTAGGTTGGCAACTAACTCACTAAAAGATTTTTTTTAATTATATATTAGGTTCGCAACTAAGTAACTGACAGATTTTTTTAAAATTATATATTAGGTTGGCAACTAAGTCACTGACAGATTTTAAAAAATTATATATGGCAACTAACTCACTGACAGATTTTATTAAATTATATAATAGGTCGGCAACTGAGTCACTGACAGATTTTTAAAAACTATATATCAGGTTGTCAACTTACTCACTGACAGATTTTAAAAAAATTCTATATTAGTTTGGCAACTAAGTCACTGACAGATTTTAAAAAAATTCTATATTAGGTTGGCAACTAAGTCACTGACAGATTTTATTAAATTATATATTAGGTTGGCAACTGAGTCACTGACAGATTTTTAAAAACTATATATCAGGTTGTCAACTTACTCACTGACAGAGTTTTTTTAATTATATATTAGGTTGACAACTAAGTCACTGACAGATTTTAAAAAAATTCTATATTAAGTTGGCAACTAAGTCACTGAAAGATTTTTTAAAATTATATATTAGGTTGGCAACTAAGTCACTGACAGTTTTTTAAAACATCATATATTAAGTTGGCTACTAACTCACTGACAGTTTTTTAAAACATCATATATTAGGTTGGCTACTAACTCACTGACAGATTTTTAAAACATCATATATTAGGTTAGCTACTAACTCACTGACAGATTTTTAAAACATGATATATTAGGTTGGCTACTAACTCACTGACAGTTTTTTAAAACATCATATATAAGGTTGGCTACTAACTCACTGACAGTTTTTTAAAACATCATATATTAGGTTGGCTACTAACTCACTGACAGATTTTTAAAACATCATATATTAGGTTAGCTACTAACTCACTGACAGATTTTTAAAACATCATATATTAGGTTGGCTACTAACTCACTGACAGATTTTTAAAACATTATATGTTAGGTTGGCAATTACGTCACTGACAGATTTTTGAAAATCATATATTAGTTTGGCAACTAAGTCACTGACTGATATTTTTCAAAATTATATATTAAGTTGCAAACTAAGTCACTGACCGATTTAAAAAAAATTATATATTAGGTTGCAACTAACTCACTGAAAGATATATTTTTTAAATTATATATTAGGTTGGCAACTAAGTCACTGACAGATTTTTTAAAAATTATATATTAGGTTGGCTACTAACTCACTGACAGATTTTAAAAAAATTATATATTAGGTTGGAAACTTACTCACTGACAAATTTTTTTAGATAATATATTAGGTTGGCAACTAACTCACTGAAAGATTTTTTAAAGTATATATTAGGTTAGCAACTAACTCACTGACAGATTTCTAAAAATTATATATTATGTTGCCGACTACGTCACTGACAGATTTTTAAAACATTATATATTAGGTTAGCAACTAAGTCACTGACAGATTTTTAAAATTATATATTATGTTGGCAACTAACTAACTGATAGATGTTTTAAAAGTTATATATTAATTGGAAACAAACTCACTGGCAGATTTTTTAAAAATTATATATAAGGTTGGCAACTAAGTCACTGACAGATATTAAAAAATTATATATTAACTTGGAAACTGACTCACTGGCAGATTTCTTAATAATAATATATATATGGTTGGCCACTATATCACTACAGATTTTAAAAAAATTATATATTAGGTTGACAATTGAAAGATTTTTTCAAAATATGTATTGGGTTGGCAACTAACTCACTGACAGATTTTACAAAACACTATGTATTAGATTAGCAACTAACTCACTGACAGATTTTTTTAAAATTATATATTATGTTGCTTACTACGTCACTGACAGATTTTTAAAACATTATATATTAGGTTAGCAACTAACTCATTAACAGATGTTTTAAAAATCGTATGTTAGGCTGGCAAATAATTCACTGACAGATTTTTTTTTTAAATTATATATAAGGTTGGCAACTAATTCACTGACAGATTTAAAAAAAATTATATATAAGGTTGGCAACTAATTCACTGACAGATTTAAAAGAAATTATATATTAGGTTGGAAACTAACTCACTGACAGATTTTAAAAAAAAATGATATATAATGTTGGCAACTAAGTCACTGACAGATATTAACAAATTATATATTAACTTTGAATCTGACTCATTGGCAGATTTCTTAATAATAATATATATATGGTTGGCCACTATATCACTACAGATTTTTTAAAAATTATATATAAGGTTGACAACTACGTAACTGAAAGATTTTTTTAATTATATGTTAGGTTGGCTACTAAGTAACTGACAGATTTTTAAAAATTATATATTAGGTTCCCAACTAAGTCACTGACAGATTTCTTAAAATTATATTTTAGGTTCCCAAGTAACTCACTGATAGATTTTTTTAAATCATATATTATGGTTGGCAACTAACTCACTGACATATTTTTTAAAAATTATATCTTAAGTTGGCAACTAACTTACTAACGGCATTTTTGAAAAATTATATATTATGTTGGCAACTAAGTTGCTGACAGATTTTTAAAAATTATATGTTAGGTTTGCTACGAAGTCACTGAGAGATTTTCAAAACATTATATATTAGGTGTGAAACTAACTAATTGACAGATTTGTTTTAAATTATATGTTACGTTGGCAACTACGTCACTGACAGATTTTTAAAAATTATATAGTAGGTTGGCAACTAACTCACTGACAGATTGACAAAACATTATATATTAGGTTGAAAACTTAGTCACTGACGGATGTTTTTAAAAATGATATATTAGGTTGGCAACTACGTCACTGACAGATTTTTATAAATTGTATATTAGGTTTGCAACTTACTCACTGACAGATTTTTTAAAAAGTTATATGTTAGGTTGGCAACAACGTCACTGACAGATCTTTTAAAATTATATATTTATTTGGCAACTTACTCACTGAGAGATTCGTTTAAAATTATATATTAGGTTGGCAACTAAATCACTGACGGATTTTTAAAAAATCATATATAAGGTTGGCAACTAACTAACTGACGGAATATTTGAAAATAATATATTAGGTTGGCAATAAACTAACTGACGGATTTAAAAAAAAATTATATATTAGGTTGGCAATAAACTAACTGACAGATTAATCAAACATTATATATTAGGTTGGCAACTAACTCACATTCAGATTTTTTTTAAATTAGATATTAGGTTTGCAGCTTACTCACTGACAGATTTAAAAAAAATTATATATAAGGTTGGCAACTAACTCACTGACAGATTTTAAAAAAATTATATAATAGGTGTGCAACTAAATCACTGACAGATTTTTTAAAAATTATATAATAGGTTGGCAACTAAATCACTGACAGATTTATTAAAAAATATATATCAAGTTGGCAACTAAATCACTGACAGATTTATTAAAAAAAATATATCAGGTTGGCAACTAAATCACTGACAGATTTATTAAAAAATATATATCAGGTTGGCAACTAAATCACTGACAGATTTTTTAAAAATTACATATTAGGTTGGCAACTAAATCACTGACAGATTTTAAAAAAAATATATGTTCGGTTGGCAACTAAATCACTGACAGATTTTTAAAAAATTATATATTAGGTTGGCAACTAACTCACTGACAGATTTTTTTTTAATTGCATATTAGGTTGGCAACTAACTCACTGACAGTTTTTTTTTAATTACATATTAGGTTGGCAACTAACTCACGGACAGATTTTTTGAAAATCATATATTAGGTTGGCAACTAACTCACTGACAGATGTTTGAAAATATTAGCATCAATTGTGTTTTTAAATTTGGTAATCTATTTTTTTTTCGAGAATTCTATTTTAGATTCATTTTTTTTTGTCAGGTTTATTTGTATGTATTTTCACATCATTAAAATGTAATGTCAAGTTATGAAAAAATAATATTTTCCACAACTTTTTTTTTTCTTTTATTTTTATTGCAGTTTTATTTCTATGAATGAAGTATTGAACATCTTGTTAAACTTTGGGAAGAAGTTGTAAACAACAAGGGAAAATACATTATTAATTAATTAGTTGTTATTTTTGTTATTAAACCTTTTAAATTTAAATTTACAAAACGGATGGGAACTTAATTGCCAAGCCAATATTTTAGACTTGAATATAATTTTTGTTTCAGTTAGAGTTCGTTTCTTTATTTTACAAGCATGTCAATTTTTGTTGTGTTATCTAAAGCTGAAACACAATACCGATTTTATGGTTTGTCCCCTTTTTTGGGTTATTTAAATAAACACAATACCTTCAGTAAAAGATCTACTGAAACGATTCGTTCTATATGATTAAAAAGTAAAAGTAAAGTAGTCGACCATAGTCGAGGACGACCTGAAGGTTCATTTTTATTGGTTACTACACCGAGGTATAGGGGAGGGTAACACTCCTTTCCCAGGATGCTTGATTCTTCACCTTTTAATGTTGAGTGTCTAGCAAGAGGCATCAAGTGCCATATACTTTGGTATGACTCGGCCGAGAATTGAACCATCACAGCCCATTATGAAACACTCTAACCATTTTGCCGCCGGTTCAACATGATTAACACATGCTTATTGCTTACTTGCTTATGTGCAGACCCTACAAAGTTTCCCCACATGGTTGAGAACAAAATTTCATCATTTATTCTAGCTGCCAGGAATGGCATACCATTATCAACCCTATCTAGTCGACCCATCTCTTTTGTGGCTGTCCTCTTCATCTTTCTTCAATGAAATCATCTTTATATGATTTATTCACATAGCTGGAGTCCGGTAGACGGGAAACATGTTCAAGTCAAATCATTGTTTTTTTTCAAAAAACTTTGCTGATGGATCCTTTAATATTTAGCCACTTTCTGATATCTGCATTGCTTCATCTCTCTAGAAGAGTTACTCTAAGGATAGTTCTTAACCATTTAATTTCAAAGACCTTGAACTTCCTCTCATGCTCGTATTGTCCATGTCTCATTGGCATATACAGCAATAGAACCATCAACGCATTTTTAAGTCTTAGCTTCAGAGGTTTTGCTCTTTTAGTCTTCCAAATGCAGAAGTTGCCTTTCCTATTCTGTTTTGGTGCCAAGAAAAACAAAACCTTCAAGTTTTTTAGACATTATACCTTATCATCGAGTGGCTTGTGGCCTTAATAAGTCGTGACACAATAGTAAAAACAAAACAAAAACATACTGCTATTTATATCGTTATAATGATATTAATACACCGGTTTCTGTAAGATCACTGAAGTTAAGCAGCGTTGAACCTGGTCAGTACATAGATGGGTGACCATTCAGTTATACCAGATATTGTAGTGGCCTTACAAGCCAAGGGCCGGCTACTAATCTTTAATTAAAACGAAGTCCATGGTTGTTTGGTATGATCTATGTCAACCAGACAATGGCCGATGATTACAGATCAATTTTAGGTTTTCAGATTCAGATGCTGCTATTTTAGCTATAAAATAAACTTCTTTTCTAAGCCTATACTATTAAGCAGAATGGATTACCTAAATAAATAAGTTATATTTGCCAAAAAGGGCCGGTACCTATTTTTACACCTGGTTGTGTTCGTGTTTTCTGACATCACCTTGTATTCTTAAATGATCATCGATCTAAGTAACAGCGATGCTCAACATTGCTTAACTTTGGTGGTCAGATGAGAACTAGTGTGCCAACAGTATTTAGCTGTAAACTATTCTATCATAGTTGGGATCGTGAATTGTGGGTTCATCCCTTTTCAAACAGTATTAGTGTGCCGATTCCAAAAAACTGCAACAGTAAGCTGCAACTTCTCCAGAAAGAGAAAAGTTCCCCTGGTCAGTTTGTGGAAAGAGAGTTGAGTGCAACTCAATTTTGTGTGGCACTTCTAAGCATTGGGTGCACAAAAAGTGCAGTGGAATTACTGGTAGGTTGAGAGAGGATTACCAGTTTTAGTGCAAGAAGTATAAGACAATGGAGATTGATGAGAACTCAGATATGGAGAAAGTATATCTCGATGGCGTAGTTGTGGATGTTGTTCAGAAGATTACCTTGGTGATTCTATTGGAGCACAGAGTGGCGCAGGTGCTAGTGTGATTGCAAGAGTTAGAAATGAATGGAGTAAGTTCAACGGACTTCTGCCATTAATAACCAGTCGAGTCTTACAATTGTCGACTAAAGGAAAAGTCTCTCAGGCATGTGTATGCAGTGTGATGATGTATGGAAGTGAAACCTGCCCAGAGAGGGTCGAGGATATGTGTTGCATGGAGAGAAATAATGTGATGATGATACGATGGATGCGTAGTATGAGTCTTAAGGACTAGCTTAGATCTTATGACCTAAGAGGTAGATTAAATTTTTACAGTATAGGAAGATATTTTATGGCCACATTAAAAGAAGACCTGACCAGAGATAGGTTAGTTTGGAAACCAATTTCTAAAGGCCGTCTAACGCATGCCAGCAGGTAAAAGAGATGTTACACCGAATATATGAAAAAATAAATTTGTATTAATCTATATAAAGCTGTAGTTCTTGTCTGCTTGTTTGTTCACAAACTCCTCGTGACGATTTGAAGATAGATCCCCATAATCATATATATTCTGAAACCAAATTACTCAGAATTCTTAGATAAGTATATTTCATTTTGATCAAAAAGGGTACAACATTATCGAAGGCGTCTGTATTTACGTTTGAATCAATAAAAAGAAAATATAACGTTTTACTTTTTTTTATTAATAATTATTAATAATTATAATTATACTTTATGAAAATAAAAACAAAGATGTTAATGGTGGGTCAGGGCTAAAAGTAGGAGTGCACAGATGATCTTATTGATAACCGAAAATGCTGAGTGTGTCTCAAAGAGTTTAAAGATTATACATTTACCAAAATTTATTTCAATTATCTCACTTTACTTAATTCCTCCTTATATATAATGCTGAATACATCCTTTCAAAATAAAAATAAAAACGGTAATATAGTGTTTTTTTATTCAAGCAAAAAATATACATTCACAACAAGGTTATCTTTTTAAACAAAAATAATAATCGTAAAGTTCATTCTTTGCCTTAGGCATGAAGCCCGGTAGTGTTGTGGGCTGGGTACTAAAGGACATAGGGTTCCTCATTCAATCCTGGGTAATGCCAGGTCTACATGCTAGTGCTGATATAAAATGTACATTTTAGTACTAAAAACACAATATTAATTGCTCTGTTATTACAAAATAAAATACTAATCTGCCTGAGATGGCAGTTGTCACTTCGAATCTGACATTTTCTAGACAGTTAACCTGTAAAGAAAACAGTTTGTCAGTTTTGCAGCATATCAGCACTTTTTGGTTATTTAATTCCCAAACAATAAATATTGTAAACAATGCAATGTATGCGCTAAACGGGACACAAGTTGTTATTTTACTTATAGTTAGCAGACAATTATGGATTCATACTTTTTGTAAGGTTATTAGTGCGTAATTGACTAGAATAGAATTGAACTCAGGTTAAAGACCAAAGGGTTTTTAGAGGAGCAGTCCCTTTCTGAGGTGAACCCTATTCGTGGCATTCTCGACTCGTCTCCATGCATCCCAGTACAATGTGATGCGCTAAATGCAGCCTCTCCATAGTAAATGACTGTCCATTCATGGGAAACAGCCACATTCTTCACGAGGTTAGTCTGTTAATATGTATGAGCATAGACAGAACACGGCCGATCTAGAGGAGTAAACTTTGAAGAAAAATCCTTCTATTCATTACGGTAGTTGTAGTTCCTGTGGCGACCATCGACAAATGGATACTTTGGCAGAGAGAACATTGCAACTTTGCAGATTACCATTCGTGACAATGAGAAGGTACACTGCTCCAGTGAGTGGAAGAACCGTGAAAGTGTCAAGTGTACAGGTTTGGCGAGCCATATACTTATCCAGCCTTGAAGATACATTTAGCAATTACTTCTGTATAATTTGCTAAACCACATAACATGTGATGACATAACAAAACCATCAGTTGCTGAGCTGAATTTTGTTCTCAAGCATGTGGTGAAGTTTTCTTGGGTTAAGGTTAGGATTAGGATGGATGGATGGATGGATGGATGGATGGAGTTCAGGTAGGATTTGAATTTGGAATAATCTGATTCCATAATCTGCAACATTATCATTTACATCAATCACATGTTACCTGTTTGGTAAAAGATGACACTTATGGTAAAAGATGACCCTAAGATTACATCCTTTACATATATTTACTAAACAGAGTATTAAGCATTATCTATATATCAATATGTGTAACCATTTCAACCTGTATATCAATACCTATAGTCTATCAGCATGTACATCAACAAAAACATTTCAGACTCAGTGTGTTTAGTAGCAGACAAAAAACAATTCTGGAGCAGATAAAATTCATTGTCAGGGGAGGAAAAAAAGGACAGAGTAATTCGTAAGTGCTGATATAGGGAAAGGGCGAGAAAGAGGGTTAGGGTTAGGGAAAGGGCGAGAAAGAGGGTTAGGGTTAGGGCGAGAAAGAGGGTGTGCCACATGATTTGATAGTAAGACAAAAAAGAGATAATGAGAGAAAGAATTAACATAAAATATTCGTCTGTATGGAAAGTTACCTATGCAATGTATTTTCCCTTATGTATCTACTAGCAGACTTTGCTCGCTCGCTATCGCCTCGCAATTTAATTCCTATTCACTACTTGAAATCATTGAAACGAAACTAATCCGTAAGAAAAAGACAACAGTAGTCGATAAAAAATAAGACTAAATTAATCAATAAGACAAAACTAATTGATGCTATTGATACCACTAACTTAATCACCCCCCTTCTGTCTGTCTGTCTGTCTGTCTGTCTGTCTGTCTGTCTGTCTCTCTCTCTCTCTCTCTCTCTCTCGCTCTCTCTCTCTGTATTTATTTCTCAATACCTCAAAGTGTGCCGGACACATGTACGTTCACTTTGATTATATAGATTAAATTAAATTTAGATTATGCGGTTTTTAAGAATTTAATTAAAAGTTAAATATTTCAAGAATTTGATTAAAAGTAAAACATATAATAAGTAGGTAAAATGATAAAATAAATTATTATTATCAAGAAAGAAATTTATATATAATATAAACTTGAAAATGAATGACGTCTTAAAGGATGAATTGTAGTTTTATGACGTCGTCCTGTATGCACGGTTACAAGATACAATCAAACAAGACCCACACTTTTAGTATATACAGGATCCCCAGGGCTCCAGACGGTTTATCTAGTAGATGACTCATGGCACTTTTGGTCACGGTTCGTCTAAATTAAATGCCATAAAGGATTTTTACCAAACCCCTCTCTCTGGATTGATTAATGACGTCATCTTTTGTCATTTGGTTATCCCTGATCTCTCAGTTTTAATTGATGACATTACACAACGTCATCCAACAAGCAAACAAGATTCACAAAGACTCTGCTGGTATGGTCATGTGGACAGATCCAACAGTGCAGTTAACTGTGCACCAAACCTACAGGTTTCTAGTAGGCGCATAGTTGGCCAGCCAAAGTTGTCTTGAAGGGAGAGGACAGAGACCTCAGACACTGGAGACTCTTAAATGCTAACCCGCAAGATCGACAAAAGTGGAAATCTGTGGTTAGGACTGTCACGCTTGCAGCTAGACAGCTGTCTGGAGGAGGAGTCCACTAGTGTGGGCATTGCCCCCAATTCTGCGCAATAATAAAAAGACAGAAGAAGAAGAAGAAGAAGAAGAAGAAGACGAAGAAGAAGAAGAAGAAGAAGAAGAAATAAACAAGGACGTATTAGAGAAGTTTGAGTTCAATATATTATTTCAAATTTATACAAGACACTATATAAAAGTTTCCATGCAAGCAAACTTGACCGTTTAAAGCATATCATATCTAAGCAAATCTTTACTGAAATATTAGCTGGGATATAATCACTCAGAGTTAGGACCCAGGACTAGAAGGTCTGATGTGGTAAATATCCAAAATTTACATCACTGACGCAATATTTTGGCGCATCGATCAGGTGTCAAAAATATTTCGCTGATGAAACTCTGTTGTGTGCAACTGAGCACTTTGATATAAGAGAAACAGCTTTTCATCTACCGGTTTGTTTGTGCATGGAGTATTGTTGTTGTCAGATCTGTGCGTGTGCACCATCAACTAGACAGGGTCCAAAAAAGAGTCTATAATTTAATTGTCCCACACTGTTTACCAAGCTCCAGCCCCTGCCCCATCACTGCAATGCTGCATCTCTGTGCTTGTTTCACAAGTACTTCAATGGAATGTGCTCCGATGAACTTGCTGCTATAGTGCCCCCTAGATATAAATACACCTTACAGACCCAACAATCAGCTAAATCCCATCCATTCACTGAGGAGGCCCCCAAATGCAGGAGGATTTTGTACTCTACTAGCTTCTTTCCTTAAACTGCTAGCCTTTGGAATTCCTTCCCTGCTCCCTGTTTCCATGGTTGTACGGACATGCAGAAATTTAAATGTAATGTAAACACACATCTCACTGCTCACCTCCTCACCTAGGATTCCCCCTCCTAGAAATCTGCCCCCTAATCCACAGAAGACCCTTATATCTCAGTGGCAATGTGACTCCTTGTTTGGGGTGAATTCAAGTAAAACAAAAAACAAAAAAACAGAGCACTCTGATACAAGAGAAACAGCTTTTTACCTACCATTTTAGTTGTGATTGTATAAGACTTAGTCAATGTTACTGTAGGTTAGCTTCAGGATACACTGAAAATCTCATTAACAGACATACGAGTTTGTTGAATGATTGAAAAGATAAAGTATCAAAGAAGACAAGGAGGAAATCTTAAAGTGATACGGCCTAAAATGGTTCAACAAAGGAGCGAGGAAAGAGATTTACGTTGTTTTTGTTCACATAAATTATTCATACCGGTTATTTATATACATTAATAAGAGAATGTAATCAAACCCATGTATAAGGGTCTATAACTCAATTATCTTCCTTGGTTAATCGTCAATTGGGGTTATGGATATCGTAGTTCAAAATGTCATCAGAATTTATGATTACAAATATACGCTAAAATCCAAGCATAAATAGAGATCAAAAACTGATATTTTCTTACCAATTTTAATAAATCTTCTACAACTCACTTCACTTGATCCGCACTATCCCGTTTTATTGTTACTTTTCATCTGATCCATACACTTGTATATTATTGCTATTATTTAGTCTCTAGTTTCACCGTTGTCATGATATTTGAGATTTTAAATTAAGAATAAAATGTTGCCGAGTATAAAAATCATTTGAAGACATAAATCGTTATAAATATTTTTATTCCAATTAAAATATTGGTGGCATAATTTTCAAGGAATCCGTTGATAGGAATAATTCTAGTTTGTTGACTATATCAGAGTTTAGATGGGCAAATAAATATACTAATAGAAAATTTAAAAAATTATAAGTCGAGTCACTGTAAAAGGCGCATAAAATCATTTAAGACAGAGGTACAAACAAACGTTTGTTTGATGAATACGGATATAAAATACTTTGTTTGATATACTTAAGTGTCCCATTGGTTAAAAGAACTCTAATGTATAGTCAGTTCCGAATAAAGGAATATTTTTTTTAATCCTTCAGCTGCCTATTGTATCTGGCACATAAGCAGCTTAGTTTTAATTCTCCTCCTAGAGTAACGTAAACGATTGAGAGAAGGTTTTTCCTGGATGACTCTAATATGACACTCACCCTTCACCAAAATACAGGCCACGTATAAATAAATGAATTGTTGGTGAATTTTGGCTTTCTGTCTGCTTCCTAGAGTTTTATGTTAGCTTAAAATCTAGGCTTCTAATTCTATAATCAATCCTTTGTCTGTTGTCCGGGTATCACAAACCATGTCATCATCGCATGTTACCTGATGTTGGACCTCATGTTGATGGTGTGCGTTGTTTGAGTATAGTACTTTTAAAAATGTATTTTTATTTTATTCACCTTCTCCAAAATCACAGACAGATAAAGAGATAGAGTCTATAGCCATTTTAGAATCTATGCTCCAACCTCTCCTTAGCTTCCTAACATATTGTTATTTCTTTGGTTTCACTTCTCATTCAGTCTGCATCTATATGATAAAGACACAGGCATTTGGATTATTTGGATTATTTGGATTATTTGGATTATTCGGACACTGTTTTCATCTTGGCTGTTATTCTCACCACGTTTCGACCAATGTAACCTTCGACCTCTTTCAAGTGCATCTTGGCGAACTCGGAAGTCTGAACAGAATTTTGGAATGGAACCCTTTATTTAATCCATGGGGGTAGATTGCCATGACCAGGTAGAAGCCTTAAGTAATTCGTTAATTGTATTCTTAGTATCGCCTGTACTGAGGATTGAACCTCCAACATCCAGAAGACTGTCATTTAGAACTGCTTATTACTTAGGACTTTATTCATTGTGCTACGTGTTCATATAATATAAATGATCAATCTTCATCTCAAAAATTCCGAAACATAAGGGACAGTCATTGTCTATCAGTTCACGTTAGTTTGCATTGCTTATCCATCGTCCCATAAAAAGGTTCTATTTTTTTAATTCATATTTAAAATCATGCAATCACCATAAAATTCTATTCATAATCCATCCACGCTCCTCCCCCTATCAAATAACCTGGATACACTTTGAATGGAACAGTAATCTTCAGAACCAGAAGCAAGTATCAAGATTCATGGTGCCCTTTTCTTTCTCATCCAATTCGACTCCTTTAATTGATTTACTACAATTAATTTTTCTTTTTTGGTTCAATAATTAACTGCTATGTTGAAAGCGGATCAAGAGAAGAAAAGAAACAACGGTTAATTAGTTGAAACTCGCAGTGGCAAATGGGATCAACTCTTTTATGAAGTTTAATTTTATGAAAGCGATTTGTCTTGTCCTCGTGAAAACGAGCAGGTCACACATGTAATAAAATCTCAAATGCCAAACACAAACATTATCCTTGCAAAGGAGGAAAAAATAAGGGGAGGAGGATGAATTATTAATCCTAGTTCTAATGATCTGGTTACACAACAACATTACACATTCATGAATTGCAATTTTTCTGTTACAAAATTTGAGCTAAACTGCAATTAATGGTGCAATTAAATGTTTGCGCTTTTATGAGTTGAAAACTTTAAATAAGAAAAATGAATTGTCCGATATGTGTGGGGGAGAAGATGGATTAAAAGTTTTATGTTCATATTCTGTGAACTATGGTATGTGTAGATATTTTATTGAAAAATAAAAGCTTCTAAATTCTCTAAGGTGAGTCATCAATAATGTGCTGGTTTCATCACTTGTTTTTTATTATTTTTAACATGATACACCGTCTACCAGTAACCCAGTCTTTCTTTGATCAGTAACACGATATGCAGCTAAACGGAATGTTACTAAGTGACGCCTTGGAACTTTTGTGTCTAAGATAAGGAAAACCAAAGCTTGAAGGGACTGAGCACTGTGGGATCATTCCCGGCACTGCAACTCCTCCATTTTACCAGGACCTGCACCTGTACATTGCTCACAATTTTTCTTCCTAACTGTTTCATCCATCTTTGGTGGATTTTGAAGTCATGCAAATCTGGGACATGATCTCCTTGGGGTATAATGCATTAGTGCAATATCTCAAAGATATCACTAGTAAAGTTCTGCCATTCACCTGTGTTAAAAACTGGAGGCCACATTATCTGCTTTTGGAATTATGATCTAAGGTTGGGGAAAGAGAAACTTTGCATTTTTGCATCTCAAATTATTAAACAAATTATATTTTTAGAATGTGTAGGGAAAATCCAAGTTGCTTGTTAGCATATTTCTTCCTTAATATTGACAACATGTACATATTATTTACCCCCTTGCCAGGAGATTAGACACAAAGTCGGGTGTGGTTTTGAGAAGCCAGCGCCTTAGGATAAGCGCACCTTGGCCTACAAAAAATGCCTTAGCAGCTCTGTTAGCAATATGCTTACCCATTCTCAGAGAGAAGGTAAAGCCTGGGAGGATAGGATTCCTAGGACTGAACAGAACCATAGCTCATCCCTACAGGAACAAAGCCACTGTCGGACTGATTTGTATTATAAAGTCAAATCTCTATGTGCAAGTGTAATGGCGTCACTGCAATTTTTGTAAACAAGTGCTATTTTCACTGTGCCAACTGATTACACAGTAACAGCGAAATTCTGAGTAGAACAAATCATTTAACTATTGAGGAAATGTTTGTCATCATTTCTGAAATCGCAAATAACCCATCTAAATATGAAAGACTAGACGTGCTGCGACCCAACGGGTCACAACAACTAGCACTATTTATTCTACTTTGATTTCATTGGAAAATTGATAAACTGTGAAACATCTGTAAAGACATTCGTTTTGCAGAGAGATAAAGAGAGTGAGATGTAAGAGAGAGAGAGAGAGAGAGAGAGAGAAAGAGCAGTTACCTTCCCCCTCTCTCTATGAACTCTTCATCTTACTCTGATGTCTCGTTAGTATATTGTTCTTTCTAACTAGCTTAGATATATTAGTTTTTATTTAAATAATCTCACTTGAAAATTAATGAACATAATATATTAAAAACAGTTTTGGTAATTTATCCTTTTATATTAAATCACTTGAATTATTTACTGTTAATATTGACAAAACTTTTGCATATCTAAAGGAAGATAGGACAATAAAATTACAAATGAATAATACCAAACATTAATTTATTATAAAGTGTTTAAAAATAGTCATGCAAATTAGGCATACAAATAGCTGTGTTTGGGTCTTTGGTTTCTACTATATATACAGTATTTAAAAAGACTATATTGTATTATTGATGTAAATAACAGTGGGCCGTTTTGGTTGTAATATAGGTGTGATAAATGAAAAATATATTCGCATTTATTCATTTAGATGATCGAAAGAGATCACCATACACTAACAAAATTTGTTACGAGGGTCGTTCAATAAGTAATACCCTAACCCACTTCCAGTTGTCTGATCTAGATGAAATTATGCATGTATAATGATTTCTATCTGTAGGGGTTATGTTGCAAAAAAACAGCTCTGAACTAATCATAGTTTTTGATTTACAGGTGTTTGAACTGAGTCAGGTGTGAAATGGAGCCAGTTGAGTGTCGTGCAGTGATCCGTTTTTTGTATTTGAAAGGACGCACACCAAAGAAGACTTTTGATGAAATGAAGGAAACTTATGGTGATGATGCCCCATCATATGATTTTGTAAAACGCTGGCATCGTGAATTCAAACATGGCCGGCAGTCTCTAGAAACAGCTTCCAGACCTAGTTGTCCCTCTTCTGCCATTGATGAGGCATCTGTCCGTCAATTTGAGGCTGCCATTTTAGAAGATAGACGCATTACTTTTAGCCAAATAGCCCAAGAGGTCAAGATTAGTACAGGGTCTGTGGAAACTATCATTCATGACCATTTACATATGCATAAGGTGTCTGCCAGATGGATTCCCAGGTTGCTCACACCTTTCCAGAAGCAAGAACGCGTTGAGTGCTCGAGGATGAATTTGGAGATGTGCCAAGAAGATGAGTCAAAGTTTTTCAAAAGACTGATTACACAGGATGAAACTTGGGACCATCACTATGATCCACAGACCAAAGCCCTGTCAATGCAGTGGAAGCACTTGGACTCACCACCTCAAAAGAAGGCAAGAGTGCAACCCTCTGCTGGCAAGGTCATGCTACTCATATGGGAAATGGGTTAGGGGCATTACTTATTGAACGCCCCTCGTAATTCCCAAAGTGCTTAATTTTCTCAGTCTAAAAAAATCAATTCAATGTCAGTTTCACATCAGAGTCTATGCCAAACATGATATTGAAAAGAAAGCAAGACTGACGAATGATGAAGGTGTTAAATGGTAAAGTTAAAAATGTTAACCTCTACCAGGTGTGGCATTCTGTTAAAATGTTTCCTTCATCTCAATCAAATCGAGCCTCCATGGAAAAGGTACGTGTATCAAGATTATCTCACACAACTTCAATTTGCAATCGACCAAATCAAGTTTTTGCCTTTTTTATGTTTTCTGAGTAAACTGCCGAATTTGGACGCCCTGATCGTTCAGCCACATTTATATCAATACAAATGCATTTTAAGTCAGCATACCACTTGTTAACTATTGTTTCAAACGGAGTTCGAATAACATTTATCAAGTCATTGTTTTGCTTGAACAGTATTTATTCTATCAGAAAGCAATATTTATTCAACATGCAAAATTCAGATTTTTCCATTGTTTTGAAAATTTACAACAGTAGTTTCATTTAAATAACTGTAATTTATAAACTAATAATCCGATTGGGTTAAGATTTTTACACGTGCCATTTGAAGTTGAGTAATTCATAAAATTCCTATGAATTTTTTATTAGTGGCGTCATCTATATGGGACTTATTAAGTGCTGTTTTAGATGGAAGACTGTTGCTAAGGTTGTGGGAAGATGGTTGAATCATTCTACAGCACTAGAAAGTATCTCACTCCCAATGCAATCCTCTACTTATATAAAAGTCAAATACTTCCTAAGATAGAATATAGGTGCCACATCTGGGGGAGGTGCTACTCAGAGCACTCTTTATTGCCTTAATAGAATACAAAATCGTTTTCTTAATTTAGTGTGGGATAATTTCTTCTCTACGACCATTTCTTTCTCTATCATTATTTCCATGGAAGGGGGTCGACTGAGCTTAACTATCATGTAAGACATTCACAGCAAAAACTTCTCTTCCTACCATAGGACTCCTTCTCTGCAGAGTACAACATGGTCGTCTTCAAATCGACTGTCACAAACACTTCCTCATAAGTAATCAAATTTTGTTCTTGCCATTCTTATATCGAAATCTATATGGTACGTATCTCCTACATATATACAGCAGTACATACACACATATATATATAGCTGTACATATACATATAAATATACTTGTACATACATACATGTAAACCCACACATACATGTGCATTGTATAATGTGTTTTTTTTGTGACTATATTTTGCAGTTGTCAACACTTCCATTTAGTTTTTCTCTACATACTACAATGGTAAGCATTCGGATTAGTTTCTTAGACGGACGAGACTAATAAATAATATTAAAAAAGAAAATACAGTCCGCGACCTATTACATTCCCTTGCCGCTCACCAATCATCATTCTAAGATCCGAGTGTTCACAACAATTTTCCATTAATTTTTAATTTTACCAACTTTTCATTCATGAATTCATGCCGCCTCATATGTTGGTAACCTAGGCGATCACTTGGTGGGATCTGCATGCTGAACTGAAGCAACTTATCAGAAAACATGATTTTCATACGTTGATATCATTCAAGGTGGGTAAAAACTTAAACCCCAAACAATTTAAACTCACGTTGCTTGTTATTTTCAAAGGGTTTTGGCTGATGTAACATCCAACTTTCTTAAGGAGTATCTTGTCGAACTCGGGAATCTACACAGAATTTTGAACTGAACCATTTATTCCGTCCATGGGGGTAGATTGTTCTTGTTCTGTCAGCCGTGTAAAATGATTTTTTTACATTCCATATAGATTGCCGAGTTCGACATAAAGATTCTCCAGTTCGAAAACCAGATGGTCGGGGCTACACAGGGCGAAGCGTTGAGAATAGAAACCTAAGAATTTAAACTCAATGACTTTCAAGACATTTTCTCTGAAACATCACAAATTTTGTTTTTTTATAATAACTGAACAAAACGTCAGTTATGGAAAAAAAAAGTTTCCTAAATGTTATAGTTTCTAATATATAGTCATTTACAGAGAGACTGTTTCGCTGTATAACATTCATATTGGCTAAAGCTATACATAAAAATGTATACATTAACCATTTTCAGCAGCCGAGAGTACTCCAATCTTTAATGAAGAGCTATGCATTATAAGTATATACAATAATATATCAAAAAATATTTTGACAAATTTTCGAGTATGTATTTCAATAGTGCATTGTAGAGCTTCATAGTAATAATAAAATATACTTCTATCTTATATATATATATATATATATATATATATATACTGGCTGAGATCCACATATTTCTATTGAAAAATACATCTCTATCTAAGTTTCCATATCTCTCTCTCTCTCTATATATATATATATATATATATATATATATATATATATATATATAAATATATATATATATATATATATATATATATATATATATATATATAGCAATAGATGAAGTGAAAGTATAAAATAAGGTGCAAATCAAATTTTATTACAGTTCAATGTTCAGACAAAGTACTTTAAAGTCCTGAACTCATGAGTTTTCAAAGAAAATCTTCTCCTCAGAGGACCATTACCGCAATGACATTACTGCAGGTGATAAAAATTAAACTTTGAAAATATATAAAAAAATATATATGAAAATACATAAAGGTATATAAAACATCAAATATATCGGCCCAAAACATACTTTTTTGTAAATCTATACAGTTCATCCAAGTCAAAAAGTTTAAAATAGCTCCAGGAAAGATATCAAATAGGTTGATTAAAAAATAACCCAAGTGGTGAATGGTGGTCCAAAAGCGAAAGAAGTTATCCAGGCGGGAAATTTGTTTGCTATTGATGCAGTAGATGACAGTGAAAAGTGTATTCAAGGTGTATGCAAATTAATAAAACGATAGAAAAAACGATAGATAAAACAAATCAAATGAAAAGTTCAGAGAACTCACTCGGTGTTGAATATTATGATGTCCAAATTCAGGGTTCTTATGAGTTGATAGGAGTAATGCAAACCATAACTTCCTGGTTATATGCAAACTCCCCTAAATCCAATTCGAATAAAATTAAACTGACCTGATGTATTCGGCCATTTTTTCTTCTGGGTCCGATAAAATTATTCCACAGAAAAAAATTATATTCAAAGGTAATCAAGCCCGCGTAAGCCCAGTAGACAGCATAACGAATCCGAAAACGAAAACTTCTCCTTGATAAGACAAAGCCACGAAAGTACTTGAACATCTGATTCAAACCGCATGTACCAACGGATGTTACATGTCTGCGTTAACGAGGAGAAAGCCCACACATAGTGAGGAATGTGTAAATTCAGTTATATGCATACCGGATGTTATATGTTTGGGTCAAATCAGTTATGTATATATTTGAATATTAAAAGTCTGGGTCACAAAGACGAATTTGTAAATTTAGGTCAGAGCCTCGATATACCCCCTCCTCCCAACCTTATTATTTGATCGTCTATTTTAAGTATATAAACCAAATTCACACATCTAGCACTATCATATAATTTAGAAGATTTATGAAATTAATAATTAAGAAGTTATTAACACATTTAGAATTTAATAATTTAAAAATTTTAAAATTTAAAAATCCAGAGCCTTGCAACTTAATAATTTAAAAATTTAATAATTTTAAAATTTTAAAATTTTAAAATTTTAAAATTTTAAAATCTAGACTTTTGCAACTTAAAAAAATTCAAAGAGATTTAAAGAGATATTTAGGCATATTCAATGTCTAAACCTTTTAGGCAGGGAAGATTTAACACACACATCTCCAAAACTGGATACTTCGAAGCCGGTCCCGACATTCACTCAAACAGCTACTGTGGGTTTGGTGGTGGGCTAAATTGTGCATACTTGAATTTCCTCCTATGGCGACATTTGGAAACTAATTCATTTCTAGAGTTGATTTAATTTAAACGTTTAGGTGCTGTGGCAATCATCACGGCCTCTGAGTTGCATAGACTGCAAGATCTATCCAGATCTTGATTTTTTCAGGATGGACCATTTTATATTGTGTGGAATATTTTGGGATTTTAGATTTTTAACTAAAGTAGTCAGCGATGTTTTGTTGTTGCTGACATCGTTATTGAAGGAGTAATTATGCATAGATATGCGGGTTTTAATTAGATTTGTTGTAGCCCCAATATAAGTGTGTATCTTAGAGTTTGCAATTGTTCCTGAACCACTTGTATTTCTATTCACGGGTAAACTTCTGTTGGCTATATATATATATATATATATATATATATATATATATATATATATATATATATATATATATACATTCACATACTTATATACACTAAAAGGAATATACGTGGATACAAAATGCAATTCGGACCCCATCTTGACGGCGAAAAACTCCACGCTAGAAGAACACTAGAGGGACTCCTGAGGAAAATGGCGCAAAAGGTCAGACAATATTTTTCTCACAACATGCAAAAAATTAGACATCATACCCACAGGCCTTCGGATTAAGAACCACCTCCAGGGCACACTCAACACAAACCACAGATCCAAAGCACAGCAAATATATGAGACTGCCTCTTCCAAATTACGAAACCTCGCTATAAAAACATGCTATGCAAAACAGAGAATACACTCACACACATGCGACTTAAACAAATCGCATCTCCGTGACCTACTCACCCACGCCACCTACACAGAAACCTCCAGTTCCCTCAACATTATTTACTCCATACATCTCCACCGATGCCTACAACTCAAACAACGAAAACTGAACACACTAGTTAACAATGATTAAATTTTGAAACACATATACAACCAACAGAACCTATACATCCTCAGTAGACTACTCAAACAACACAATACGCTCCACATTTCCCAAAAAAACCAACACACCAACTTAGCGAACTTATCAGACTATCAACTATCGGAAAATGAATCCACGCTGTTAACCAAAGGACTCTCATTCTGTCCATCCAAACACCTAAATCCAGTGGATCTATGCTTTGACATGGAAGACTACATCAGACGAATCAAACTCAAAGAATACTTCCACAATAAGAACCAACTAGCAACCTCCAACCACATAACAACCAAACAGACAGGGATTTCTAAGACCACACGTTGGACACCCCCCAATGGACGCAACCCGACCATAGATGCACACAACAACACAGCCAAAAAGCACCTTGACAAGTTCATCAAAGACAATCTTCACAGAAACACCCACTACAACATCACAAAAGACGAACAACAAGCCATACAATCCTTACGAAACAACACACACATCACCATTAAACCAGCAAACAAGGGAGGAGCAATTACAATAATGAACACCGATGACTACATAACAGAAATAGACACACAACTAGCTCAAGAGGAATTCTACAAAACACTCCCCACTGACCCTACTTACACATTCAAATCCAAACTGAACAAGCTCATTAGCACTCTAGACCATGATACTAGAACAACTATAACTAAATTAATACCAGAACACCCCAATCCGGCCACATTCTACACCATCCCCAAACTCCACAAACTCCCCAAAATAGTTAACAACATACTAAAACACCTCCCACCCGACAATACCGCAAACACTGCAATATCCATTAATGATCCCTCAAGATTATATCATATCGCTAAGGCTCTAAAATCAACACCGCCCGGACGACCTATTGTTTCGGGCATCGGAACCCTCACTGAACACATCTCGGGATACATATCCTCAACCCCCTGTTGACAAACATCCCCAGCTACCTCAAAGACACCACACACTTCCTACAGATTCTAAACAGGATAAATAATTTACCCAGTAACACCATTCTCGTCACAATGGACGTATCCACTCTCTACACCAACATTCCACACGAAGAGGGAATATCTGCATGCAGGAGTTTCCTACACACCCAGCACCTACAAAATACCCACATCAACGATATATGCAACATCATACTATTCATTTTGACACACAACAACTTCACATTCAACAACCAGCACTTCCTACAAGTCAAAGGCACAGCTATGGGTACTAAAATGGCCCCCAGCTACGCCAACATCTTCATGCATATATTTGAACAAAAACACATACACAACTACCACCTCAAACCGCTACACTACCACAGATACATAGACGACATTTTCCTGATCTAGCAACATGGAGAAGAGTCACTAATGGACTTCTACAGACACCTTAATAACTGCCACAACAGCATAAAATTCACTACAGAGCATTCAACCACACACATCCCATTTCTAGACGTTCTCGTCAACATCACCAACAGACAGATCACCACATCACTCTACACTAAACCCACCGACGGACACAGTTACCTCAACTTTGAGAGCTGCCACCCGATCACCACAAAAAAATCAATTATATACAGTCAATGCCTACGCATCAAAAGAATTTGCTCGAATTCCACTGAATACAACACACAGGTAGGCATCATAGCCAACCACTTCCTCCACAGACACTACCCCTTCAAAATAATTAAACAATCAGTAAAGAAAGCATCAACAACAAGCAGACTAAATCTTCTGACAAACAACAAAAACAAAACTCTATCCTCACAAATACCAATACTTTAGTTATATTTATATTTATACTTATTTACTTATTTATTCATTTAGTTTTATATTTATATTTATTTATTTATATATTTATGTATTTATCATTTATCTACTGACTTATTTATTTATATTAATTTTCATTAGTATTATATTTATTTGAATTTTCATATATTTTTTTTATATATATATATATTTTTATATATATTTTTATATATATTGTTTTATATATATATATATTTTTAATTATTATTAGACGCAAATTTTAATAAATATGTTACGTGCAATGAGGTGAAGGAATGAAGGGTTAATTTTTTAAAAAAGTTTAAAAAACGGTTTTTTTAGAAAATAAAAATTTAAAATAAATGACCGCTGATACGAAGAGAGAAATGGACACGGGCGGGTGTGTGTGTGTTTGTATGTGTGTGTGTGTGTGTGTGTGTGTGTGTGTGTATCGAGCAGTAAGAGAGAAAGAAAGAGAGAAAGAAAAAAGCAAGTAAATTATTCAAACAGCGGTCAGATTGTACGCGAGCCCAGATCAGCAGTAAGCGTTAAAAATGTGTGTGTGTTTGTATGTGTGTGTGTGTGTATGTGTGTGTATCGAGCAGTAAGAGAGAAAGAAAGAGAGAAAGAAAAAAGCAAGTAAATTATTCAAACAGTGGTCAGATTGCACGCGAGCCCAGATTAGCAGTAAGCGTTAAATAATTATGTTGGCTTTTACGCTTGGTGATGAAGCAGGGTTATTTGTGAATGTGTGTATGTATATATGTGTGTATGCTTGCACGCATGGGCACGTGTCGGTGTGTGTGTGTGTGTGTATATATATCAATGTACATGTACACGTCCCATTATGTGTGTGTGGACGCGTATATGTGCGTGTGCTCATTTATACATATATTTAATTTATGATTTTTCTACTCTTTCTCCCTCATTGCCTGCGGAAACCTCCCACCGTACACACGCAACCCCCAAACACTGACGAAGACTGAAGGCATCAGTCGAAAATTTTGTTCTCCCTATCATCAACAAGAAAAACCTATTTTTCTTTACAGAAAGAACAATTCATATTCCTACACGTCAAAATATATAAAAAAAAAAAAAAATTTAAAAAAAAATAAAAAAATAAAAAGTTATAACACAATATAAACTCTTTTTCAAATTATTTTTTTATATACATTCACATACTTATATATATATATATATATATATATATATATATATATATATATATATATTCTAGAGATGAAAGATTAGAATAAAAAATTGTAAAGATACAATATTTATTAGAAAATCAAAAGTTCAGAGCAAGAGGTTTCATATCCTTGCTCTGAACTTTTTATGTTCTAATAAATATTGTATCTTTACAATTTTTTATTCTCATCTTTCATCTCTAGAATTGATTGCTCTATTCAATATATTGAGCTTTATATTGGCACAATAGATTATTATTAAACGATAATTCAATTATCTTTAATTTAATTCAACATTTTAAATATATATATATATATATTTATATATATATATGTATATATATATGGAAAATATCTTGTGTTAAGTTCAATATTCAACTGTAAAACTGACAGTTAAGTCACAACTTTGAAATTTTATTATTTTGAAAATCTTTTCTAAAACTCGATCTTAAATTCGCTTTTTATACATTTGTGAGTGTGATACCTCTACCTTGTGTCGAGCATTCTAATGAAAACAACATAAGTATCTTAAAGGTAATACACACAGACGTATATATATATATATATATATATATATATATATATATATATATATATATATATATATATATATAATCATTTATAAACAAATATTATTTTCAAAATAAACCCATATACACATGTGTTTCATGCCAAACCGGCAATCGTCAGTATGGGAGGAAACAATTCCTGCTGGTCACACGGCTCAAACTCCGATATGAAAGTCAGGTTTAACTCAGTAGCCGAGGCACATACCAATGCTACACCACACATTGTCTAGAAATAGGAAGTAAATAAACATCTACATAGCAAACACGGCGACTATCCAGCAAGCAGTCGGAAGAACTCAATAGGCGAGGCCCAGAGTTATGCATTACGTAGAATGTTGTATGTTGTCAACTTAACTTAAAGTGTTCTATTTTGCCAGAGTTTTGAATAATCATTTATAAACCCATATACACATGTGTTTCATGTCAAACCTGCAATTCTCAGTATGGGAGGAGACAATCCCTGCCGGTCACATAGCTCGAATCCTGATACGCAAGTCAGGTTTGACTCAGTAGCTGAGGTGCTTATAAATTCTACACCACGCATTGTCTAGAAATTAATATTTATAAAAAATATTGTATATATATATATATATATATATATATATATATATATATATATATATATATATACAATATTTTTTATAAATATTAATTATTTTTACCTCCAGACACACTAGTGTCTCATGCTATATGCAATCATCAGTTAATGTTAATTAATGGATTCGAACCCATTCACAAAAATCATCTTCGACTCTGCAGGCCACCATCCATCAACACGGAAAGAAGGGAATTTAAAGTCTATAATGTTAAATCCGCACACACTTATAGCTAGTAGTCATAGAGTGTTCAACTTGCTGAAGCAAAGAACGTTGCTTAGCGACTTAGTCTTGTATAAATTCACCTAGAGGCCCCTCCTTGTATTAAAGTGATAACAATATGTTTTATAAATATTATTTATTTTTATTCTGGAGATACCCGGGTTTCGTCCGTCTGGCAATCCTGGAATAAGGAAAGATTTCAGGATTATATATATATATATATATATATATATATATATATATATATATATATATATATATATATATATAATAGTGGGCCCGTGTCCCTGAGTTCCACGGGAAAGTATATTTAATTAAGAAATTTCTCCCCCCAATATTAAACAACGGGAGTGATTCTATAATTTATTATATGAAAACACAAAAATACGATTAGGAAGCGAAGTACAAGTATTGTTAATATTTATATATTCTGGAATACTTTGTAAGTAAATTAATAAAAAATATAGCAACATATTACGTTAAAGGTATATGCGAAACTACTCGCCAACTGTAAATTCTAAAATAAGTTTGTATGTATGTGTGGGGGGCACCATGAGTGATTTTATAATTTTTTATATTGGTGATGTTTCCAATCTTCTCAATGTGTTGTTCATCACCAACTGACAATCTTATTAACCCTTATTCTCGGTGATAAGTGGTGATAAGTGGTGACTCAATTTTTATAATTAGGTCATTTTGTGTTACATAAATGATTTAAATATTGGCTAAATTCTATTTCAGTCAGCCAAAATATTTAGAATGACATAAGTCGCATATTTAATATCACATAACTTATGTGTTAGTAAGTAAAAACGCATTAAAGACAGTAAGTCATGGCAAGTTTAATCGTTCACTATCCCTAAGTCCGATTGTATAGTATAATTTTCTTAGTCATACAAATATTTTTTGCTACATATGTACATACATGTTTCAGCTACGACCATAGCATAATCAAGCCACTTATAGAAAAGATACTAAAAAGACGAATTAATTTCATGATAGTGAAAGGTTTGACAGTAGGGGAGGGAGGGTTGAGGACAATTTATAAGGGGAGAAAATCTATTAAAAGGAAATCAATTTCAGCCTATATACATATACATAATATATATTTGAAACAGCTTAAAATGTATGCACATATGTAGCTAAAAATGTTCGTATGAATAAAATATCTATACTAAAGTATAGTTATACTGGTTATTGAGCACAATCTTAAAAGCACCGTAGTTTCATAGGACTCACCCCTATAAACTAACAATATTGCAAACACTATATATATACATATAAGTATATATATATATATATAATTCAAAATGGCGGAATAGTTGAATCTCACACGTGTGAGTGTTTGCTCTCAATTTTTATTTGTTTTTTTGCTTGTTTTCGCCCTAAAATCAAACTGATGTATAGTGTAGGTGTTTTCAAGACACTCTAATCCAAGAACTTTTCACTCTTTGTGAATTTTTTCTGGTGATTTTTTAGTCGTTGTAGAGACGATATTGACATACAAATGTTGTTTGGCACAAGGCAAATGAAACGGACCGTTAAAAATATATCTCACAGAAATTAAAAATTTTTGGAAATGTGAAAAAATAAAAATATAAGTAATAAAACAAACCATGGTTATTGGAATATAATATAAACTGTCCTATATTTTGCTCTGTTATCAATAATTGACAAGCATTGAACTGAATCTTCAAAAGGGACTACAAAGTAAAAAGATCTGATGGTATATGGTATACCATATACCATCAGATCCTTTTACTTACCATGGTAGTACATATATTGTCTTTAATAATTAATTATATATATATATATTTATACGTATATATATATATATATGTTTAAGCAACGTTTGAAAATAAAATTAATTGATCTAATTAGCCGTAATTTGCCATTTATTACCAAGTCAACCATCTCTTAGTAAGTGTTTGTCTATTACTCTTACCCTTTCTTATTCTTTGTTATTTGACCTTATATTATAAGTCTCTATCACTCTAGCTTTCGTCGTATTCTCTCTTTTTCTCTCTCTCTCTCTCTGTCTCTGTATATATATATATATATATATATATATATATATATATATATATATATATATATAGAGAGAGAGAGAGAGAGAGAGAGAGAGAGAGAGAAAATAAAAGGAAAACCAAAATTATTTATATATTCATCAATATCAAATGTATTCCCATAGCCTCAAATTTTAAGACAAAACAGATGCAAATACGAACTGAAACTCATTCTGAGACTCAACACCCACATTGCAAGACTGAAAAAGATTTGGGACCTCTCAATCATTATTCATTTTCCAAGCATTCAAACAGACCAAGAGTATTTTCCTACAGGGGAGGTAATGTGTGTGCGGTAGGAATGTAACTTATCTTTTTCATCACCATTTATTTTCTAATTTGACATATTTTCACTTTCTTTGTATTCTGACTTATTTCTTATATAGTATGTATTATATTTTACCATTCGGTTCATAGAAATGTATCATCCATTTTATAATACATTTTCACTGATTCTGCCAGCAAATCAATGCTGACTAAACATGTGCTAAATTAAAAATAAAATCCCCTTTTCTCCTCTCCCTTCTCATGTCGCCCCGCCCCCAACTTGACAAAATCTTAACATTTTATCCACTTAAGTCTTGAAAATATCCACAGCAGTATCCACATTGCTGACCTCTTTAGGTATGAAGATTGAAGAGGCGGTCAGAGATAGGTGGATAGACACAGACCAGTCACATGTAAGCACTTCTTTATCTCATTGGCTATACTCTTTTTTGCTACTACCATCACGCACACGTACATCTCATTACGGCCAAAAATTTTGTTTTTAAGACTTAAGTAAGTTGAAATAAACAAAGTTAGCACATTATTTATATCAGTTCCAAGAATTCAAACAATATAATAATTTGACATACGATTGTTTCTAAAACCATTTGGAATATTTTATTTTATATCATATTTAGATGATTCCAAAAAGACTTCTTCAGCGCCCCTCATAACATCACAAATAGAAGTCAAACAAAAAAATACATCAAATTCTATAATTATATATATATAAGATAATATGTTTCATATAATAATAGGATATCTATATACTATTATTACATGAAACAGATTATCTTATTATATAATATTATACTACTCTATTTATAATATCAATAATGATATTAATAATAACAATAATAATAATAATAATATATTGTTTTAACTATAAAATAAATAAAGTAGAATAAATTATAACGAAATAACACAAGAATATGAATAAAAAATAATAAAAAATAACAATAAGAACCAAAAAAATAAAGTACAGGTTACAATAATTAAATATTAAGATAATTTAAAGATTAATAAAATCAATAATTGTGTACGTATGTAATGGATCATAAGAATTTTTTTTCAATATTATATATATATATATATATTATATATATATATATATATATATATATATATATATATATATATATATAACCACTTAGCCACTAATAGGTTGCTGAAGCTTCATGGTTCATCAAAAATTCAGAATATATATATATATATATATATATATATATATATATTTATTTTTTTTTTTGATTTTATTCCATTAGTTGCGACAAAACAAGTTTTGTTTCATTGGTGCGAATAGCGACCAACTCATCGGGCCGGCGAAAGGAATTCAAAAAGGTTTTGAATTCCTTTCGCCGGCCCGATGAGTTGGTCGCTATTCGCACCAATGAAACAAAACTTGTTTTGTCGCAACTAATGGAATAAAATAAAAAAAATATATATTTTGCTCTGAATTTTCATTGAGCACTCTTATAAACCCGGTTTCAACTTCCTTCGGATTCATACCCCCTGGATATTTGTAACAAGTTAATTATATATATATATATATATATATATATATATATATATATATATATATATATATATATTGTGTATTCAAGCATCATTTTCTCATTTATCCAAACATTGTTAAAAATAACAGAATTCGTCTGTTTAATTATATCTTTTTATTTTTTAAATTTTTCTGATGGTCTTTTTGTATTAAAATAACAATAATTAATAAATGTTTAATAGGTTTCAAACGTTCGTGAAACCTATGGGACATTTAGTAATTTTGTTTATTTTATTTTATTTTAATACAAAAAGACCATCAGAAAAATGATAAAAATAAAAAACGGTATAATTTAACAGGGGAATTCTCTTATTTTTAACAATGTTTGCATATGTGGTGAATTTATTCAGAAACTCGATTAAAACTTTTTTTATTAATATATTAAAGGCATTTCAGTATACCTTCTCCCGCCTCATATCGAGCATGATTTATGGTGGGTTTCTTTGCTCGAACGAAGAAACCCACCATCAATCAAGCTCGATATGAGGGTTATGAAGGTATACTGAAATGCTTTTAATATATTAATAAAAATTATATATATATATATATATATATATATATATATAAGGAAATTGATAACATCTTTGAAGCACAACGTGTCTGAATATTTATATTGAATTTTGAAAAACCAAAAAATGATGCAATTTTAAATGATAAAATCATTTATTTATTTATTTTATTTTTTTGCTAAGACTTCCTCTTTGGGCATCTCTCATTTTCATTAATAACCACTGTAACTCCCTTAGTCACAAATTCGAGTTCTCTATTCCTTTTCCTTTACAGTTGTGTATTTATTAACAAAATAACAACTAAACGAGTACAAAAGAAGAAGACATAAATTAAAGCACATATACAACGGATACAAAATAATTACAATATATACAAGATGAAACACCGTGTACTTACCACTTCTGCTTGCTTGTGGTCTGTTGTGTAAAAAAAAAGAGACAAAAATGCTTCTCTTCATTCTGAGTTCTTGGATTCAAAAAGCCACAACAATCACTGCAGAGCATGTTGTGAGAAAAGGCAACACCAGCGATAACTCTAGCTGCCACAAAGTTTTCATGAATATATATATATATATATATATATATATATATATATATATATATATATATATATATATATTAATGCATGTGTTGTTGAAAACGACAGAACTCTACTGTTTAGTGATTCCTTTTTTTATTTTTTCCATTCGTCGAATGATCTTTTTGACGTTGAAATGGAATGGATTAATGTAGGATCCGTGTGTTTGACCAACGTTTTCGATTCACTCCGGAGTCATATTCAGGTCTTTAATGGCAAAAATGAATAAAAAGCGAGTGAAAGAATGGAATTTCTTTAAAAATATGCGTTTGCAGGTGGTTGTATATTGAACTAGTGTTTGCGAGGTGCATAGTGAGGCGGCGGAATATATATATATATATATATATATATATATATATATATATATATATATATAAACAGGATAAATTACTGACGAGCCCCTGTTTTCGTCGTGGAAGCTTTCATTGGGTAACAGATTGCCCATTTCGTTTTAAAACCTTTCTAACTTGTAATAAAGTCGGACACAAGAGTTCAAATTGCAGAACGAATAAAGGAAATAAAACTCGGGTTAAATCTACAAAAACGAACAAACATGGTGGCAGAATGATAAAAAAAAACTATGTTCAGGTAAAAATGCTAAATAAAAACGTCAAATTACAATTGGATTCTGGTTCAGACGTGTCGATTATCAACATGCGTACATGAAGAAAGTTGGAAAAACGACCATGCTAAGAACCAACCAAATAGCCAGAACGGTGATCAGTGAAAAAATAAAATTCGAAAGTAAAATTATTACCGACATTACTTAAAAAAAAAACAACGAAAAAGTAAAAATGTTCGTATTAAAAAAACACCAATAATTTGTTTGGCGTAGACTTGATGCGGCGGTTCAAACTATGGGGGTTACCAACCAAAATCTTTGGCCAGAAAATAAAAGATCTGTTGATCGAGTCAGAAAAAAAACGAAAAAAGGAATTTGTTTCAATCATTAACAATCGTATGAAATTGACACAAAATAAATTTTCGACACAAATTAAAGCACACAAGGACATAAAATTCATGCTGCAAATAGCTAATACTAAACTGAAAGAATTTAAGTCAAATTCTTTGGATAACTAATTGAAGGTTAAAGAGAGTGAACTAATGGTTCCAGAGCTGAGATCACGAAAGTTTAAACTCAAAGAGATTTCAGAAGAGCTATAGACTATGAAAGATAATATGACTTTTCTTGAAGTTGAATGTCGAAGCAAAGAAAGCATTTTTTCCAAGTTTAAAGATGTGCTCCAAAATAAGCAGTCTAATATAAGAAAAATAAGGGATATCAGATCTGAATTTGATAGAGGCCCTCAGTTCTCTCATAAGAGACACCTAAACCAAACTAGGGAACAACTATCGGAATACAGCACGCCCCAGGAAGAAGTTATGGTTTTATTTACTCCTCCCCAGGAGTTAGGCACAAGGCCAGTTTTATCTTACTCCCACAAGTAAGATGCGACCCAAGATCGGGTCGAGAAAGTGGGGTTTGAAAAGCCAGCGCTCGAGAGGTGAGCACTCTGGCCATTTAAAAATTGCCTGGGCAGCCCCGTCGGCATTTCTCCGGTAGGGGCGCCTCAGACAGTAAGCAATAAACTTACTCCTCCCCAAAGAGGGGAGGCAAAGCCTGGGAGGGTGGACCTCCTAGAACTGCACAGGACAGGCGTGCAGTATCCATCGGAACAGATACTACACTTTGATCTTAGCCAAAAGGTCAATAAGCCCAATTTATGCAGCTATGGAAGAAGTTATGGTTACCAGATACAACACCTTCGATATACAGCTACCTCAAACAGCTTATGACTCCTGAGGAGGTAAGGCTTGGAGGGGGTGTTATGGTACGTTAACTATAATTGACTTTGGACTCTTTCATTCACCATAAAAGCTGGGAGCAACTGCTCCTTATTGTGGCGTTTTATCTGTGGCCTTTTATCTGTCGGGCTGAGGGGTTGAGTCCTGGGTAGTCCTAGAATGGTCCACCCTCCCAGGCTCTGCCTCCCCTTTTTGGGGTTGAGTAAGTTTATTGCTTACTGCCTGAGGCGCCTTGTCCTGGGAATGCCGACGGGGCTGCCCAGCTTATTTTTGCTAAGCCAGAGTGCTCTTTCTTTAGGGGTGCTGACATGACTCTTTCCCACTTTCCGACGTTGTGTCACATATTCCTGTGGTGGGAAGGAATCAAATACCTGAATCCAGCCCAGTCTATACTGGCAGTCAAGACTGACGTACAACCACTCTTGTTTCTCTTCAATATATTTTTCCCTAAACTCTGAGTTCGCGTTTTCATTCTGGCCCCTTTACAGTGTCACAACAAAAACCAAACTTAATGACGATTTTTTAAAAAATATGATTCTATTTTTTTTTTTTTTGCAATTCAAAAAGGTGAGAGTAGGAAGTTCTTTATTGTTTTTTAATGGCAAATGGAATATGTATCTTCATAATCATAATCATCAGCAACAACATAATCAGCAGCATCACCATCATCGTTGTTGTCATTGTTGCCGTCAACAAGAACACCAAAAACTGGAAGTTATCTTTCGGATTTCACAAAAATAATTTTGAATGTTAAACGTTTTTCATTAAATCAATGTAATTAAATATATATTATAATAATATTAATATGAATATGAAGAAAAGTATTGCATTTATATAAGGAACGTGGAGTACAAAAATAGAAATGAATTGTAAGAATGTTAATTTATTTGAAAGTGTTCATAAAATTATTATTCAAATGAAGCATCTTGGTCAGTGTGTTTTGGTAGTGGGTTGTTGGATATATATAATGTGTTCGAAAATATTTCAATGTGAAATCTAATTAAATAAACTTAATGTGTTTTGATATGAATATAGTCGGGATAAATGAAAAAAAATAAAGATTTTTTAAAATATGATTTTTTTTGTAATTTAAAGATAGGGCGTTTTTTCTTTTTATGGCAAATGTACTGGTTGTTATCTTAATCATCATCGTCATCATCATCATCAACAACAACAATAAATTTAGGTTTTAAAATAAAGTACATATTGAATTATTAAAAGAAAAACTTTGTTAGTTATTGTGTTCAATGCAAAGTTTATTTTTAAAAGAAATTATTCTCAGGTAAGTTGTTTGTTCGTGTAAACGTACGCATATGTAAACGTAACCGGAAGTAATCATTCGAATTTCAAAATAATAGATTTTGAGTATATATATTACAAAATTGGAGATCTAAATAAGAAATGAATAGTGCAGAATATTAATTTATTAGAGAGTGTTTCTAAAATCATTATGCAAATGAAGTATGAGTATAAGAGTGTTTTAGAAGTGTTCTGTTCGGTATATAGAGTATTTGAAAATATTTTAATGTATAACTAAATTTAAAAAGCCTAATTTATTTTGATATAAATATAATGCGGATAAATGAAAAAAACTTTCTTTTTTCTTTCATATATACATATATATATATATATATATATATATATATATATATATATATACACATATATATATACACACACATATATATATACACACATATATATATATATATATATATATATATATATTTGGCGTTGCCCAGGACCATAAACAACACAATAGGAGAGGTTAAAATGTGTGTGTAACATCTTCATATTAACACTTCTATCTCTCTACCACTCTCAGTCCGTCTTGCTATCTGTCTCTCTTTCCCTTTCCACGTTTTTCCACATCCCCATCCCACCACCCCCTTTCGCCTCCGTCCAGCCCATTCTCCTCTCTTGTGTTCATTATAATAATGTAAATCATTCACCTCTGTTTTATATAATAGACTAGTAAAAATAGACTCCCTAACAGTCGTCTATTTTTGCTAGGCTGCCGCGTTCTTAAGTGGTGAGACAAAGAAAAAAAAAATTTGTCTCCGAATACTTTTTTTGTTTGAAAAGGAAAAAAAATTTTTTTTTTTTTGGCGGGAAAAAAAATATTTTTTTTCGCGCCAAAAAAAAAAGGGGGGGGGGCGAAATTTCTGCCGCGTAACCCGATGGCATTCGCACCAAAAAAATTTTTAGTTTAAAATAAAAAAATCCCCTCCCAAATTTTTACTTTCGGGGGAAAGTAAAAATTTGGGATGGAATTTTTTTTATTAAAGAACCATTTTTGATACTCATGGTTAAATATGTTATTGGAGGCGCCTCGGTCATATCAAAGAACCAGTTTTGTTATTCTTCCAAAATGGTCACTCATTTAGTAATGGCCGGGATATGCGTTGCTTGACTCTGATTTACAACAAAACACCTTATCTTAACGTAATGAAAATAAGGAATAATAATGTGAAAAAATGCTCTCACGATGACGTCATTTCCGGAAGAATGAGTCGACAATTTTGAAAATTAATATTAATTTATTTGCAAACATTTTTTCTAGCTACCTATAGCCCTGTTTTAAGATCATTCATTGTCAGTAAGTAAAAAAGGGTAAAAAGCATTTCTTCAGCGCTAAGTATGTGAATCAGCAACTCTTCTATGGCCTTGGAACCCGGAACCTCCCCTCCCACTAGTAGAAGAAAAGGCGATATCAACAACTTAATAAATTGTCCTTTTCTCAAACTACAAAATATTCTTCTTTTCTTCATGCTGTTGTGAGACTTTAATTCAAGGCGAGCCCCCCCCCCCCCGAGATTATTGTGGAGTAAATGCCTCAGCCACGAGAAGAACAGAGAACATGTAATAAGATCTAATTTTGCTGTTATGATTTGTGATTTGAATTCATGACAAGACTGTGTTTCCTTTGATTGTGACGTGTGAAACATTGGATCTTCACTCGGATTAGGGTTAGGGTTATGGTTAGGGTTAGAGTTATGGTTAGGGTTAGGGTTTTGGTTGGGGTTAGGTAAACATAGTATGCCACTTAATTATCCTTTAAAATGCTCCAAAGTAACTGAAAATTTGGGAATATTTATTATATCATGCATAATAACTATGATTCAGAAATATCTGGATTTTTACAAAGGACTTGAGCTCCCTTTTGCTCCCTTTGCATAAAATTAAATATAGTCTACATTACCCACCCTTAAGCCTAGTAGCTGTGTTCCAAAATTCATGATTATCGGTTACCTAACTTCATTTATGTAGAGACACTAGTATACACATTTTATTAATAATATTTTTTCCAAGTCGAAGTTATAATAAAATTAAAATTTACTTTAAGATTAACGGTAAACACCTCCAACATGTGGCTACAATTTGTACAAAACTTTGAATATGCAATTTTTTCATGAGTACAAAATTAATCTGTTGAACACATTTAATGACATACAAGTCTTTGCTAAAACGAACCTGGTATGGTAGAAACTAGAGAGCATGTTGAGGAAGACTTACAAGGGAATATGAGTGACGTCAGCAATTCTGAAAGTACCATAATGAAAAATGATTATCTTGACTGTGAACTGGAAAGGAGAATAGCGAAAGAATCATTAACGTTTAGACGGCTTACAGTTAGTCTCCCTAAACAGCCACAATGTGTTGATCAAGGCGAAATATACAAGACTAGAGATTTCAATACTTCTCTATTTGTGTTTAAAGCTGGACACTCTATGAGACCCAAGTAAACAAACTTCCGGTGTGTATGCTGAGACATTTAAGTATCGTCATGAATATTAAATGTCGGATATAGGTTGTAAATGAGGACATCTGTAGTGGACAGTGGATATGTCGTGTGGATGGAAAACAACCGCATCTCAAAACTAATCTTATTTTCGTAATTGGACACTGAAATCATGGCAGACATAAAAGAAATCTCAAATAACGTAAATTCCTAACAGATGAATGGTAACATCCAGCAGAAAATCGAACTCTCCGCAAATATATGATTCATAGTAGACCATTCACAATTATTAAAACCAGCTTAGTAGATAAATAATGGAGAGCGTAGAAAGTGGACTATGGGTTTACTTTTGACAGTCTCGTAACTTTCGCTTCCCTTATTTTGTCCTCGCATTCCATGAACGATGTTTCTGACAAAGGGGAAAAAGTTGCTGTTTTCTAACCAACGATAAGTCTCAGATGGATCTGACACTTATTGTTGGCTAGTTTTTAACCTTGAAGTAATATTTTTTTAGCTCCTTACATCAAGTGGCTTCATGCCTTGTCTGGGGCGATTTCCATGAAAAAAAATAGAGCTAAATTATGTTTATCGTCTAACATAATGTTCTTTAGAGTAAAACCATGAACCAAACCATAGTTTATAAAGGCTCCATTATAAAGTTGAACTAATAAAGAAGATAAAATATGAAAGAGTTAATAATGAGTCAGAGTAAGTTCAAGAATATCTACAAGTGTTGATAAATCGTATGGAATATGGAAGTATTATTTCAAACTCATAGAAAAATATGCACCCATCCAAAACCCATACGAAATAATTTTCTTATGACTTACTACTACATTCTATCGGGTTACTTTCACTAATACCCTTTGGGAAAACTATGAATGTCTATATCCTTCCTCCAGCTATGAGTTAAATGGTAGTAAATGGTAGGACTATACTCTCAAACCTTGAAGAAAGAAAACACGACAATAACGCTAGGTTTCTCTGTTTATGTTTACATTGTTTTTTGTCGTCCTGGATGTCTCCTTGCCACTAGACTTAAGCAATGCCAGTTCATGAAACGTACAGTTAGAAACTGCTCATCCTAGCAGTCCTTGTTTCGTTACAGATTTCTCTTGCATACACATTTACCACGGGTATCCATTGTCTCTCAAGACAGGAAGTTTTAAGTTTTTCTATCTTATTAGAAAGAAAATAAAACCGAATAATAATTTTATTATGAACTAGCAGGCCCCGTTGTCCGGCGCTGCCCAGAATTAATATAAAAGAATTCATTAAACAGTAAACTGAATGCAAATAGTTCGCATAGGATATTTTTAATCTTTACACAAAAAGAAAGAAATTGCCCCAGTTCTCTTGAGATGTCTACTATATTTGTGTGGTCGAGTTTTAACTTCGGCGTTTCACCTGTAGGATGCAACTTGCTGTAAGTTATGTTTTATACTTCTAACTAATTGGAACCGAATTGTTTTTTGTATTACCCTAACCATAAACTAAGCATAACCTAAGGTTTATTTCGGCAAAAGTCGGTAATCACACGGTGGTCGTGGTTAGGTCCGGTTACAATTCTGTAGAAGCGCTTTGCTTAGGCCAAAAAGTCACTCGAACCCGAACCTAAGTTTTATTTCGTCAAAAGCTGACAAGTCTTCAAAGCTGTATCGTGCTGAAAATGCCGACACTTAAGACATTTAAGATGTCCTCGAGAATAACCCCTGACTTTTCAAAATTCATGAATAAAAAACACTTTTTCAAGACTATTGCGTTTTAATAATTCCACACAAGTTACCCAGAATATTACCCAGGTTTTATAAACTAAAATGGCATCCTCAAAATCTACAATTTCAAATGATTAAAATAACAATTATATTTTTCTTTACTTCCACTTTTATTTTTATACATTATTTCCATAATTAAGTTATACAAATTTTAATTAAAAAACTAATATCTTCAATCAATATCAAGGTGATATATCTGTAAGAAACATGTGGCAGCTGTTCTCAACCTGATGATTTTCACTGTTCTTTCTGTAGTATGCGACTGATTGTTTTGTCCTGATAAGCGATGAAAGCCTCTAAAGTAATCGATGTATAAACTGTTCTATTTGGCTACAACATGATTCTCCATGCACATCCAACATTTTTCTGTAAATTTCACGTTTTTCACTTTTCATACACCAAACACTCGATGATACACCTCTGTTCAAGCATTGTGTTTGATTTACCACCACTTTGAATCGCCACAAAACATATATATATATATATATATATATATATATATATATATATATATATATATATATTCGGATTCTGCTTCAGTTATATATTTTCTCAAAAAAGCCAAGTCTGTTTTTAATTAAAGCTATCCAAAAATGTACATAGATAGTTACATCAATATTACAATTAGATTGTGACGTCATTTATGGGCAAAATGAATGGCCGATATAAAAAAGTATAAAAAATGACCCCTCCCTTCATTTAAAAATTCTTTCAAATTCAGGAAATCAACCAATTTTGATAGAATTTTCAGTAATTATCAAGGAACAGAATCCATTATTTAATTAGGAAACTTAGTAAAAATGTATTATTCTGTGTAAACAAAAAACATCTCTACTAAACTTATATCTCAGGGTACTAAAGAAAAATAAATTCATTTTTTCTTCGTTTCATGAAATTAAAGCACCGTAGATGTTAAAAATTAAAAAAAAAAACATCCTTTTAAACATAATGATTATATATTACGAAAAAAGCTCCTAGATTCTGTGTTAATAAAATCAATATAACTCGAGCAAAAATCAATGATCAAATTAACGATATTATTTAATAAAGCATAGTTTATTTAATATTTTCACAAGAAAAGAAAATGATCTCGTAAATATTATTATAATATTTTTATAATAACATTTTACTTGTAATTTTACGACACGAGTTTATAAAAGTTCCCTCTTGCGTCTAAAAGTGCAGTCATATTGAATTTTGAACTAAATTTCAAATTCTACGGAAATACACTCGACGTCAATACTTATTTCAGAAATCCAACTAACGTGTCTGTTTCACTTTCAAGAGATAGATCTACATCATTTGGAAGAATAAAATGCGAGTTTTTATTTTTGTAATTTTGTTCATTAATAAATACTTATTTTCTTTCAAATTTGCATTCTATTTAATTATTGATATAATTGCTTTACCTCTTTTTTACGATGAATAATAAATTTGTCTGTGTCGTAATCGAATTTAATTTACTATTTTCACGCTTAGAATGCGCTTTTAGTTTTAAATTTAAAAAAAATTAATTATCGTTGCGACACATTTAAGAATAATTCCAATAATGTAATTGCTAAAGTATTTAATCATTTTTTTTTAATGTTTAAGTATTTTATTTTCTGTAAACGAGTTACAAGCCGGACAGAAAATTCGAAGAATACAGACAAATCGCGAAGCAACGAAAAACAAACAAATTAGAAAGCCGCAATAAAAAACATGTTACATAAAATTAACTGAACCGATCTATTACAAAAACATATCTTCTATATACAATTAAAAATAATAAAATGAAATATTATTGCTGTTATAGTCTTTTATACTTGTTTAGGATAATTATGCAGTTTTTAGTAAAAAGTAAGTATTTAAAAATAAATTCAGTATCTTAAGACTTTAATGTACTAATTACTTTTTAAATAGTTCCCGTAAACTGATATTTATTTTTTAAGAGATTTTCAAAATTAATTTTTTAATTTCAAATTAGTGAAAGTTGAAATTAAAAAAATGAATTTTGAAAATGTCGGTGGATGAATATGTGAAGTTGTGGACACCAAACGAAGTGTTTGATGTCAGGCCGTCAAATTCCTACTTATTAATTTCTAGATTGTGTTCCCTTTTTTCATTTCAACGATAAGTGTTATATGGATAGATTCCGACCCAGAAAACAGCAATTCTTCCCCCTTTGTCAGAAACATCGCTCATGGAATGTGAGAATTGAAGGACAAACAATTCAAACAAGCCCATCAAACTGGAAAGGAACCCAGCAGCTTGGATGTTCCTTCATTGACAAGTCCAACTGCAAAGGACGTTTAAAAGCGAAACAGAGGTTAGCTCTGGCAATAGACGCATGGTTTAGCCAAAAAGGTTTGATCACCCGAAGATTGATCCGTTCTTGTAAAGATACTTGTAAACGATATGCTTATTTTGGATTGTTTCAGTCACGAGCATCCCACTGGAAGATTATCGAATAACAGTCGATTTCTTTGGGTTAGTATCCTGGATCTGAAATTATCTGGAGATTCAAATGCAGACTCAAACATAATCGTGCTAACAGCCTCTTTTTATTTCACAGAAAACACCTGAAATGATAACTTAAACATCATGACCGAAATCCGTAATTCTAAATGTTAAGTAATCACCGAAAGTCTTGATGCAATCCTCTATGTTAAACTAATGGTCCCATATGAATTCAAACTAACCCTAACCCATGTCAGACTATCATTCACCATGCGAAATACTATGTAGTCATGTGAAAACGAATTTTTGTAGTCATGGCCGAATTTACTTTCGAATATTAGATCACCTGACTGCCGAACATGTTATGCAGATATCAATGGAAAGAGAATCAATTTTTATGGCCTAGTGCAATTTTAGTTTAGTAAAGCGCTTGCTATTTTATCTTCTTGCATATGTCTTTTTAGACCTTAATCTCAGTTGCAGCAAGCCAGTCCAGAGTCTCTTTGTCAAGGTTAATAAGGCCCATATCGCCATTTGGTGGCTGGTGTTTGGGGCAGCATGTGATGACGTGTTTCACGGTTTGCAGCCGGTCCCCACATTCGCATTGGGTACCATCAGTGAAACCCCACCGCTTCATCTCTTGTCTGCAAACGATTGAGCATTGTTTACTGCTTTCGCGGCAGGTACTGGCCAGGGACATCTGTGGGGTCCTTGATATAGTGGTGAAGCCTAGAGTGTTCTACTGTATTCCACTGTTCCCTCTATCTTGCCTTGACCCAAGAAGCCTTGCTGGTGTCACCTGGTGTTGGGCTTGCAAGGCAAAGGGGCACGGCTTTCCATGACGATTATGTGGAGAAGGTAGGATTCACTCCTTTGTGCCTTCTGGTGTTGTTTAAATGACAGAGTTTTGTCAAGCTTCACGCCGAGGTATGTAGGGGAGGATTGGGACTGTAAGCGGGCATTGTCAACCATGATGTTTATCTTGCGAATTGCTTCCTTGTTGTTAAGGTGGAACATTGTTGACACAGTCTTGTCAAAACTGAGCTAGAGGTGCCAGTTCTTCAGGTACAAAAACAGAATGCTCATATCCTGCGAGAGACCCTCTTCTACCGCCCTCCAGGATTGTTTGCTAAATAGGATTGCCAGGTCATCTGCATAACCATACTTCCTTGATGCTGATGACGGCTGATAGCCAGCAACACGATTCCTTTTATATGTACGTAAAAATGAATTTATATATATATATATATATATATATATATATATATATATTAATTAATTCAGTTAAAATATATAGGTAAAATGAATTTTAAACCAATATTTATTTCAAAAGTGCTCAATATAGCTTCATAATTAAACTTATAGAAACATTAGAACAGCCTATGCGAGTTAACTAGGGTGTCGATGTTATTACATTATTAAGGGCTGTAAGATCGACTAAAATAGTTGGGTAAAAAATGAAACAGAATAAAAATGATATGTTTAGAAGAGTCTTACCCCAACCACCCGATAGCTACGACCTTGTCAAAAGTTCATTTTTAGTGGCCAATTTTTTTCGGTCTGATTCCTTTTAGAACAAGTTGATCTTGCAGCCCGTAAGGAAGTACTAACATTGTAACTCGGGTGAAATCACGTAGGCTGTTGTAATATTTATACAAGTTTATATATATATATATATATATATATATATATATATATATATATATATGTAATTATTTTTATTGGTGATTGCAGCGTTCGTTGTTCTTTTAGCTCACTACTACTTTGAATGTCTCACTTCCTAAGTGATTAAGATGCAGAAAATTGCATTATTAGTAGCCCTTGTCTTAATAAGAAGTATTTTTCGTTAATATATATATTTTTATTTATTTTATACGTACATAAAAGTAATCCATGGACATGTGTTTCTGGCTCACAGCCGTCATCAGCATGGCTAACTTAGACGAGGATCGAACCGTCGATATTGATGTCTGATGGTAAAACACTGGACTATAGACATCAATATCGAAGGTTCGACCCTGTACTAAGTAAGGCATGCTAATAACGGCTGTGAGCCAGAAACACGTGTCCATGGATTACTTTTATGTACGTATAAAATAATATATATATATATATATATATATATATATATATATATATATACTAGAAGTATACTCAAATAAAGTTAATTCTGCCGATCACCAGTTTTATGTCCACTTACAAAGTTTAAAATCAACCTTGTGTCTAGAATCCTTATTCTAATGTTGATAAAAATCAGTTACAGTATTTGATTCTAGAAAAAGTCTGAAATTTAAGGCTTAAAAGGTCTTAAGAAGAAACTGAAGTTAGTGAATTTCGATTCATTGGTGTCTAATGACTAGAGATAACATTCAATGCCAATCTGATCTATTTGAATTTTCAAATGGGAGGTTGCACGATTTTAGGCCCCCTAAAAGCCCTTAAAGATACCCCAAAGAAACTAAAATTTGGTGAATATTTATTAATTGATGTCTAATCCCTATTGTTAGAATTTCACAAAAATCTGAAATATCCCAAACAGCGTCTCCTCCCTTTTTACCATGGTTGCATAAATCTAAATGAAACTAAATGTAGCCCCATTTGGACCCCTTACGACTTACAGCTGTGTTACAAAATTCATAATGATCGCTTAATTGATTTAGGAGTGAATCCTGTACATACAAATATATAAACATATAAAGAATAACAATAGAGATTATTCATTTGTTTTGGAAGAGAGGAGGATTCAGATCAAAATTCCTGTGACAGTTCCAAAAGAATTCTCTGCCCCACCTTGTCATTTGTAAAGAGTTATCCAGTTTAGTTAATCTTTGAAATAGCCTCACTTGGCAATTATTTTAGCTTCTCATTGTAGAGAGGGAATATTTAAAAGATCCGATAAAGAAAAGAGGACCAAAACGCAGTTTCGAACTTTGACCTGTTGACAGAAATGCTATTCAAAATACAAACAAAAGTAGAGAAGATATTAAATCAGCAGATTGAAAGGCAGTAAAATGATTCCTCACATGTTGCCTTTGCATTCAATATTTTTTTAACACAGTAAGAAATAACCGATAACAGTTTTGGAAAACCAGGAAGAAAGTCGAAGACAATCCATGCAACATTATTGATACTCTGCAGAAATACGAACAAATATAACAGTAAAAAACATACCTATCATATTCGATTTAATGTCCGTTTTACATGGTGGCATGTGTTGGACGACTTTAAGAAAATGCCTTCAAAACGAACCTATCTCTGGCCTCATCTTTATTTATCCCTCTTTCTCTCAAGTCCATTTTTATCATTTCCTTACATCTTCAAACCTAATAACTCTAATCCATTCTTTTAACGTGGCCGTGCCATCAAAATCTGTTCTGCACACATCACCCTATACTATCCATATTTAATCTTTTTCTGAGGTCATCATATCTAAGCCTGTCTTTAAGACTCACATTACACATCTATTGTATCTTTCTCATATCATTTTTCTCCATGCAACGCATGTCCTCAACCCTCACTGGCCAGGTTTCTCTTCCATACATCATCACACTGTGTACATATGCCGGATAGACTCATCCCTTGGTTGATAGTTGTAACACAACGCTCTGCTGATTAGTATTGGCATAGTCTCCCTGAACGAACTCTATTTCTTGCAAACACACTAGCACTTGCTCCACCCTGCACTTCAATAGTATAACCAAGGTAACACAACTACTCATATATACTTTGTTCACATTCTGAGTTCTCATCCATCTCCATTGATTTACACTTTAGGCATATAAACTGGTTATCTTCTCTCAACCAGTAATTCTACTGCAAATGTGTCACTTATATAATAACAATGAATTTACGTGTATCTGGCCTGATTTGCGGTATGAAGAAGAGGAAGTGGGAGGGAAAGAACGAATAAGAAGGTGAAAGAAAGGTAGTAGGCAAACTAGCGACGGATGCTGCTGCTTCTTTTAATGTTTGATACCGGTCAACATTTCAGAATTCAGTTTTTAAGCTATTGACATCGGCTGCTGCTTCTGCTTTAAATACTCCATATTACCTAAGAAATATTTTTCAATACTTGATTTGTTCATAAACAGATATATATATATATATATATATATATATAGAGAGAGAGAGAGAGAGAGAGAGATTAAGTTTTAGGTAGCAATAACAGTAGTCTTGTCTTCAATTTCTCATCGATTAGTTTCGTGTCATTCATTTCAAGTAGTGAATAGGAATTAAATTGTGAGGCGATAGCGAGCAGGCAAAGTTAGCTAGTACTTGAGTAAAATTCAAATTTTCAATTAGTTTTATTAAAATAATTACATCATAACTGTGTTATCTTTAATGAGTTTAATTTCATATTAATGAAATAAAATAAAAGTTTTCTGATTGTTATTATATAAATGTATTTACCCTTTTTTCAAAATTTAGAATTGTACATTTATATGGTCCATGAAATTAAAAAGGTTGGCAACCACTTCACTAAGGGATCTTATATTCTCAAAAGTCTGTAAGTATTATATGAGACTTATTAGTGAAAGTGTATCTTCCAATGTTTATTATTAGACGTACAACATATGGACTCTCTTGAACCCGAATTAAAAAGACATTATTAATAAATCAAAAATAGATGGAGGGGGAGGCATCCATCAGAGGCAAGTGGAGAACTATGAAAATCTCGTCTGTTTTGTTATTGATTGTAGAATTGTTAAGGATAGTTTGTATTACAAGGTGACTGCAGACGAAAATGGTGGACAAATGATAAAAGAAGAGAGCGCCATTAAACTTGCACCGGATAGAAGGACACTGAAAATAGATATCTTATGATAATGATGATTGAGGGTCAGCATTTAATAATTGCTAAATTCACCTTGCGCATGGATCCTGATTTGGATGAGATATAGACGATTATCACGTCTTTGGAAGTACCCACACTAACAATTAATCTATATAATAAAAGTTAAAGGATATGTGTTTTGTTTGCTTCAATAATCACATATGAAATTTAATTTTTATAAGCAAAGATACGGAAACTTAATCTTGATAATGTCTGATAATAATAACAGAAGAAATATTTTTTTCACTTTTAATATCGACACAAAAATATTCCCTTATTATTATAAGTAATAGTAGTAGTAATATTACTATTGTTATTAGTAATAGGATCATTATGATTATTATTATTAGTAGTAGTAGTAGTAATTTAATTTTGTCTTCTTTTTCTTATCAATTAGTTTTATCTTCTTTTTCTTATCGATTAGTTTTGTTTCAATGATTTCAAATAGTAAATAGTAATTATATTGTGAAGCAATAGTGAGCGAGGCAGGCGAGCCATTGTGTAACAAACAGTAACAACAATACATGTTATGAATAAAAGCGACAAAAACATGATTAACGAAGAAAACATATTTATATATTTGAAAATTTACAGATGATTGATATTTTGTGTGAGAGGATTGTTCATGTCTGCGTTTGAATAGTTAAATATTCTTGTTTGTAGAATGTTCGAAGTGAGAAAAAAGTATGAGAGCTAGAAGTATGTATCTGCTTGATTAGAGTTTAATTTTGTGTGCATCTGCTTTTTATACCTTTTTCACTGTAGGGAAAGCGTAGGTAGCGGTTCTTTAGTGCACTTCTACCCTCACCGTGGACGCTGTTGTCATCTTGGTGTGACATTGACATGGGTATGTCAGCCTAACAAGACTCACTTTTTGGTTAATGAGCGATTGTTATATATATATATATATATATATATATATATATATATATATATATATATATATATATATATATATATATATATATGAGAGGCTTCCAAAGAAGATGTTTCAAACGAGCAGGAATAATTGTCATAGGTCGAGAATTCACAAGTTAACATGTACATGTGCGCTTATGTTTTTATTTTAGGACTTCATGTTGAGATTGTTCAGACGTTGGCAAAGCAATTGATTTCAATGCGTCCCATTTCCACTCGGTTCAGAAAAAGGAAGAGGTGAAAGGGAAAGAAGAGGACGGAGTAAGCTGAACGAAAGGAGAAAGAAAGAGAGTAGCTCATACAAGCTAGTATCCTTTTTACACTTGCTCGTCTTGCATGCCGATTTACTAATATACCACAATTTCACTTACAGAGTTACTCCTAATATTAGTGCAATTGGTGTTATTCTAGCAGAGAATCTTGCTGCTGCTTTAGTGGCGTTCAACTGGTAAGGTATTTTAGTGGACAATACTAGTACAAACACTGATAGTGATGTAACGCTTATTACAGCATTGTGGAAAAAACTTAAAAGGAAGTTGCACACCTTTAGCTGTTTACTTAATAAAAATGACATTTTATTTAGAGCTATTAGGTAATTAGAACCACTAGTATATAAAATAGATAGTTGAGAATAACAGGAAATGAAAGGTCATCCGGTGCGAACTTGATGAAGCCGAGGGTAAGATATCTAGACTGTGGGAATATAATAGAAATCGATATGACGTCACATCGTTTAAAATGATTAATTAGTGATTTATAATCGCTTTCTTTCTCTGTCTCTCTCTCTCTCTGTCTGTCTGTCTGTCTGTCTGTCTCTCTCTCTCTCTCTCTCTCTCTCTGTCCACCTCAACTGGTCAATGATTTGGAACAAAGATAAAGTTGAATAAATGTCTACTATCTCCCATCAGCCCTTGTCTTGTGTTAGTCCTTTTCGAGATATGAAATAACTTATTTGCAGGTGGTGTTCCCTCACTCAGGAAAGATCATGCAGAAGCACATACAAAAAAAATATGCAGCGACCAAGGTAGGAATAACATTTGTGGACTTTAATGTTTTCGTAATAATTACGGCAACTGGGTTGCTGCGTGTGTGGTACAAGGTTGAAACCCAACACCATTTTGAAATACATTGATGGAAATACAAGAAGCCAAACTATTTTTATTGGTTCTCTAAGGGACATTTATTGTGTAAGTGATTATCAGGACTTTACCCAGATAGAATTTTCCATTAACAGTTGACCATTTAATAATGTATATCTTGCTGCAAAGGCAATGAATAATTAAGGTGTTGACAAGTGGCTCCTTTTATAATATAGAGTAGAAAATTCTCAAGAGGAAGTGAACCCTAGATTTGCTGCATAGAAAATTCGCTCTCTGATTCAAAGAGGATGGCTAACTATAGTCATTAGGTTAATATACTTGTCAAGCCAAGGTGCATGCCCACCAAAAATATGTGATGAATAACGCAGTCTCAGAAAATTGATATCACATTCCAACTAAATAAACATCCATTTCAAAAACATTAAGATCCTTTTCTAAATAAATAAAAACTCTAAACAGATTACATTATTTGGATTATTCGGACTACTATTCTCATCTAGATTGTTATTTTCACAACGTTTCGGCCGATGTAACCTTCGACCTTCTTCAGGTGCATCTTTTTGAACTTGGAGATCTTCATGTCGAATTTGGTAATCTATACGGAATTTCGAACTGAACCCTTTATTTAATTGATGGAGATAGATGGTTCTCGTTTCGTCAACCAACACCGGATAGAAGTGTTAATTACCGATTATGTTATTCTTAGTCAAGATTGGACCTTTAACCTCTAGAAGGCTATCATTAGAACTGATTGTTAAGTAACATCTTTATCCGTTGCGCCACAAATTATTAATCCTCATCTCAAACAATTGTGAGTACCTAGGTCAACATAAATGACGACACAGTATATAACAGGTTTTTTTTTGTGTTTGCTGCTGGCTTATTTTAATCTCTATATACCTAAGTATATACCTAATTATGTTTGTACGTTTATATATTTATATGTACAGGATTTTACCCTCATTAACCTATCATTATGAATTTTGGAACACATTTGCTGGCGTAATAGTGGTTAATGTGGGCTATATTTAGTTTAATTTAGTTTTATGAAAAGTAGGTAAAATGTGTGGAAGCTCTTTGAAAAAAATTCAGATATTTCCGATTTTTGCGAAATTTTACCAATAGGAATTAGACATAAATTAATAAATATTCGCAAAATGTCAGTTTCTTTGGAATATTTGAATGGGAATTAGGGGCCATAATATTTGAATGGGAATTAGGGGCCATAATATTTGAATGGGAATTAGGGGCCATAATATTTGAATGGGAATTAGGGGGCATAATATTTGAATGGGAATTAAGGTGTATAATATTTGAATGGGAATTAGGGGCATAATATTTGAATGAGAATTAAGGTGTATAATATTTGAATGGGAATTAGGGGCATAATATTTGAATGGGAATTAGGGGGTATAATATTTGAATGGGAATTAGGGGGCATAATATTTGAATGGGAATTAAGGGGTATAATATTTGAATGGGAATTAAGGGGTATAATATTTGAATGGGAATTAGGGACATAATATTTGAATAAGAATTAGGGGCCATAATATTTGAATTGGAATTAGGGGCCATACTATTTGAATGGGAATTAGGGGCATAATATTTGAATGGGAATTAAGGGGTATAATATTTGAATGGGAATTAGAGGGCATAATATTTAAATGGGAATTAGAGGGCATAATATTTGAATGGGAATTAGAGGGCATAATATTTGAATGGGAATTAGGGGGCATAATATTTGAATGGGAATTAGGGGGCATAATATTTGAACATTCTAAGATTTGCATTAAATTTGACCCATAGTCATTAGACATAAATTAAGCAAAATTCTCTGAATTTAATTTTTTTCTGAAGACACCTTAAACATAAGGCTTAAATTTTAGACAGTTTCTAGAAGCAAAATCATGTAATGGAATTTGATCAAAATTAGAATAATGATTCTCAATATATTATGTCTTGATTTTAATCTCCATAAGTGGAAATAAAAATGGTGTAAAACTGTTCTGTTCAGGGGAATTAATTCGTCTAGTTTATTTATGAATGAGTATTAATATTTTCAAAATTAATTTCAATTTACTAGATGAATAAATAGAACAATCAGTTTTAGATTTTAATATTTTGGAAATTGATCTTAATTTTGTTTTAAATGTTGTTGGTTGGTTTGAAATTAAAAGGCCTAATAAATTCTACAAACAACAATTTCAGTCGCTGTTGCTTCATTCTCCCGATCAAATAGAAGATATATATCTTCTATTTGATCGAGAGAATGAAGCAGCAGCGACTGAAATACCGATTTTTGTCCCTAAAAGAAACTTTAGTTCAAACCCAAAGAAAAAAAGAGCTGTAGGTATAGATAAATGCAGGATGTTGAATTGCGATGAGAAGAAAAGGAAATAACAACCATATATTAGTTGAATTATTTTATTTATACAAGTAATAAAAATGATATACAAAACAGTGGGTTTAAATATAAACATTAAATTGACAGAAAAGGGCGCTTGTGAACTTGTGCTTTCATGCATTCATATCTTGAAGAAAAAATGTCCTTTCAACATGTTTCACGCTTCAGGTCCCAATTTTGTTCGCCTTTTTCTCTTGTGATAGCCATCTTGTAAGACAGTTTTCTGTTACCCGACGTCGACTATAGTAGTGGGAAAAGGAAAAAGAGGAGATCCCAAGCGTTTGACTTCATGTAGGTTTGTTCAAGTGACACCTAATGGAGTAGTGATTGCATTTACCAATCGACCAATCCACATGAACCTTAAATGAACAAGTAACCGCAATCACATTCACCAATCTAAACGCATCTTACAAATCCCAATAAATGTAGCACAAAAATGCTACAGCACGATGATTTTGTTTTGCTGCCAGAAAATATTATTTTCTCAATATTAAAGTCAGATGAATTGTAGAGGAAGGAAAGGTTATAGAAATATAACCATATATGGGTAAATTTTCTAATAAAGCATATGCATTTTTTTTAAAAGGAGCGAGCTACCAAAGATCATCATCATCATCGTCATCATCATCATCATCATCATTAGCAACAGCAGCAGCTTTTTTCTTCTTCTTCGCTTTAACATCAAAACTAACTAATCTTTTGCAAGATCTTTATTTATCTCTCATTCTTTCAAATCCTTTCTTATCACTTTTCCCATTTTTTCTATGGCCTCCCTTGCCAACTGACCCTGCTACATCAACTGTTCTACATCTACTAACCCAATAACTCTCATCTATTATTTCAATGTGGCCATACCAACGAAGTCTCATGTTCTGCACGTATCTCTCTATACTTTCCAGATTTAATTTTCCTCTAAGCCTGTCTTTAAGACTCACAGCACACATTCATCTTATCATTCACATAACATTTCTCTCCATGCAACACATATCTTTAACCCTCACCTGCAATGTTTCACATCTACACATCATCACACTTCGCACACCTGCCTGATAGACTCTTCCCTGGATCAACAACAGAAACATGAGTAACAATAAAAAGAGATGGTATATTTTCTAAGCATTGATTCATACTTAGAATTTTGGTTTGAATGTATTTTTCATTGATTGTATCCAATACAATAAATATAAATTTTATCTGGATTTATCTGTTGGAAAAGTAACATTTTGAAGTCATTTGGTAAGAAAATATATGTGGAAATTTAGTATTTCTGTGTATTTTAGGATATGACTTTTAAATCTAAAATATCAAACATTGGTAAAGTCTAAGAATCGAATTGTTGGTGCCAGTTTTTATTAGCTGTGCCCTTTCGATTTTCTAAAAGAAATGAAAAATTAATCTGTTCTAACACACATCAGTTGGTACCAGTCAAAATGGTCATCCAGCTTATGAGAGGATGAAAAAACGAGGAGTGATAATACCATCAAGACATCCACTGGAAGTGAATGGAATGGACTAAAATGTGGAGTAGACTTATTGTCACTCAGATTCCATGGAAAACCACTGGTAGTTATCAGCGAGAAATCACTTGTAACAATAATAATGGAATGAAATGGATACTACTGGAAACTAAAACACAGACATTACTACCCCAATTTATGTAGTTCTTTATTATATCAGGATAAATGCTTCATAGAGAGAGAGAGAGAGAGAGAGAGAGAGACTCTTACTTTTCATGTGTGTCTCATTTGCCCTCTAATGAAAAACTCACTTGCGTTGTTAAAAACACCCATTAAAAAATCTCCCAGCATTCTATATCGATCACGTGATTTCTGCCACTTTCGTTATGACCTTTGGCCCATACATTTCCATATATCTCACATTTGAACTTTGATTCTTGTGATAGCCAGAATCTTGTCTGTCATTTTTACTATCAGCTGTCTTGGGTGAGTTGTCTTATAATGGAACAGTGCAAGCATTGACGATCGCATACATGATACTATTAAAGGATTTGTGGACTACATACAACAAAATACAACGAGACTGATTAGCACCATAAAAGACAGTAGCAAACACTACAGAGTAAAGGGCAGTAAGATGAGAAAAATCAGAAAAGAAGCAACTACATGGACTACTTATAAGAAAAACCAAAGAAATTGGCCACTAGAAAACATAGACACGGCTGCAAAAAAGACACATGTACAGAGAAACAGAATTGCAAGCTGCAGAAAACAACGTGATTATAATAAGACAAGATAGAAAAAAACTCTGGAAAACAAAACTGGACGAAGTAGTAAACCATATCATAATGAATGCAGCATACAGTCTCAAAATAAAAATTAAATATTAAAAGAGATATGATTGTGTTTGGTGCAAACGACACCTTGAACACACAGAAAAAAGGTGCACACAACAGAGACAGTATAAGAAAATGAAAGGCATGACATCTTGTAGGAGTTTATCATTGTGTCGTATTAGTGGTACACCAGCTTCATTTTGTGTCACACATGGACGATTGGGGTAAGTTGTGGTTTGTTGCAATCACCACAAAAACAAGTTATATGTTTCCGAACCGTGTAAGATTTCTATTACACAATGTACTTAACCCCCATTGATTCGGGGCTGCGACTTGACAGCAGCTATCACTTAGACGCCTGGTTTGTCCCAAATCAAACTGGAGAAAAAAGGCTAGTCTCACTTCTCGGCCATGACGTCACACACAATTTCTTTTCCCTCGCCCCTTAATATAGAACATGGCTGTAAAATAACAATGTAATTCTTACAAAAGCAATGTTTATCTATCGCCATTCCTGAAAGAGTGAAAACAAAAAATGTATGTTAATACAATGAACTGTCTTTATGTGTGTATAATTATCAGCCACAAACAAGATCCGGCTATGAAGATGTTCTCCCAGCTGAGGAGGAAGCGTCCCCACCAAAATTATTTTTACCAGACAAGAAAGTTCTGATCAACAAAAAGCCTAATGGGCACAAGAACAGCCTAGTCATTAGCAAACAATAATAATCATGTACAGAAGGGACGGTCGTCCCGTGCATCAAACTATCTTCCTCTCTCATAATATTTCTCAGTACTAGGACTTATACTTCAGTCTTAGGGGCATACAATTAATGAGTTGGCCCAGGACACCACCGGGGCATCAGCATACCTCTGCATGCTACTGATCATGGAATATGGATAATGGTTTCGGCCGTGTGTCCCTATTTACTTGCTCTCCACCAGGGCAAAGTTAAACACAAGGGTGGTTTTTTATGTGGGGAAAATCCAGCTCCCAAAAAAAGGGCACTGTAGATTGGAACAAAGATAAACATTGCCTCAGTTTATAAGGTTTCTATGAATGACTGTCAAAAATCGGTGTCCAGTCAATCAAGGGCGAATTAAAGCAGACGTAGATAAGTTCTAATTTTTTCTTTCTCTTTGTATTTTCTTTATTTTCTTTATTTATGCATTAATTATTTATGTATTTTTGTAACCATATTTAATTTGTTTGAAAAGAACCCAATAAATAAAACAAAGCTTTCCTACGCTTCCAATTTATCCTTCTTATTACTTATTATGAGAGGGGAACCTATCTTTAATTTTATTTTTATTTCTTTGGAAGAGAGTAAAAATTTTCTATCTACATACACTCCTGATCAAAAATTTAAACCACTTGAAAATCTTTTAAATAAACCTTTTTCTTAAGGATAGATTTTAAACTCCTCCCACATAAAGTTACCAATACTACAATCTAAAAGGTTATGGAAAGAAAAAGCTACATTTCAAACATTTTATTTTTATAAAATGAGGCCTTTTACACTTGATCAAAATTATAAGACCAAGGGTATATATTGAAAGTGATTACAATGTTTTTATTTCAGTTAGAGATTAGCAATCACTGCATAAAGGTGTCACCATACCTAAAGCAAGCAAACTTACCGAAGTTGAGCGTGCTCGAATTCTAGATTTCCATAAGCAAAGTTTGTCACAGCGGGCGATCGCAGCTAAGGTAAATCGCAGTAAAACTGTGATTTGCAACTTTTTAAAGAACAGTGAGGATTATGGAAAAGCAAAATCCACTGGTAGGCCCCAAAACATTTCTCCTGCATTGAGTAGGAGAATAAGACGAGTTGTTGTGAAAGACAGTGGACTTTCCTCTAGTCAAATTAAGGCAGTCACAGATTCTGATTGCAGTTCAGTAATCATCAGACGACATTTACGACAAAAAGGCATGGTAAATAAAAAGCGTATACAAACTCCTCGGCTGCTTCCATGCCACAAGGTTGACCACTTAAGGTTTGGTCGTGAATACCATACATGGAAGTGGAAGAAAGTCTTGTTTTCTGATTAGAAAAAAATTCAATCTAGATGGTTCTAATGGCTTCCAACGATATTGGCATAACAAAAACACGCCTCCTGAAATTTTCTAGATACGTCATAGTGGTGGATGGTCCCTAATGGTATGGGGTGCCTTTTCTTACAGAGGGACGATGGAGCTCCAGGTGGCGCAGGGTCGTCAGACAGCGGCTAATTATGTCAGCATGCTACAAAAAGCATCGTTTGTGTAGGAATGGATAGTTATTCCAACAGAATAATGCTGCAATCCACGCTGCACGACGGACTTTGACCTTTCTACAAGAAAATGGGGTCCATCTCTTGGGACATCCTGCATGCTCGCCGAACTTGAACCCAATTGAAAATGTTTGGGGATGGATGACAGGAGATGTTTATCGAAATGGCAAACAATATTCAGCAAAAAATGAAGCCATCTTCAGAAGCTGGAGCAACATCCCCCGCACCTTAATGGAAACGCTTATTTCTAGCATGCGCCAAATAATTTTTGAAGCCATCAAAACCACTAGAGGTAGAACTCATTATTAAATTTGGTTGTTGAATGTTTTCATAAACTTTTTGTACAATGTCGTAGAATTTTTTCTTCTGGCTTTATAATTTTGATCAAGTGTAAAATGCCTGATTTTATGAAAATGTAAATTTCTGAATAAAATGTTTGGAATGTAGCTTTGTGTTTCCATAACCTTCTAGATTGTAGTATTGGTAACCTTAAGTGGGAGAAGTTTAAAATCTATCATAAAAAAGGTTTATTTTTACAGATTTTCAAGTGGTCTTAGATTTTTGATCAGTAGTATATATATATATATATATATATATATATATATATATATATATATATATATATATATATATATATATATAAAACAGTTTATATTATATTCCAATAACCATGGTTTATTTTATTACTTTTATTTTTATTTTTTCACATTTCCAAAAAATTAAAATTTCTGTGAGATATATTTTGAACGGTCCGTTTCATTTGTCTTGTACCAAACAACATTTGTATGTCAATATCGTCTCTGCAACAACTACAAAATCATCAGAAAACAATTCACAAAGAGTAAAAAGGTCTTGGATTAGAGTGTCTTGAAAACACCTACACTATACATCAGTTTTCTTTTTAGGGTGAAAACAAGCAAAAAAAAAACAAATAAAAATTGAGAGAAAACACTCACACGTGTGAGATCCAACAATTCCGCCATTTTGAATTTTTCGTTCAAAGCTAGTATCTCCTAAACATTAGTCCGAACAACTTTAAAATTTTAATTCGGTAATATTTCCTAAATTATTTAATAGGTTCTATAATTTATTTATAAAGTTCCAGTTAACTTGAAGATAATTTATTTTTACTAAAGTTACTTCAATGTTTATTTAAGTCGTTAGGGTGCGAAACTCATTTAGGTAAAGTATTTTAGAGATAGTTTCATAATGTCAGCCGTCCATTCAATCATCCATTAAAAATATTTATTCTACATCGGTGTTTTTATGGAATGTATATAGTATTTATTAATAAATCTTTTCTTAACGATATTTAGATAAGCTTAATTTCCCAGGATTCTACACTCAAGTAGTAAGTTACTAATTAAAATGCGAAACTAAGGGGGGGGGTCAACTCACGGCGAAATATATCCTCCAGTAAGTCAGACAACAATTCCAAAATACCGAAGAGGGCATCAAATATTTATTTATTTATTTTATTTCTTAAAATATTCTGAGGATTCAAAAGTAGTTTTACGGGCATCTGTACCTAAAAAATTAATCTTTACTACGTTTAACATCCAATTCATACTATCAAGTGAACAGCGAATGTAAACATTAGGGTCTCACTTCAATGTTTACACCTATTATTTGGTCGTGTTCCTCCTACTGTTTATGCATCAATATGCCTATTAATATACATTCACAAAGATATTTAGTATCTATCAATAAATGTATACCATATACACACATATGAACACACACATACGCACACACACACATACATATATATATATATATATATTATATATATATGTATACCCATACACATATGTACACACGCACATAGAAATATTACTTCGGTATAACATGTACGATAAAAACTAAGTATTTCTTTTTCTTTTAAAAACTAAAATTAAGTGCATATAGGTTGTTTAAGAATAATGTCAAAATCCCATTTCACTCTAAACAATTAACGTGACTAAAGTAGGAATTAATCCATCCTTGTTTATTTTTCTACGATGAAGCTTGGTGTTTCCTAAAAACTAAAAGTTAAGTGCAAATAAGTTGTTTCAGAATAATGTCAAATCCCATTACACTCTAAACAATTAACGTGACTAAAATAAGAATTAGTTCATCCTTGTTTATTTTTTTACGATGAAGCTTGGTGTTTCCTTTTTCTTCTATAACCTTAATTAAGTGAAAAATAGGTTATTTAGAAATAATGCCGAATCCCATTTCACTCTAAATGATTAACGTGACTAAAATAGGAATTAACCCATCCTTATTTATTTTTCTACTGCCACACCACTATGGTTCCAAGTATCTAAGGGGGTCACTAAATGTTTATACATTTATTTTATTTTGTTTTTATATATAAAATGATTTTTTTTTTAATCCTACTTTCTCTATTATGAGGATACATAAGTAGTTATAGGACATCAATACCTAAAGTTACTCGTGCTTACGTTTTAAATGTAATTCACATTACCGTGCGAATACCGACAGGCACTATTGCGCATATCAGTTCCCACTTTTATTGTATGCTTCTAATTAATATTAGGTTATGCGTACTCTTACACCCATCTATCAACATGCCCACCTGCATACATACATTAAGAGACCGGAACGCAAAAAATGCAACAAGCAACATCTCCATAAAAACTCTGCAAACCATCTCTACGGAAATGGTTGTATTTCAACACACTACAAGCCCCTAAAAACATGTGTTAAACAATATGATACCAAATAGTTTCTTATGATTTCCATTAAAGCACGCTTACCATATATATTTCCATTAAAGCAATCCTACCATATATATATATATATATATATATATATATATATATATATATATATATATATATATATATATATATATATATATACACACATGGTGGATTTTTTTAATACTTGCGGGGCTCTGAAATACCTGGCGAGTACACGGACGCAGGATAACCCGTCTCAGTGTGATGGATCCGTAGACTTTGTCAAGTCATCCATCTAGGAGAAGGAACACTCTGATATAAAAACTGTGCTACTGACTACTTACGTCTGAGCAGCAAACCGTTGGGGGAAGAAGGTTTCCTTATTACTGATCAACAACATTCCTAAAGCTGGAGTCTCGGACAAAATATCCGGTTTGCAAACCTAAAATTGTTAAACAGTAGATGGGCTATCCCCCAGCCTTTGCACAGAGACGCCTCAAAGACACCCAACTTGTTTCCTGACTAGGATAATAAACGCTGTCTCTCTTTCTCTCTATCTGAGCAACTTAAGGAAATTTGTTTTGTCACTAAGTCTCACATGACTAGTCTGGGTAGCTCTTTGTCTGGCTGCTGTTTCAGACTGGTAGTACAGGAGCCCTAAATCTTAGGTAGCGCTAACAGCACATCTGCTGTTAGTGCTACCTAAGATTTAGGGCTCCTGTACTACCAGTCTGGACAGTTGTATGATATTGTGGGTAAATGTAATGATTTCTATGTAATTATTTTTATAGGTGATTTTCAGCTCGTTGTTATTGAGCTTACTATTATTTTTAATTGTTTCACTTCCTAAGTGATTGAGATGCAGAAAAACTGCATTATTAGTCGTCCTCATTTCAAAGGTCGTATTTTTTTGTTTTTGATATATATAATAAATGTATACGTACATAAAAGTACATAGAAATCATTACATACTTGAGTGATAAAAATCGTACATATTTCTACACAGAGCGTCTTGGCCCAGTGGTAGAACGCTGAACTATAGACATCAACATCGAGGGTTCGATCTCTGTCTAAGTTAGCCATGATGATGGCGGCTGTGAGTCAGAAACACGTGTCCATGGATTACATTTATGTACGCATACATTTAATATATATATCAAAAACAAAAAATACGGCCTTTGAAATGAGGACGACTAATAATGCAGTTTTTCTTAGGAAGTGAAACAATTAATAATAATAGTAAGCTCAATAACAACGAGCTGAAAATCATCTATAAAAATAATTACATAGAAATTATTATATATATATATATATATATATATATATATATATATATATATATATATATATATATATATATATATTAGAGTATCGTGTCAACGTTTGCTTCATGATTAGATGTATATTCATATCTTTATAGGTGTAATCTGTCAACCGAAAATCATTAGCGCACAAGTGGGAGCAAAAAAAGTATAATAATAGTGAATAAAAAACTGAGAATGCATAAAAAAACGTAAAACTTACAATTTCGTGCCGAATTTATTAGACGATTTTAGAAACAAAGTAAAGTAAATATCAAATTCAGTTTTTGTCTGTAGGAAATTTCCGGTGACCATTCCCTTCTTCAAGCCTTCTATGAGGTGTGAACAGAGTTTTTAAAAATGGCGAACTAAAATTAATATTATTTTTTATTATTTCACAAACTGGCTACTAGGATTCGCCTCATATATGGGGGCTCTTGTTGTCTGTTTTATTTACGGTACACAATTATTGGGAAGGAAATATATATATATATATATATATATATATATATATATATATATATATATATATATATGAAAAATATTTGCTGTTGTTTATTATCTACGGACGTATACGTTTCGTCTCTTTTCAATCAAGACTCTTCAGCGTAGAAGTATGACTATTCACTACCGGTCACTCGGTTCGAAACCCTGGATTATAAGTATTTTTCAACTCCAATCCAACGTCTTAAACCTCGCGGCCAATATTTGAACAGCTGATAAACTGTGGTAGTTTAAACACATTAAAGCGGCGATAACGACACAGGCATTCTACTTATAATAAGGAATGATGCATTATAAAGCAAATATATATCTATATATATCTATATCTATATCTATATCTATATATATATATATATATATATATATATATATATATATATATATATATATATATATATATATATCAACAGCTCTACACATATAACTGACCATCAGTCACTGCCTGTGACTTTTTTACTTTGATCCTATAAAATATTTTAAAAACATTTTTCTATTTAAATGCACGTCAACGTAATAAAAAACATAGAAGAAATTATGAAATTTAATGAGTTTCTTTAATGGATGTCCACTGATTGTAGTGGTTTCTTCTTTTCAAAATGACATTAAAAGGATTTTTCGATTTTTTAAGGAATTTGGAAACATTTAAAGTGTCGAATCGAAAGTCAATTCTAGCAAATCCCTATGTATCCCAAGAGTGAAACTTGTGGTAGCTATTTAATTTTCTAAAAGGAGAAAATTAAAAATGACATTCAGTTTAAAAAAATCATAATAACTTGAAAAAATAACTTTATGAAACTAAAACGAAAGTAAAAAGACTTCCGAGCAACGTGAGATAGGTACAGCTAGTTAGCTACAAAAGTGAAACAGCTAATTTCTCTCTCGCAATCTGTATCTATCTTTCTGCCTTTCTTTTATTGTTTAAATACTTCCTCAGTATGACAAGATTACCCGGGGGTGATCGGAAAAATAGGATATTAAATAAGAATTGTAGCCTGAGTGGTAACGAGGTGTAAGTCAGTGTTGTGTGTAAACGTCGCGTTTGGAATACGACTGTGATTGGCCTGATAATATTAACGTTTGAGACTAAAATACAAATTTTAAACATTTTATTGTTTTTATTTTGAGGCATGCCGATTTGAGGAATGTATGAAAAACAATTGTCAGAATTACGTCACCTATCGACAGAGAATCGGGGAAAATATCAGAGCAGATTTGCCGATTGAAGTGAGCGGATGTCCTGTCTTTTGTTCTTTCCAGCTGGGAAGTAGAGAGTTGACTGCACCTGTAAGGCAGGAGTGTATGAAGGGAATGTCGATATTCTACTGCAATGCATTATAAGCTGTATATACCAAACATCTTTCTTGTTTCAATTCTTCATTTTGATACAGCACCTTTCAGATGTTTTAATTAGTAATAAATCATGTAATAAATAATCAAATATCAAATGTTTAAATTTTAGTGACGATGTTGAAACGGAAATGTAGCCATTACTTTGTAGTTCGTAGTACATCTTTTTAAAAATAAAATATTCAGTAATAGAATTGTTTTTTCTCTGTGGTGGCCCTCTTTCCTCTTCCTTGTAATCTATCTTTCTTTGTTTGTCTTTCTCGCGATATGAACTTGTTTATTTTTATATTTTGTATGTTTAGTCGGACAACGCGCACTGACTTCCCTTCACTTTCTATCGCTATGACCCCTTCTCTCTCTCTTTGAACGCGCGCTGTATCCCCCCCCCCCCTCTCTCTCTCTCTCTCTGCCTTCCTCTATTTTTCTATCGCGCCCCTCTCTTTATCGGTCTCCGTTCCTCTCTGGCTGTAGCCGTACGCTTAAAACGATGTCAAACGGGAAATGTTCAGGTACGAAACGAAAACGTATTCATAAGGTTTTATTTAACAATAGCTCTTAATAAATACTGTAATAAATACTCGAGTAGCAAATGATTGAATCTAGTTGTAAGTAATCGAATTTGTTTCCCCCCTCTCCCTCCCTCCCTCTCTCTCCTTCTCTTTCTCTCTTACCATCTTCCTCGCTACCTATCTCTCTGTAGCTGTCTGTATCCCTATATGGACTTGTTTTTTTAATATTTTTTATTTGGTTAATAATGATTAAAAACTATAATATATGTATGTCACTTATGGCAGATCAGACATCGGTGAGAGGAGTGGACATTGATGGAAAATGCTAGCTTGTATTAGTTACCCATTCTCTCTCTTGGTTCGTTCGGCTTACCCTTTCCTCTTCTTTCCACTTCTTTTCTCTTCATTTCTTTCTTTCTTCTTGAAGAGGGAATCACAGAGGTCATTTGCTAATAAAATAAGTACATACAGATTTTGACACAGAGTGCGAACTGAGTGAAAAGGGTTTACACGTGTTTTTTTAATCTAAATGAAACTAGTAATTGTGAAATGAAACACATATAAACAACTGAACTTGTCAACGAGATTAGAGTTATTCTTGACGACACGGACGACGCGCCTTGACTCTCATCAACAACTATTGCCCGTCCAAGAAACACAACTTGTAGTGCCAAGCCGAAAACCCACTTTAAGCACAGCTGCTGTCTACTCAATAACAGCTTAACCCAAGTATGTAATCACAGACACACACACACACACACACACACACACACACATACATGCATGCACAACAGAACTTGAAAACAAACTAAACAGGGTGCGAACTCAGTGAAAAAGGTTTACACGTGTTTTTAATCTGAGTATAACAAGTAGGTGTGAAATGAAACACAAATATAAACAACTGAACTGGTCAATGAGATCAGATATCTTCTTGGCGACACGGAACGATGCATTTCGGCTATCAATGAAAGCAGTAACAATAACAAGAAACACCCATCGACTCGAAATGCTAAACCGAAAATCCACTTCAAGCTCTAAGCACATCTGCTGTCTCCCCAATAACAGCTTAACACAAGTATGTAATCACACACACACACACATGCACACACACACACACACACACACACACACGCACGCACGCACAACGGAACTTGAAAACAAGTTGAACGTTCATGTCTTTTTCCTATTCAAGAACTTCTCAACCTTCAACAAATTTTGATCTTTTATAATTTACATCTTTGTAAAATTGTTGTTATATAAATGTTTTATTCTTTAACTAACATTTTTTCTTTTTTATTAACAAAATTCTATTGTTAAAATTGATAACTTGCTAAAGAGTGATCCATTCTAAAACATGTATGTCTTTATTGATCTGGTTCATTCGCCAATTGAGCTACACATATATTAATTGTTATCGTTCTACTTGGTAATCCCTAAAGTCATGAGCGTCGTCTAAAATACACGATCTAAAGCCAGGAACCAAGGCGCCGCACACTCTTGTCCGATACCTTCGACTGATTATTCAAAGAAACAAATGTAGCAATTAGGAAAAAAAGGGAATTATGTATTTGATTTACTATTATTTGATTTTCAACAAACACTTTTAATTTCGCGACTGGTCCTTTACAGGAATTTGCAATACACACGAATAAATAAAATAATAATAAGCGAAATAGAAGAGGAGATACTTACCGAACATAAACATGGGCAGCGAAAGTAGTTCAGCCGAGAATCAATATCAGTGTATTTGCTGATAATGGTAAAATAGTTTTAAAAAGGCGTGATTTTTAAAGTAATTTTTATTTCTTTTACTTTGCAAATTATGGATTTCGTAAGTAAATATTATTTTAAAAGATCATTTAATTATTACGGTTGTGTTTGGTTTTATGCTGACCGACACAGGTACTTCAGAAGTCTGTCTACAGTTTTCTTAGCCAGTATAACGCTCTCAGAAAAAAATCTTGCCAATAACATGGTTAAAGGAAAAACAAAAAAATAGACTAGGTCGAATCAAATACCTATATGTCAGAGGGATTGCTATTCGGTTTGATTTTTAAAATCCGACAAACTATATATATATATATATATATATATATATATATATATATATATATATAGCATTATATCAAGTGAAATAATAAAATAAGGTGCGAATCAAATTTTATTAGAATTCAATGTTCCTTAAAGTCCTTAACTTAACTAGAGATCACATAAAGTCCTTAACTTAACTACAGATCACATGAATGCAGCCCATAATCAAACTCCACAACTGAGCATTATGACTAATTTGCACCATAATGCTATACCTAATAATTCTACTATCCATCTTCCTCATCAGCAAGCCGAAAATGATATGGTAGTTAACGATAACGCTAACAATAATATACAATCAATTAACCAACCTAATCCATATCATGAAAATACAGTAAATAGAAGTAGACCCGTGAATAGGAATATAAATGGCTCAGGAACAATAGTAAACCCTAAGATACACACTTATATTGGGGCCAAAGCAAATCTAATTAAAACCCGGATATTTATGCATAATTACTCCTTCAATAACGATGTCGGCAACAACAAAACATCACTGACTACTTTAGTTAAAAATTTAAGATCCAAAAATATTCCACACAGTATAAAATGGTCCACCCTAAAAAAATCAAACTCTTATAACCCAGGATCTAGATCTTGCAGTCTATGCAACTCAGAGGCCGTGATGATTGCCACAGCACCTAAACGTTTAAATTTAATCAACTCTAGAAATGAATTAGTTTCCAAATGTCGGTAAAGGAGGAAATTCAAATATGCACAATTAAGTCCACCACCAAACCCACCATAGCTGATTGAGTGAGTGTCGGGACCGGGAGTGTCCAGTTTTGGAAATGTGTTTGTTAAATCCTCCCTGCCCAAAAGGTTTAGATATTGAAAATGCCTAAATATCTCTTTAAAAATTTTTAAATTGCAAAAGTCTAAATTTTAAAATTTTTACATTTTTAAATTATTAAATTCTAAATATTTTAACAACTTCTTAATTTGAAATAGTTAAATTTTAAATTAAACTATTAAATTATTAAATTCTAAATATTTCAACAACTTCTTAATTATTAATTTCATACATCTCCTAAATTATTTGATAGTGCTAGATCTGTGAATTTGGTTTATATGCTTAAGGCAGACGATCAAATAGCAATTTTGGATGAGTAGATGTCTGGAGGCTTTGACCTAAATTTACACATCCTGTCTCTGTGACCTAGACTTATAATCTCAGTTATACACATAACTGATTTGACCCAGACAAGTAACATCTGGTGTGCATATAGTTGATTTCACATATCTGTCAATATATGATGACATTTTTCCTTGTTAACATAGACATTCAACATCCGTTTTGAAAACGTTTGAATCAGTAGATATTCACCTACTTTCGTGTGGCTTTCCTATCGAGAAGAAGAGGTTCTTTTTGGATTAATTACGCTGTTTACTTGATAATTTTATCGGACCCGGAAGAATAAATGGCCGAATACATCAGGTCAGTTTAATTTTATTCGAATTGGATTTAGTGGAGCTTGCATCTAACCAGGAGGAAGTTATGGTTTGCACTACCCCGATCAGCTCATAAGAACCCTGAATTTTGAACATCATAATATTCAACACCAAGTGAGTTTTCTGAACTTTTCATATGATTTGTTTTTTTCTATCGTTTTATTAATTTGCATATACCTTGTATACATTTTTCACTGTCATTTACTGCATCGATTGCAAACAGATTTCCTGCCTGGATAACTTTTTCGTTTTTGGACTACCACTCACCACCTGGATCATTTTTCAATCAACTTCCTTGATATCTTTCCTGAATATGTTTTAAATTTTATGACTTGGATGAACTGTATAGCTTTAACAAAAAAGTATGTTTTGGGCTGATATATTTGATGTTTTATATACTTTTATGTATTTTTATATATATTTTTATATATTTTCAAAGGTTAATTTTATTACCTGCAGTAATGTAATTGTGGTAATGGTCCTCTGAGGAGAAGAATTTTCTTTGAAAACTCATGAGTTAAGGACTTTAAGGTACTTTGCCTGAACATTGAATTCTAATAAAATTTGATTCGCACCTTATTTTATTATTTCACTTCATATAATGCTATTAATGCTCTATCCAGTATATTGAGCTTCAGTTTTATGCGGATGTTCATTAATTAAAGATATCAGTTGCCTCATATCTTTTGTTGGATTAACTATATATATATATATATATATATATATATATATATATATATATATATATATATATATATATATATATATATATATATGCTTGAATAACACCGAATAGGGTAAAAATAAATTATTGCATCGGTGAGTATGTGATTCCGTGTTACTTTATTTTATTTTATTCTTGCTCTGTTTATTACAATGAGTTCTCATATCCGGATTTCCTCCAAGAATTCATTTCACTCTAACACACTATATATACATATATAAATATTTAAATAAATGTTTGGAGGTACAAAATTGATAATATATCAATTTTGTACCTCCAAACATTTATTGGAAAAAAATTTGAGGAAAACTCTTTAGAGTTATTTCGACTATCATCTCGTCAGGAGAAACCGATAGTATAAATAAATCAATAATATTAACGAAAATAAAGAGCATCAGGGTGAATTGAAGTGCCAGGGAATACCGATAAGCGATTAAAATAAATTTTAATTACATAGTAATTTAAAACAATTAAAAGGGCACAGTGTGGGATAAAAACAAAAAGTCAAATGTCCCCAAAGATAGTTAACGCTTTTACAAACTCCTTCTGCCGGCACAAGGAAGGTTTATGTATAGCAATAGAAACCATATAATAGTCAAAAGAGCTCTAGACAGTTTTATGCGAATTATTTTCAAAAGGATATATATATATAGAGAGAGAGAAATATATATATTTATATATATATATATATATTTATATATATATATATATAACTCAGTGTATATTTGTATGTGACTGTGATGTTTGTGCGTTCCCTTAAAAACAAGTTAGAAAATCTACATAAAATCTAAAAGTGTATTCATGAGTAACATTTACCATGGAAGACAATGGAAGTGGTCATGAATCTCTAAATGTAGCCATATCGGGACGGAATCTCCTTCAAAACTTCAAACGTATCATATTTTGATGAAATTTATATCATATGCATAATGTTTTCTGGGGAAAACGATGGAAGTGGTCCCGAATTTATACGTTATCCTTATGTGTCGAATATCTATGTCCTCCATTTCTACGTGACCCATGAGACAGAACTCCCTTAAAACTTAAAATACTAATATCTGATTTTAATTACATTTAGACCATATGATAACTTCTTGAATCAGCACTTATTATAATCTCTGACACAATTAAACAACGTAACGGCTTCTACAATTAATCTCCTGTAATCAGAAAATTAATATTACACGTATAGAACTTGAAATTAGATCTAAACTAGTTATTTTACACCACATTCCCAACAAACTTTTGTACATAACATCGATATTAATAATAAAAAAACGAAAAAAACAAATTCATCCACTTCATAAACATGCCACATATTTTGAATTCTAACGTCTATATTTCGTTCGAGAAAAAAAGAACAAAAACATTCTGTTCACGTCATAGACGCACCACGTATTTTCAAACGTTGACTTCTATGTTTTTCTTCAAATCAGTCATCCTGAGAAAGTATTGAAATACACGTTTCATGTATGAATATTTAAACAATTTTTGGTTTTCCTTTTTTCATTTTCTTTCTCTCTCTCTCTCTCTCTCTCTCTCTCTCTCTCTTTCTTTCTCTCTCATTCGAGACAAATTTGATCATTTTTTGATATTCTTTTGTTTCAAAACCATTTGAAGCATTTAATAGCAGTAAAGTGCAATGTGTTTCTGTGTACTATTGGTGGGTTAGACAGCTGAAGATCATGCCCGACTGGAAAGCACCGATAATGATTTGCCCTTGATTATTAAGATTCAAAAATCTTTACTGCAGCTCAGTGCTTTTTGAATACCTTGAGATTGCAGCAGTGGTGAGCAGAAGGATCGTCAAGAAGCTGTAAGAAAAGGTGTGGCAAGATCCAGGCAAGATCCAGGCAAGGCACTGCAGATCTTAGTGAGAGAGATGGGCGTCAGAGTAGCGACTATGAAGTAAGCATTGAATAAAGACCTTCGCTACTCAGTCACAAGTATCACCTACTCACTCAAAAGATCCAAGAGAACCACCTTACACAAGCCAATAAACTCATCAACAAAGTCAAGCACTTAGTTGATGCCCTGGTTCTTCTCAGGAATAATTTCACAATATGCAGAAAAAAAGGTGGTCCCACAAAGTCCTAGGAATCATGAAGACCGAGTTTCCTCAAACTGTGGTAGTCTTTGGATGTGTTTCCAATAAAGTTCATATCATGCTGCCCACATCTTCGGAAAGACTCAAACTCAATTCACATAGCTATATAGAGTTGCTGTCCACTGTTGTCAAGCGTTGGGTTAAGAAGGTGGCTGCAAGTGGCTATATATGTGGCAGCAGGACTCAGCTCCGTGTCATACCTCTGCGAAAACCCAGAAGTGGCAGTCTTGGAACTTCACCAGTCCTAACATGTGCCCCCCTTCAAACTCGCCTGATTGCAAGCCCATTGACTATTATGTATGTCTTAGTTGAGAACGACACTAGCCGTACAACCTGCAACACAAATGCCCAGCTTATTACCAGGATCAAACCGATGTTTAGGTTAATGTCCTGTCTGAAGGCTGTGGCTCAGGCTCTTAGAATGAGCTGTATTTTACAAAGATCCTCTTAGAAATGCAATTTGAATTTTGAGAATACATCAATTATTGGTCAAGTTAAAGACATATGTTTGAATTTTCATTAAAAAAATCACAAATTGGATGGACGCGTCTTCAGAATAACTTATCCTTTTTTCTTTATTTATTTTCACTTTTCTTCACCCCGACCAACACATATTGCCACTGGAGTGTAATGGGCTACTGTGATAGGAATCAGATTTTGGTGGGGTGGAACCTGGGTGGGGAACTGAGAAGTAAGATATTTGTTCACATTACATTTAAATTTCTGCATGTTCGTACAATCGGGGAAACAGGGAGCAGGGAGGGAATTCTAAAGGCAAGCAGTCCGAAGAAAAAAGCTGTTATAGTAGAAAATCTTCCGGCTCTGCAATGACAGGTGAAATTTTGCTACTAGTTGGGGGGTGGATACAAATGCAGTTAGTTCATCAGAGCACATTCCGTGGAAGTACTTGTAAATCAAACACACGGATGCAATTCTGTGGCGATGCGACAGTAGCTAGAGCTTGGCAGACAGTGCTGAGCCTATTAGATTATAAATCTTTGTTTCAAACCTCAACTGATGATATTCCCAATTTATTATTATTACGATCCTTGACCAATTGCGGCAACGTTGCTACATTATACATTAAGATATACATTAATGACACAGGTGAAAAGAGACTTTTTGAATAGCTTCAAGATTTGAATATTTTAGATTAGTAAATCTGGATGACAAATTTCTGGATGAGTCTGGTGCACTATTTTCAAATAAAAGTTTAAATACATTGAAATGCAATCATAGAATGAGAATTTTTTGCTAGATAAGTAATAATAACTTATAATAATAACTAATAATAGTTTTATGGACCCAAAATAGGGGTATAATCTGACAAATTTAACAACATTTTTTAAAGCTAATTTTTAATACAACTTATTTGGGAGCTATTAGGCATATTTAGGGTCTTGATTGCCAACTCTATTGCATGAGGAGAAACAGAATTTAGGATTTTTCCCCAATGCCCGGCATTATCGACCTCCACCTCCTGAATCGTGAGAATTTTTTTAATTCTAGCTGTTAAGAGGAGACACAAAAATGTTGACATGGTTTGCCACGTGGAGTCAAAATATCAGTTAAAAGCACATAGACAATCTCTGGGGAAAATTCAACAATATTGTAGGATACTTTTGTTAAAACCTAATAATATTCGACATATTCTACTTACAACGAATTTCATAGAGAATAGATGGTGATATTGTGCAAGTCACTTTCACAGTAATTAAACAAAATGGCTCATTCAATATCTACTTGAGATTGAATCACACCTGATGTCACTATAGGGATATATTTCTCATCTGATACGATGCCATAAACCACAGATCAACACTAGAGAGCACCTGTTTAAGAAGTGTAAAGATTAATCGCCACCTGCTGACACAAGGACATTTCCAAAGAGTTAAAGAATGTATTTGCAAACTTGAAAATCTTGGAGTCTTTTGGCTACTTTTGATGCAAATAACAAATAGATAAAGTAAGTAAAGAAGATAGAAAAAGAGAGGAGAGAGAGAAAGAAGAAAGGAAAAGTAATTAAAAGAAAAAAAGAAACAAAAAAGAAAGAGAAAATGAGAAAGAGAAGAAAAAGAAAAGAAGAAAAAATGGGAAACAATAAAAATAGACATAACAGAAAAATATAAAAGAAAATATGAAAAAGAGAAAAAAGAAAAAAGAAAAAGCGACAAAAAGGACAGAAAAATAGGAAACATGAAAAAAGTAAAGAAGATAGAAAAAAGAAAGAGAGGGAAGAAATAAAAAGAAAAAAGTAAAATGTAAAATAAACAAAAATGTAAGAGAAAATAAAAATGGGAAAAAGATAAAGGTAAAAAGAAAGAAAAAGAAGAAAAAAAAGAAGAAAAAACTGAAACCAAGAAAAAAAGAAAAAAAGAAAGAAAAGAGATAAAGAAAAAGGAAAGAGAGAAGAAAAAATTAAAATGTAAAAGTAAAGAAAATAAAAAGGTAAAGAAAGGAATGAAGAAAGAAAGAAGAAAAATGAAAAGAAAAAAAAGGCTCTCCATATAAAGACATTTTCTCCATCTGTCACATACAATACAATGTGCAGATGCACTCTTTGCAACAAATGAATTGAAACCCCGAAACCCTGTTATTTACCTTTCTTTATAAGATAATTGTAAATAAGCATCCATTGAAATAAGTATTTGTATTTGCCTTGCATGCGAACAGCAATTGTGCAGCGTTCATACTTAAATGCATTCATTGTCCTTGTCCCGTATTTTGCCAGTTGCAATGTGTGATTTAATTGAGTTACCAATAGAAAATTGGTTCCACAGCACAAGTAAACATCTATACACATCACTCGAACGATAAACATGCCTTACTCCGAAAGAGGAAACAATGCTTTTTGTATGGGTACCGAGCTATTAATGACGTTTACCTCCAATACTATCTATTGAGCAACTGTTCAAATCTATTTATCTCTTTACACTGTCAAATAAAGATATATATATATATATATATATATATATATATATATATATATATATATATATATATATATATATATATAAGGAAGTAAATATGGAATAAAAATTTCAGACAAAATGGAAAATTAGTTTATGGAATAGTGGATAGGCAAACAACATGCTAGTAGAAATAGGAACACAAACACACCATTAAAGCTGAACCAAGATATTTCGGTCGATTCGTTCGACCATATTCATTTGGTAAAATAGGCTTTAGTAAACAGATCATAACTTGATATTTTATACAGTGATGTCTTCAATTGTGTAGGGGTAGGCGTTTACAACGTGATGATGATCCAAAACATACTGCAAGAACAACAAGAAAGTGGCTAAAGGCTAAGAAAATAGGGATTTCAAACGGGCCAAGTCACTTGGCCGACATTAATAGAAGATCTATGGAATAAATTAAAACTTAGAATTCATCATAGGAATCCTAAAAGTTTTATTTGTTAAGAAGAGTGGACTAAAACTGAAGTTACTTCGTGTAAGAGACTTACTTCAATTTATTTTAAATGTCTGACGACCATCATAGCAAATAAAGGGAACAATATTAAATATTCAATGTGGTTTATTGATTTGTGTCCAAAACTTTTGCAGTTATACTTTTTGTTTTCGTTTTCAATTAATGTGTCTATAAATCAACATTAGCTTATTTATCCTTACACATAGGACATTTGAAGAATATATATATATATATATATATATATATATATATATATATATATATATATATATATATATATATATATGTTAGTAAGACCATAAAACATATATATTTGTATTCAACCCGCCGGTGTAACTATTTCGCGTTGCCCGGGATGCAATATAATTATTTTAATTTGTATTTGTTTACAAAAATAAATAACATTTTACTTGTAAGGAAAGGCAAATTTTATTAAATACTTCAACTAAAAGTATGAGTTATTCCCCTTGTTGAATTTTATTTTTCAGCTTATTAGTTAAAAATGTTTGGGCTGGACATAGTAATATTTTGAACAGACTGTAGCAAAATATGTTATTATATTGCCAATAACATGGTACAACAATAACAAATGAAAATTAACTTGTCAAAAGTAAAGTTTGCTTTGTCAGCTTAAAGGCTATGTGGATTTGATTTTGAAAATCTGACAAGATAACTTTATATGTGAGATATTTTACAATTAGGTTAATTATTCATCGACACCGGCAGTTTCTTTGACAATCGGGAAATCAAACCAATAGGTTTAAATACCATGTTTACCCTTTCTTGTGCCATCTGCTGAATAAGGGCAAATGTGGTATTCTAAACCACAAGTTTGATTTCCTGATTGCAACAGATACTGCCTTTACAGATGACTAATCAACATATCACTTAAAAATATTATAATCTATCTATCTATCTATCTATCTATCTATCTATCTATCTATCTATCTATATATATATATATATATGGGTCAATATTTTTTCGTTTGTGTGTTATACAAATCATATGTTAACAGTTAGAACATTTAATTAAGTTTCAATAGGGGTTGAGTTTTTCAAGGAATCTAAAGCCACAATTGAAATTTTCCTTAGATTTCACCTGGGGTCACTAAAGGCAATTATTAGTAACGTCCATAAAATAACTGAGATATATTACAATGTAACGAAAGAAAATTCATTTTTTTAAATAGACTTTTTTCGTTTCTTTGAAAGGAATTAAAATTAAACAAAGAATATCTCAGTGAAGAATATATGTAAAAAAGGTTTTAACATTTAAATAATCATTTTTATTTGTATTTTTAAGATTTAAAATAATTAAATAAAAATAATTCGTTTCGATTCATTAAAGACATTTGCTGTTTAAAAGCTGTCTGTAGGAAATGGAAGTAGTTTTTTTAAGAAAACACCACCGTACTAACATTTTTTATTACTTGCAAACATTATTTTTAATTTTTCTGTCAAGGAAAACATTGTAAACATGACTATATTTTGAATTATTTCCGACTAGCAGATGTGCAATGTGGGGTGAATGAATGATGTTAATATATATATATATATATATATATATATATATATATATATATGTATCCATGTGTGTGTGTGTGTGTTGTGATGAACTAACTGCATTTGTATCCCCCCCCAACTAGTAGCAAAATTTCACCTGTCATTGCAGAGCCGGAAGATTTTCTACTATGACAGCTTCTTTCTTCGGACTGCTTGCCTTTAGAATTCCCTCCCTGCTCCCTGTTTCCCCGACCATAACTAGTGTTACAGAATCCAATCAATGACAATATATATTTAATGTATTTTCTGTAATTGTTTTTATTTGTGATGGTAGAGTTTGTTGCTTTGCTACTATTTCTTCTCTTTTTGATCACTTCCTAAGTGATACAGATTAATGCAGAAGATTGCATTATTAGTCGCCTTTAACTTTAATGGACGTATTTTTCTGTTGTGGACTGATCCGAATTCACCCATAGTCACAAGATAGATTCGTGAGGTCACTATGAAGTCGACACCTTTTCCCTTACAAAGGAGAACCGCTTAGAATAAATTTCTTTACAAAAATTTATTATGATTGCGTTGTCTTTTTTATGAAGCGACCAGCTCCTCGGCTTCTTGTGCCTCTTTAGGTGATCACCCCTTTTGGGTGATTTGTACACTAATTATTTTGTTTTCTGTTTTTTTCAGGTTTGTTCTGAGCCCAGGCGCAACTTAAGCAGCTGGTCGAACTTGGTTGAACAGCTAGAGTAACATCTAGCAGACGTTCTTCCAAGTTCAAATCGGCGGGTTTGAGCCGGTTTCAGAACTGCTTATTTATTTTACCTTTTTTCTTTTCTTTTTATTACTAATTAGCATTTTGTCTTTTCACCGTTGTTCAAAGGCAAAACTGAAGAGGGGAGGACTGGTTTGAGCTCCGGTGTAAGCTTAGTGCCTAGCTAAGGCTCTGCTTTACATATGCCTAAAAGACATCTGGCCGCCGGAGCAAGCCAATACTTTGGGCATAGACATGACACCTTAAGCCGTAAGCCTCATGCCCAGTACTTCCACCAGTGCCGTCCCTTGCACTGGAAGTAGAGCGGAGCTTGCCGTCTTATGTGGCAGCTCTGCCTATAGCTTCAACGCTGTAGCCCATAGTTCAGCTGGGAGAGGTGATCTGGGTCGGATGAGCTTTAACTGTCAGCCCGCCTGTTCGAAGGAGGAAAAGTCTCCTGCTTGCAGGAGTAAGGCCAGCCAGGTTGGTGGAGTTCAGACGCCAGGAAAAAGGGCGAGCCCTTGTGCCTGGAAGGCTGCTATGATGATAATGTTGGATCTGGACTACAGCCTAACGCCACACAACGCCAGAGACAGTAGCAGCAGTAGTGACAGCAGCAACATCAGCACTTTCAAGTCTAAACCTGCGCAGACAACAATGTCAACCAGACAGTCCAGATCCAGAAAAAAGATGGGGCTCGCTACACCGGACAGTCTGAAAAGTAGAGCAGTTGGTGCCACCAGCAATTGGGGAGGTGGGACTTTACCGAAACCACAACCTGCACCTAAGACACCAGCGATGTCTCCTTCAGACTGGCCGTCCCTCCTTCTCACTCAAAAGACAGCCGAATGCAGTAACAGCACCATTCCGCCAGGTCAATCAACACCGAAAGCTGTTCAAACAACTCCTGACTTGTCCCAACAACCATCAACGTCTAAAGCTGCAACATGGGGACTCCAGTCACAGCTAGCCTGATTACCTTCAGCTCTTCGACATCACCTACAAAAACCTAACAGCAGCAACGTCCTCAAAGCCGCCCCAGGAGCTGTTGAAGAGCTAGCCAAAAGAATAGTGGTGTTAATCACAACAGACGTTAAGACAAAGGGGCTGACTGGGGCCTCTAAGGACAATATAGCGGACTTGCAATGGGAGCTAAAAATCCTGGCTTCTTATATATGTATAAGAAGCTATGTAAGATGGGAAATTTTGCTTTCAAATAGCCAGGAAGCGGAGAAGCTTTCCAAAACAATCTTGAGGTGGAAACATCTCTGTCTGAAGCCTGAATACCTCAACAAAAGGCGAGCGACAGTCTCCATCCTCGGCGCCACCTGTTACATTAGCTCTAAACAACTTGGAGCTGTACTTAGCCAAAATGAGGACGTAGAGACAGTAATTCCAGTAATATCATGGTTGGGAATTACCGGATCGAAATGAGCATTGATCATGCAAATTTCAAGAAGATTCCTGCATCACTAAAATGCAACACATGGACTATGAGTGTCATAGTCGAAGACAGGAGGCCACATTGTTGGCATTGTGAGCAGCCAGGGCACATGTCCAAAGACTTCCCGAAGAAGTTCCCTGCAATGACCTCATGCTGTGGTCCCGGGCAGCAAAACTGTGGCACCAGCAGCTCCTAAGAAACATGCAGGAGGGGGAAATACCACAACAGATGGATGGACAACGGTTGTCAAGAAGAACGTCACAACCACCAAAGAGGCAGTTCTAAAACCACCAAAGTCCCCCTCCTGAAGAATTAAGAGTGCGGCTACCTGAACGGTCGCCCCACACCAAAAATCTCACTGAGGTGATGCAGCATGCAAATTCATCAGCACCAAAAAGGAAGTTGTCTACCCCTTCGGCGTCTAAATCAGAGGGGGGGGGGGTCCGTCATTGACGACGTAATGGAAGAGGAAAACTCTGGCCCAGCAGTGACGGCAGACAATAATACAAAAACTTAGCATAAGACGAAGAAAGCAAAGGAAGCTGGGCCCTATTCCCCTCTCCGTATGTCAAAAGAGATAACTATCTCTTCTGCTCAGACGCCACAACCCCAATCCCCTCCTCCTTCTTCTGAGCAGAAATCCTCCTCCCTTTTTAATCCCCTCCAGCTCACTCTCACTCTGTGTCTGTTGAGAAAGAGCAAGAAACAAAAAATTAGTAGTAGGTCTGTATCGCCCTCCCCCTCGAGTAAGGGCAAAACAAGAAAAAATCCCTTCCTTCCTGGGGATCAAATTTGTGATGTAGATCCCCATCAAACCGCAAGGGACTTAAATCCTAGGCAGCGTGGAGCACCTGACTCAGGTCCGGGAACTGGAAGTTAGAAACCTTAAAAACTTCCCTAATGCCCCCTTGGTAACAACATTCATTAGGAGTACAAGGGTGGGGCACACTAAGGGGCTAAAAGAATGCAATACCGGGCCTGAGATTGGTGGAAGAGGGGCAGGACTCCCTCAAACAGCTGAAGTCTCTCTGCACGTGGAGGGTCACCATTTACGTGCACTCCTCATTTTATAAGGCCCTCAAACTAACCTTCCCACTGGATGTTCGAGGCATCACTACAGATGGACAGTTTACGTCTAAACTGCTTACGGGCAGTCTCGGCCAAGCCTGCGGCATCCTACATCCATGAAGATTTCAGTCCGGTGATTGATACTGAATAGTGCAGACGGTCACAAACTTGATTCCATGGAGTCTGAACATGAGGGGCATGAGGTGCTTAAACAAAGCTTCACGCATACTGGGGAACCTCATGTCTTTTAACATAGATGTGGCTGCGTAACAGGAAACTCACTATGATTTGATCGACGATCACCAACTGCTGTCAAAATATTTGGATGTGTTTTCAAAATTCGGTGACCATCATGCGAGGGGAGTTTCCTTGTTAGTAAAACGCACCCTGTCTGCAAAGGTAAACGTTGTTCACACGGATGCTAATGGCAGACTGGCCGTGGCTTATGTTGCCATGAAAAGTGCTGCATTTCGAATCGTTGCGGTTTATGTGCCCAATATCACTCAGGAGAGGGCTCTCTTTTTCCAGGAGTTGTTGGTGGTTCAGACCGGTTAATTTTACTGGGAGATTGGAATGCCATCCTTGATCCCAAAATAGATAGAGTGGGTGGGCCTAGAGGGTCGGATGGATGTGAGACAATCTGTCTGATCTGATGACTGAATGTGATCTGGTCGACAAGTTTCATGTCGATCACACGGGGCGGGAATGGTGGACATGGCTTTCTAACTGGCCTTCTGCTCTAAGTACTTACATGGATCAATTGTTAGTGAGAAGAGGCAACATAGACTATATCTCTTGTCTCACGTTCCACTGGTTAGGCCACAAATTACTTCTGGCCAGTTTGAAAGTAGCAAACAGAACCCCTAAGTTAGCTGGGTACTGAAAGTTAAATACCTCCTTACTGGAGATACATGGCTTCCAGGACAGACTAACGCTTAATTTTCAAAAGGGCTTAGTGGGGGCGGTAACCGGGAGTAAGTGGTGGGTTAACGCCAAATGTGGTATTAGGCACTTTTCTGTGAAATATAGCCAACGCCTCACCTTAAATAAGGCTGAAGCAGAAAAGCGTTTGGAAAATAAGCTGGCCAGGGCGGTAAATGGGGGGATTCTAACTAACGAGCAGTATGAAGGTCAAGTAGTCAGGGCTAAGTTAGAAAGAATGTCCAATGATGCCGTGAATGTTGATGCTAAAGTGCAACTTGAACGGATTTATTCGTGAAGTTAAAAGCCCAGGACACGCCCTTGTGTCGGCTCGGGAGATTTGTGAAGGGTTTCGTGAGCATTTCGTGGATCGCTTCACCCAACTGTCCAGACACCGCGTCGAGGAGTTTGGCAACTATTTAGCTGGTTCGCCCCGCCTGGAGGCGGCCCGAGTGGCTACTTGTGATGGGCGCGTTACGGAATGTGAGGTTCTGACTGCGTTGAAGCAGGTCGGTTATGACAAGTCTCCAGGACTTGATAGTTTGTCTTATGAATTGCTCTTTAGTCTATCACACATCTTCGTACCTATTCTGACGGATATGTTCAACCACTGGTTTGAACAGGGTTCTATCCCTGTTCAAGTCACATTGAGTGATCACATTGCTTAAGAAAAAGGGCGGGTATGTCAGGGGATTAGATGATTATAGGCCCATAACTCTGTTAAACACAGACTTAAAGATTTTGGCCAGAGTTCTTGCCAACCGGTTGCAGGCTGTTATTGGTGAATTGATTAAACCCGATCAGAACAATGCTTTGAAGGGGAGAACGATTCAGAACAACTTGCATCTGATACGCACGATCTTAGAGGGGTTAGAAGACGACACCGAAGCCACGCTGATCAATTTAGATCAGTCCAAAGCTTTTGATAGGGTCAGCCATCGGTTCTTGGTATCATATTTAGAGGCTGCCGGTTTTACACCGCAATTCCGCAGATGGATATCCATGCTGTATCGCCGCCCGACAGCAGTGGTGCAGGTACATGTGATGCGATTTAAATCGTTTGCTGTTTTTCGGTCGGTACGTCAGGGGTGTCCGCTGTCTCCTTTACTCTACGTTCTTGCATCCTTCGCAAGCTGAGGCAAGGGGAGGCTGGACTGGCCCTACGCGGCATTGCTCTACCTGGTGGTGCGCGAGCCAGGGTCTCTGCGTATGTCGATAATGTTACCGTGTTCGTCTCGAGCCGTTGAGACATTTCCACGGTAACTAATGCACTCAAAAGGTATGAAGATGTTTGTAGGGAAACGCGAGACTTACCTAACTAGCATGTGTGCATAGTTCAATGGGTCGGTCGTGGAAGTAAATGAATGAAGAAGAAAGAAACAAAAATGGCTGCCTTGTCTCTTTATATGCCTGCAATGTGACCACCTGATATGTAAATGAGATGCTCCTGGTTGGAGATAAAAGAGGGTTGATTTGTTGTTTTGGATGTTCACTTTGAAGTTGGATTTCAAAGAGATAAGTAAGATATACAGAGGTTGGAAGTTATAAGCTATTCCGGCACTTGGTGTGTGGTGACTCGAAAGGCAGAAAATGGACAAATTCGATTTTCGCTTGATACCTGAGTTTGATGGATCTACCGCTGGACCGTCTGTTGTTGAATGGGTTGAAAAGGCTGAGAAGATCTGTACACTGTGCAGAATTAAAGAACCAGCCACAGTCATTCCTCTGAGGTTAATCGGAGGGGCCTATGCAGTCTACCAGCAACTCGGGGATGAACCAGACTGGGATACAATCAAACATGGCCTGTATACAGCATTTGGTACAGATCCGTTTGTTGCATGGCAACAGTTTACGAGCCGGCGACTTCAGGCCAAGGAAACGGTTGACGTGTACCTAGCTGACCTACGAAAGTTGTCGGTACCATTTGGTGGAGTCAGCGATAAGATATTAAGATGTGCATTTTTAGTAGCCTTACCTGAGGAGGTCAGCAGACTGTTGCGGACATCGTCACGAATTGATGAATTGACAACGGACGAGTTATTAGCCCGAGCTCGAAACATCTGCATTGAACTATGCACACATGCAGCAGCAACTAGTATTCAACATGCAGCAGTCGAACCACATGGAGGCAAGGTAGATTCTCTCCCAAATAGTAATAAGCGTGTAGGCCCAGTGTGCTATAAATGTGGGGAAATCAATCATTTTGCTAAGGAGTGCCGAAGTGATAGGAGGTGTGTATATCCACGAGCACAGAGAACGGTACAGTGCTATCGCTGCAATAAGTTTGGGCACATATCTCGCAACTGTTCGGGAAACGAGGTTGGGGGCAAGGTACTATCGCCACCCTTGCCCCTTGCCAACCAATAAACACAGGATTACCGGTCATTGGCGTTAAAATCGACGATGTGAAGTGTTCAGCACTCATAGACACGGGGTGTTCCCGGTCTATAGTTAGTGCACATTACTGTCGGATGTGGCGGGAGAAACCAGTCGGTATTATGACAATCAATGGTTTATCCCGAGCATGTTGTGGTGAAGGGACAGTCACGATTTGTACTGAGAAGGGTGACACAGCCAAAGTTGATGTTCTGGTGATGCAAGAAAAACCCCTTGGCTATGACATGTTGCTTAGAATTGATGCGATACAAGCACTAGGAGGCGTCATAATCACAGCGACTGGAGGTGTAATGCTTGGAGAAGGGAAAGAAGTCTGTGCAGCCGTGTCTATTGAAGAAAAGGACTTCTGTGCTACGTTTGACGACAACGAAAAGGCGTGGACTGCAAAGTGGAAATGGACTATGAGCCAGGCACCAGATCGACTGTGCAACACCATTCCAGAGTATGAAGTTTCCACAAAGAATAGGGCCGCATATGAAGAAGAACTTCAGATATGGATTGAAAACGGATGGTTAATACCGTACCCACAGGAACGTCTGGGACCACCCAAAGGATTAATTCCGCTCATGGCTGTTGAACAACCTACTAAAGACAAAATTCGACCCGTAATGGATTACCGAGAATTGAATCACCACGTTGATGCTTTCACTGGAAATGCAGATGTGTGCGCTGCTAGACTACGAGAGTGGCGTCAGAAAGGGAGTAATGTAGCACTGTTGGATTTGAAGAGAGCCTACCTGCAGATACGTGTCCATGAGTCATTATGGCCATTTCAGACGGTGATAATCAAGGGAAAACGATATTGTTTGACACGTTTAGGTTTTGGCCTGAATGTAGCACCCTTAATAATGACAGCTATTATTAAAACTGTTTTGATGCAGGATGAGACCACAGCAAAAGCTGCTTCAGCTTATATTGATGACATTTACATTGATGAGGATATAATGTCTGCAGATGTGGTTCGAACAAAACTGGAATCGTTTGGGTTAATAAGCAAAGACCCTAAGCGCCTAAAGGATGGGGCGCCCGTGTTAGGGCTAGAGGTCTATGAGAAGGGCAATACTTTGCGATGGAAGCGAGGGAGCGCAATTCCAGAGTTACCCAGTGTATTGACAAGACGCATTGTGTTTTCTATTTGCGGTAAATTAGTAGGACATCTACCTGTTTGTGGATGGCTCCGATCGGCAACAGGAGTGTTAAAACGACGAGTAACTGCAGTAACCACAGGATGGGATGACATGGTGGATGATAATGCTCTCCGGCAAATGATGGCTGAAACGTTGTCCAGAGTACATAGGAACGATCCTGCCCAGGGTGAGTGGCAAGTATCTGGAAACGAAGTGAATGCATGGGTTGACGCAAGTTCACTGGCTACAGGTGTCGTGTTGGAACAATTAGGAGCTGTCGTGGAAGATGCGTGCTGGCTTCGTCCGAAAAATGATGCCCAGCATATAAATTTGGCAGAACTCGATGCCACGTTAAAAGGGCTTAATCTTGCATTGCAATGGCAGGCCAAGGTTGTGCATCTTCACACTGACTCATTGTGTGTTTACCACTGGTTGACCGACACCTTAACTGGGAAGGCCCGGGTTAAGACTAGAGTGGCAAGTAAGATGTTAGTACGTAGGAGACTGGAAATAATAAAGCGTCTAGTTGACGAATACAGCTTGCAGGTGGACATCACTTTAGTTTTGTCAATGCAGAATTTGGCTGATAGCCTGACGAGAGTACCAAAGAGGTGGATTGATGTAATGAGGCAGGGATCTGATCCTCCACAACAGACATGCGCGACCGTAACAGATCAATTGACACCTGACCAGATCCGTATGATACATCAGCAGAGTGGACATCCCGGAATTCGGAGGACAACATATTTTGTCCGAAGAGTGTGTCCTTCAACTACAAGAGCATCAATCAAGGCAGCTATACGCTCGTGTGAAGAGTGTCAGCGAATTGATCCGGCACCATCCCAATGGCAAAAAGGAAAGCTTGAGGTGGAGGACAACTGGTATCGAGTAGGAATGGACATAACACATTATGAGGGCAAGCACTTTTTGACCATGACAGATTGTGGACCAACACGTTTCACAATATGGCGCCTGTTGACACGACAGGATGCATTTAGCATTATACGACAGTTGAGAGCTGTCTTTTTTGAACGTGGTGCCCCGCTTGAAATTCTGACTGATAACGCCACTACATTTCGATGTCAAGAATTTCAGAAATTCACGCAGGAATGGGGGATTAGAATGCGTTACCGATGCGCATATTTTCCCGAAGGTAACGGTATAGCGGAGCGGTGTCACTGCACCATTAAAAGAATTGCGGCCAGGACACAGTGTTCTATTCCAGAAGCGGTGTACTGGTATAATATGACACCAAAGGACGATGCAACACCAGAAACTGCCCCAGCTAATGGGATTTACCGCTATGAACAGCGTATAAAAGGTATTGATGTCACGTCATCAGAGGTTGGCGTTGTCAATACACCATATCAAGTGGGAGACAGTGTTTGGGTGAAACCCCCAAATGCTAGGTGCACTGAAAAATTTTGCAGAGGAAAAATAGATAAAATCATAAGTCCTCAGACCATGTTGATTGATGGTGTACCACGGCATGTAAAAGATATCCGCCCCTGTTATACCTCTCCTGATTCTGAGGATAACGAGGAAGATCACATACAGTTCAGGGATGATCCTGACTGCCTACTACCCCTACCGGTGAGCGTAGAAACACTACCTACAGAACCAGATGAGGGAATGATGGAACATACTGAGGAAGATGGGACCGAGGAAGTGATGCCTCCGGTTCTTCGAAGGAGTACCCGACAAAGACGGATACTGCCCCCATGTCCTGACTGCCTACTACCCCTACCGGTGAGCGTAGAAACACTACCTACAGAACCAGATGAGGGAATGATGGAACATACTGAGGAAGATGGGACCGAGGAAGTGATGCCTCCGGTTCTTCGAAGGAGTACCCGACAAAGACGGATACTGCCCCCATGTCCTGACTGCCTACTACCCCTACCGGTGAGTGTAGAAACACTACCTACAGAACCAGATGAGGGAATGATGGAACATACTGAGGAAGATGGGACCGAGGAAGTGATGCCTCCGGTTCTTCGAAGGAGTACCCGACAAAGACGGATACTGCCCCCATGCCCTGATTGTGAAACACCGCATAGGGAACCACGAGAGGAGATAATGGAACAGATTGGTGGCAATAACGGTGGTAATGAGGAAGATGGCAATGAGGAAGTGCTGCCCCCGATTCTTCGAAGAAGTACTCGACAACGACGGCCACCCCCCTGCCCTGTGTGTGATCATGAGATCAGGGGGGAGTGTAGGGAAACGCGAGACTTACCTAACTAGCATGTGTGCATAGTTCAATGGGTCGGTCGTGGAAGTAAATGAATGAAGAAGAAAGAAACAAAAATGGCTGCCTTGTCTCTTTATATGCCTGCAATGTGACCACCTGATATGTAAATGAGATGCTCCTGGTTGGAGATAAAAGAGGGTTGATTTGTTGTTTTGGATGTTCACTTTGAAGTTGGATTTCAAAGAGATAAGTAAGATATACAGAGGTTGGAAGTTATAATGTTACAGAGGCCGTGGTCATCCTTAGCAAATCCAATGGCCTAAGGTTGACCGCCTGGAGTGGCACAGCTGTGCTGCCAGGCCTTTTCAACTGATCAGATGGCCCGGTTCAGATCTTCGGCGTGTGGTTCGGACCAGGTCTCCAGCTTGAAAAAAATTATTCGGAAGTACAGTCTAAGGTCGAAGTGTCTGTAAGGATTTGGCTTCAAAGGGGGCTTTCTCTTAAAGGTCGAGCTGAAGCGTGCGCCACGTACGTCTTTCCTCTTATCCTTTACTGATTGGCTGTACTACCTCTGCCTGCGGACCGCCTGGAGACTTTGACGCGTACATTTTTCTGGCTTTTGTGGGAGAAGAAGAAGCTGCTAGTCTGTAGACAGGTTTGTACTCAACGTCCTGATGTTGGGGGCTTGGGAATACCCGACTTGGCGAGCCATTTATGTGCCAAGAGGTTTACATTCATGAGTAGAACTTTGACAGAGGAGTCCGCGTGGGGCCCTGCAGTGGAGAAGGCTTTTCTAACCTCATCCCTGACGACTTTGCTGAATGCTGTCATAAGCCAAGGGGTCAATCGCAGTTCTTCAACGAATGCCAAACTGCGTTTAGAGTGCTGCCGGGGTTCAGTGACCTCGCCCGGTCTTGGAAAACACTATATTGGGAATTAGTGGTGGGGGCTGCTTTGGATCTACTTCAGGATTGGCTTGGATTGTCGGAGGAGGAGGTCCGCTCTCAGTGGAATTGGGCGGAGTCATCTTAACAATGCTCAGTTTTCTTTAACATGGCAATTGGTCGGAATGTGGACCCCTTAATGGCATACGCTTCAGTATTGGTATGGTCATGGACCCTTTTTGTCCACGTTGCAAGGAAGATGAAATTGAAACGGCTGAGCACGCCTTTTTCAACTGCTCTAAACTTTGTGAATACTGGACTAAATGTATTTATCTTGGAGGACACGGCACATCCCTTAAACCCCTACTCTGTATTTCTTTTGTCTCTTACTCACTTAGGTCATTCCGGAAGACAGCGAGCAGTTCATACCTTAAATAGGTTGGGTGGGTCCTATAACTTACATTCTATTTTTTTCTTTATTTTTCTATCCCTGCAATTTTTATTTATTGTGGGGGGATTTTTTAAGGTTTCTTTGTTCTCCCACTCCCATCATCATCAAACATTGTATATATTTTGTAAATAAAAATCATCAAACCACCTGGGGATTATTTTAAGTAGCTTAGTCCATAGAGTGAATGTGGTATTGTGGTGATTGGAACTAGTTTTAGGGCATAGACCGGTGGATGACCCCCAACCTCTTTTTCCCCCATGCCAATTTTTGCCTTGTGCCACATCTTACAATTTTTTCACTGTAAATATTGTCAAGATAAATAAAGAGAACCACTTAGCACGCCTGCCTAGAGCTGGTAATGGCGACCAACTTATTGTAATTAAGTATTTTTAATCCAATTCCTATTCCTTTCAAGTCTTGGGTTTCTTATTTACTTATTGTTATTCTTACGATATAACATTTTCGTTAATATATATATATATTTATTATTTTAATACGTACATAAAAGTAATCCATGGACATGTGTTTCTTTGTCTAAGTTAGCCATGCTGATGGCGACAGTGAGCCAGAAACACGTGTCTATACATTACTTTCATGTACGTATAAAATTAATAATAACACACACACACACACACACATATATATATATATATATATATATATATATATATATATATATATATATATAAAATTAATAAAAATATATATATTAACGAACAAAACGTCCATTAAAGTTAAGGGCGACAAATAATGCAATCTTCTGCATTAATCTGTATCACTTAGGAAGTGAATATAGTAGCAAATAGTAGCAAGCATCACAAATAAAAACAATTACAGAAAATACATTAAATATTTAGGTGATAAAAACCGTACATATTTCCAGGTAAGGCGTTATAGTCATCAACATCGAACGTTCGATCTTTGTCTAAGTTAGCCATGCTGATAACGGCTGTGAGTCAGAAACACGTGTCCATGGACTACATTTATGTACGTATGAAATAAATAATAACATATATATATATATATATATATATATATATATATATATATATATATGTATATATATATATATATATATATATATATATATATATATATATATATATATATATATATATATGGGATAAGACTCTCGACTACGAATCAGTGGCGATTTGTGATCGGGGTTTGCGCCCACCGACCGTTGAGAATTAGTTCCTACACTGAAGATTGTGTTAGCATGAAACATCGATGTCTATTGGTATTAAAATATTTAATTAATATTTATTTATAAATATTATTATTTATCAGCCCCCTCCAACAAAAGCCGGGCACTCTTGAGTGACTTTAATAATAAGCAGTGCAAATAGCTACATGCACGATCCGAACGCTGTTCGTAGATCACTCTAAACTGCTTGGGTAAATCTAGCCGCCGACTCGCTATTTATATTTAAATTCCTCTCTATTTACTAACTAATTTGCTATGGCCGATGGGATAAGACTCTCGACTACGAATCAGTGGCGATTTGTGATCGGGTTCGCGCCCACCGACCGTTGGGAATTAGTTCCTACACTGAAGATTACGTTAGCATGAAACATCGATGTCTGTAGGTATTAAAATATTTAATAAATATTTATTTATAAATATTATTATTTATCAGCCCCCTCTAACAAAGGCCGGGCACTCTTGAGTGACTTTAATAACAAGCAGTGCAAATAGCTACATGCACGATCCGAACGCTGTTCGTAGATCACTCTAAACTGCTTGGGTAAATCTAGCCGCCGACTCGCTATTTACATTTAAATTCCTCTCTATTTACTAACTAATTGGCTATGGCCGATGGGATAAGACTCTCGACTACGAATCAGTGGCGATTTGTGATCGGGTTTGTGCCCACCGACCGTTGAGAATTAGTTCCTACACTGAAGATTGCGTTAGTGCGTTAGCATGAAACATCGATGTTTCCAACCACAATTCAAACCTAAATGAAAGAATTTTAACACCTTTATATATCTGACAATAATTTTAAAATAAAGTAAAAATAAAGAATAAAATAAAAAATAAAAGGCATTTCAACGATATTCTATTTCCTGATTGGTCCCTATAATATAGAAGGGATGGGAAGGGGTGATTATGTTTATTAGTAAATTAGGGTATTGGCATTAACGGAGTATAAAAATATGTAAAATCAAAGTACAAAAATAAAATAGGTTTCTTATCTTAACAAGAAGTTAATCCTCGATTTAAAAGGTGGATTATAACTGATCATGATTAAAACCTAAATGTGTCCATTTAAAAGAATAAGAATTAAAAAAATTATGTTACAATGCGAAAGTTTGAATTAAGTTTCAGATTGCGAATGTTATACATTTAAAAATTAAATTTATTACGTTTTTAAAAATTTAAATACGGAAATTACGATTAAAATAGGTATTACAATTGCACACGATTAAAAAATGTTTTATTATATGACGATAAATTAAAAGTATGGCTAAGTTAATATAGGTTTTATTTACAAAAATAAATTACAGGTTAGTTATTTTAAATTTATGCCGATGTCTACATTTTGCCAATAATTCGTCCCTTTTATTTAAGATATTGTTGTCTGCATATTTTAGGATTCTAATTTTTTCTTCCAGACATAGATTGCATCTATGTCTGAAACCCCTCGGAGTGCTTGACTTACATAGTACAGACCAATCAATGATTGGTTTTAATCACATATTTTTTAGAAACCACACATGCTTTGCTAATTCGGTTTTATTGGTGATATTCAGATTAGAAAACGAATGTTTATGTGTGTAAAAGCGTTGCTTCCAATTGGCAGCAGATATTCCTATATATATATTTTATATCATTTGTGTTCTCTTGTGGATAAATTGTGGCTTTGTACACTACATTATCTACATTGCAGTTTCCTTTAAGCGGGCAGTTGTTTTCAATACGACAATTGCATGTTTTCTCCTTGTCATTACTCTTGTTAGTTGTTGTCTCCAAAATCTTTTTATTGTGAGAAGTGATTATGTTGTCCATGTTTTTTGTAGACGAGTAACTAATTTTTACCGTTTTACGGTTGAATATTTTATATAACGCGTTACTTTTGGTGAAATGCTTGTCCAATAAATTTAAGAATGTTCTACCAATATTAATATTGGATAGTTGACAGAATGAAGGGTTGAACCAGATAATTCTCCGTCCTCTGTTCCTAGGTTTGCTTTTATTTGTCTCTTCAACATATCTTAATTTTTCATTAAAACCACTGTTTCCTAATGCATTATCGAATGTATGTTTATTTGCGTTAAAATATTTATATTGGATGATAGTTTGTTAATTCTGGTATTTATTGTTTTTGGAATATGTTTAATAATGCATTTCGGGTGATTAGATTTTACGTTGATGTATATAGGAGTTTGATTGTCCTCGATATATGGTTTGAAAGTTTCTTCTTTTAAATTTAATGTAATATCAAGGAAGTTTACTTCCTTACAATTTGATGTAATATCAATCTTTAAACCTAGATATTTAAATGCTCTACACAACTCTTTTTGTATACTTGATACTAAGGGGCCATTGCTTTTAGGAACTATAATTAGTCCATCATCCCTATACAAGCCTATCAAATTAGGGTCTACTATTCTGATAATTGTATATATCATATAAATTCCCACTATGTCTGCAATTTGTGCAGAGTCAAACGACCCCATCGGAACGTCAAATTCATTACCGTTTTTTAAAATCCAATTCACTCCATTGTGGACTAGAATTGATCTCCGACAAGCCAAGATTATGTCTTCTTGTTCTTTTGAAATATCCGAAAAGTTTCTCGCATAGTTTATACTATTTGTTAATAAGTCTTTAGTAGCAAAGCCACAAACTCTACCATCACAAATAAAAACAATTACAGAAAATACATTAAATATTTAGGTGATAAAAACCGTACATATTTTCAGGTAAGGCGTTATAGTCAGGGGGTAAAACCCCAGACATCAACATCGAAGGTTCGATCTTTGTCTAAGTTAGCCATGCTGATGACGGCTGTGAGCCAGAAACACGTGTCCATGGACTACTTTTATGTACATATAAAATTAATAATAACATATATATATATATATATATATATATGTGTGTGTGTGTGTGTGTGTGTGTGTGTGTGTAGACATAAAATATATGTGTGAGTGTATGTATAAATGTCTAAAGAAAGAAACTGTTCATGGTGAATTTTGTTTCATACAATACTTACTAATTCCTTAGCTTTGTAGTCAATAATCAATTTGGACTAAGTGAATAGGGAGATGATAAATGACTGTAAGGTAGTGAAAAGTCAAGGATTAGAAGAATGGAAAAGGTTGGTTAATGATGCAGAGGGTAAATCCGACCCCAAAAGTTACTGTGAAATGAGGGGGGGGGGCATTTATCTTTCACTAAAAATAACGTGTTGATGCACTCCATCTTTTACTTTGAATATTATGTCTAAAATATCTTGAAAACATTTCTTATTCTCTCTCATTTTATTGTCTCTATCTATATAAAGTTAGTGATCAGAGTTTCGAATCCTGCTCTAGTCAAGCAAGCTGATGAGCTGCAGTAACGGCAAAATACGTGTCTGTGGATAACTATTTTATATAAAGTTAGGTATGTGTATATGTTTATATATTTGTATGTACAGGTTCACTCCTAAACTAATAAACCGATTATTATAAATTTTGGAACACAGCTGCTAGACGTAAGAGGTCAAAATGTGGGCTGTATTTAGTTTAATTTAGTTTTATGCAAAGGGAGTCAAAAGGAGTGATACTTCCAATTGTTGTGAAATTTTAACAATGGGTATTAGACATGAATAAGTAAATATTCCCCAATTTTCAGTTTGGAGTATTTTAAAAGGGCTTTTAGAGATCATAATATGGGCACAACCTCCCAGTTGAAAATTCTAAGATCCAACTGATTAGACATTAAGCAAGATTCTCTGAATTTCAATTTCTTCTTAAGACCCCTTAAGCTTAAACCTTGAATTTTAGACATTTTCTAAAATCAAAATCATGTAATTGATCAAATCAGAATAAGAGTTAATAACATAAGGTTTAATTTAATTATATCTTGATTTTAAACATGGTAAGGAAACATGAAAGTGGTGCAAAACTGTTCTATTCGGGAAAGTAATGTTACCCGTTCTGGGGTGGTTATTCTTCTAGTTGATTCATGAATATATTACTTGAGAGAATAAACTAGGGCTTTTAGAAAAGTTTTTATTTTAATACACCGATATTATACTAAAATTGAGTGGCTTGTTTGTTTGCACATTGAATATTTTATGTGGTGTAAGGATGAGCAAATGAGGCGAGAAGTTTTTGGAGGATAGGAATATAGGGAGGGTAATTATTGAAAAATGAAATAGTAGGAGTTGTAGTAGCATCACCAGAAAGTGGATGACATAAACAAATGACATAAATAATGGGCCAACTTATTAACGCTTAGCTGTTAAGTCACCATGGCTACAAGAGTTTTGATTGGATGATGTAAATATAGTTTTATTTAGTTGCAGCATGAACTTTATTCTCTATTTTATGTCAAAACACATCAAAAATATTTTCCCTTTTCATTTTCCTTGTTCTGTCTTTTCTCTCTAGTTTTGTCAATTGTTCGTGAAGATCCTTTGTAAAATCCTATTTGTTATTCTTTTATCTTTAATCTTTTTCTTTTTTTTTTCTGTCTCTCAGGTCTATATCATCTTTTGTAAAACAAAAGAAGAAGAACCTAACTCATTTCTGAGAAAATGTTTACAAAATAAAGAGAAAATATTAAAAATGTAACCATATAAGTTAATTTGAGCGTCTTGTTTTGGTACATACGCTTTTTCCCATCCATGCCCCCTCTCCCTCTCTCTCCTCTCTTCGCTCTCTCTCTCTCTCTCTCTCTCTCTCTCTCTAACACACACACACATTTAATCCATTGATCATTTTGAGTATTAATGTATTAAACCTAAAATAAATACCGGACGATTTATGTGGCTTCATAAATTTTTAAGACCTCTTCAGCATTAGTTTCTTTTACACAATTGAAATTATTGGTAAAGAAAAAAAATTCATTGAATTAATCTTTTGATTTTCAAAAACTTAAAATGATCTGTAAACGCTTTTAGAGAAACTTGATTAGAATTTGCTCAAATTTAAAAATCTGTAAACTTTTTTTGTATTCTTATTAAACGTAGATTATTTATAAATATCCGACAAATTTAAAAAAAATTTCTTGCATGAAATTTGTTAGATATTTATAATCCATAATGTTTATGTCTACAAAACTAACAAGTGGACATGATAACTAAAAATTTCCTCACAACAGAATTTAGTCATTTTAATATTACTTCAGATTTCTTTTCACCGTTTGCACAGTTGGGTAGTTTTAAGAAAGCCTCATAGTGATGCCGGTTCGAATCCAGCCACGGTTAGTCGCATTTTGTTTTCAATGTATTTACTTTGAAAACGTTATTCATTAAATACAATATATACAATAGTTTACTATACAATTGCTGCTTTGCTTAAAAAAGGACGCCAAATACTTATATATAAAATATAATGGTACATCTTTTTTTCTTTTTACGTTTTTTTCACCTCAAACAAAGCATATTGCCACTGAAGTATAAGGAGCTACTTTGATAGCGGCCAGTTTATAAAGAGCAACCTGGGTGGGGAGTTGAGCAGAAAGATTTTTGTTAACATTACATTTAAATTTCTACATGTTGGTACATACGGGTAAATATTGAGCAGAGAGGGAATTCGAAGCAAGCCAGTCTGAGGAAAGAAGCTATCAGAGTCGAAAATCTTATGGCATCAGGAGGGCTTTAGAGTGAAGGGGTGCGATTGTGTTGCTAGTCAGGTGGATCGGGAGTATTTACGTTAGGGGTGTACACGAGCAGTAAGTTTATCAGAGTACAACCCGTGGAAGTACTTGTAAAAAAAACACAGGGCCGCAACACTGCGGTGGTATGGCAGGAGCTGGAACTTGCCAGACAGTGTGGAACCTATTAAGTTAGAAAATTCTTCTCTGCACCTTGTCCAAGAGGAAATGACTAGTGTTTGATGCACCAACCTAGATGTGGCAACAACAATCCTCCATGCATGCGCGAATGGTCGCTTTATAGAGATATAGGATACTGGTAGGTTTGAGAGAGAGCCTACTTTCTTTTCAGCAGATTTGGCAGCATCTTCTATGTAGTTATTCCACTTTATGTTACCTGGGAATGTCATGCGAAAGAGTTTAAACCTTGGACTCTCGGGAAGAGTGCTATCTGCCATAGTAATCAATGGTTGGAAAGGGTTTTGATACAGTTCTTAAAAGAAAGGTGCTTTGTCTAGGTAGTATTAAATAGAAGCATTCATTTTTTTATCCAATTCTATTATAAACTTGAAGTTATTATCTAAGGATTCAGCCATTGTCTTGGCTTGTCCTCATGCTGGGAATAAAGCGTGGTGTCATCACTAAAGACACCCATCTCAGACGCGATTACATCAGGGAGGTTGTTTATAAAGATATAGGTCCAAGTATCGACCCCTGGGGCACAATCGCATTGATATGGTGTTTTTTGGATGTACGGTCATTGCATATGGCCTGGATGGTTTTTTTTTGATTTGTGACGAATGAGTTGAGTGAGAGTTGTAGTTACGGTTTGAAATTGGCAGCAATTAATGCAGTTAAGCTTATAATTGGAATATATGTGTATTTTAGTTGAAAATTAAATGAGCATATTGTTTGTAAATTATTGAAAGTGTCATTACTTTATTTGAATTTTGTTTATTGATTCATTTTTTACCCAAAATCCACTCGAGGATAGGGTTAATGAGATGGATGGATTGACAGTTGAACGAGGATGAATACTATGAGGGGATTGAAAATTTCCACATATCACACAATCAAGACAACAGTCGACCTCGAAAACAGCAATTCTTTCCCCTTTCTCAGAAACATCGCTCATTGATGTGAGGACTAAATGACAAAAGATAGGTGGAAGCAAAAGTTATGAAAGTAAACGCAAGGTCGTCCACTTTCTACCCTCCAAAATACATATTTATTTTTGCAATTATAGCATTATTTTGCAGTGTCACTTATTTTTTGTTTAAATTAAGCATCACTATATAAGAGGCTCCGTCCATAATTCATCGGTATGTAATACGTAAGTTTGAAATAATATTTCCTTTGATCCGTCGCCCTTCAATTGTAAATAGCATTTTCATTGGAATGACATGCTTAAGACTGTCATAGCATTTTCGTTTGTCTGTCATGTTTAAATTTGAAATAAGATTTTCGTTTGCCTGTTATGCTTAAATTTGAAATAGCGTTTTCTTTTGTCCGTCATGTTTAAATTTGAAATAGCGTTTTCTTTTGTCTGTAATGTTTAAATTTGAAATAGCATTTTTGTTTGTCCGTCATGTTTAAATTGGAAATAGCGTTTTCTTTTGTCTGTCATGTAAAAATTTGAAACAGCGTTTTCTTTTGTCTGTCATGTTTAAATTTGAAATAGCATTTTCAATACTAAATGTGCAAATTCAATGAACACATCTCCATACTTATTTCTATCTGCCGGTCAATCGGTCACCGGTCAGTTCGAATTTTTTAATATAAAATAGGAAGATGTAATGGACGAATCTCTATGAAAAGATCTGTTAGTCAATCTGTCATACTTAATTATGAAATAACGGTAATTTTGCAGTATAGTTAACAACTGAGAAATCGAAAAAAAAAGATATGCAACAAACGCATAAAAATTTAATTTTCTAACCACTTGTAAACTGTTTAAAAATATTTTTGAATTTAAAAATTCGATTTCGTCGAAAGCTCTCTCTCTCTCTCTCTCTCTCTCTCTCTTAACTTACGAGTACAAAAGGGCTGATTGGCCCTCATTTGCTGCTGTTGGTGGTGATTCATTGCTTAAAACATATTTAACAAAAATGACTTACCTTACTACTAACCCTTAGTCCGACTGGAAAACCCTTACCCCCGAACTTAGTGTTAGTGGTAGAATAAGTGATGTTTTCTATCTTTTAAGTCTCAAATTAGCTACCAAGTCTCAAATTAGCTACCAAGTCTCAAATTAGCTATCATATTCAAAAGAACACAACGCCATTTAGATTTTCTTGTGTTCAGATAAATAAAATTAAGGATAGCGAATTCAGATGTAATAAAAAATTACACGGATCACTAGAAAATTAAACTGTAATGCGTTTGGTAAAAATTATTTGTTTTATTCGTTTTCGATTTCTCGACTGTTAAATATACTGTAAGATTACCGAAATAACATTTTCGTGGTTACATGCACAGATTGAATGGCCGCATCTAAAGAATATCTGTGTTTGTTTCTTTAGTTTTATCTTTTTATAAATTAGTGAAGTGAGTGCATCGTTCTGCTAATCTTAGACTAACCAGTCTGAGATTAGCAGAACAAAAATCACCAGCACAAAACAGTAGACGATATCATGTCTTAACTATGGAAGGACATAGTGTGTAATTTGGATTCTTTTTTCTTTTTGTGCTCTACTGTTTGCAAGTAACTTCCTCGTATTCGATATTTTATATTACGACCGTTCATACATTGACAGCTCCTGATTACAAGCCGAATTGAATCTGCAATGCAAGAAAGTAATATTTTACAAAGCGTATCATCTTGTGTCTATAACTGTCAACAGGGATTTTTCTTTTGTCGATTCTTCAAACTTATATCATTTTCCATTTCTGCCTTTCTTCTCCATTTCCGCCTCCACTCTTGAAAAGATTATTAGCCACAAATCCTGCGCATTTCTGGGCTTCCATTTACAAGCTTGATCGACATTTAATAATACTACAACGAAAGAAACATGATCATGCACATTCTGTTTATCAAAACTAGAGTTCCTTAAGAATTCAAAAAAGATAAAGAAAAGCTTTTTATTTTGTACGTTTTAATAATTTTTTCATGTTTTATATATATATATATACTACGGACAGCAATAACGCTTCCCCCTGCCTCCCAGAGTAAGTGCATCTTAATTTTAATTACTGTCTGTGCTGATTGCCGGTAGCCGTGTGGTCATGAGCGTTTGTCTCATAATTCTAGCCTGGATCTACGAACTGCGTTTGATCTCATGCGACTGTCTACAACCACCACTTCTGCACTGATGAGAGCAAAAATTCCGAAACGATATCGTCTGTAGGCAAAATACACTTTACTATTTCATAAAAATATTTATAGTATATATATATATATATATATATATATATATATATATATATATATATATATATAATGAAAGAATTATATATACATGCAGGTTTGGCATTAAACACATGTGTATATGGGTCAATTAGGAAATAATATTTATTTATAAATAATTGTTCAAAGCTCTCGCTAGATTGAGCACATGTAGTAGGTTGATGACAAGCAGTCATTTGTAGTGTAATGCAATACTCTAGGCCCCGCCTATTGAGTTCTATTTGACAGCTGGCTAACATGCCCGCTGAATTTGGCATTTAGACGTTAATTTACTCTCCCATTTCCACGGTAATGCGAGTTGGCCGCAACGGCTAAGGATCCGACTACTGAGTCAAGAATGACGTTCGTATTGGGGGGTTGAATCGTGCGACCGGCAGGGATTGTCTCCTTCCATACTGATGATTGCAAGGTTGGCATGAAACACATGTGTATATGTGTTAATTATAAAATAATATTATTTATGTGAGTTTATCAACGTTTGTTTCCCTAAGGCTTCTTTCCTATATAATTTAATAACGCAAAATACATGCTGAAATGTACCTTAGGTTTGGAATTCAGTTATCTTTGAAAATAATTCTGTTTTAATTATTCTAATTAGTCATAATTTATAAGTCAACCATGTCTCTCTTAGCTTTTTTTATTCTGCTAGACCTCTCTCTTTTCTTTCGATTCATTTATGTGTAAGAATAACAATGTCTCTCTCTCACTCACCTATTATATATATATATATATATATATATATATATATATATATATATATATATATATATAGAACAGTTTTTTTTATTATATTCCAATAACCATGGTTTGTTTTATTACTTTTATTTTTATTTTTTTCACATTTCCAAAAATTCCAAATTTCTGTGAGATATATTTAACGCTCCGTTTCATTTGTTTTGTGCCAAACAACATTTGTATGTCAATATCGTCTCTGCAACACTACAAAATCATCAGAAAAAGTTCACAAATAATAAGAGTTCTTAGATTAGAGTGTCTTGAAAAACACCCACATCATACATCAGTTTCATTTTAAGGTGAAAATAAACAAAAGAACAAACAAAAAATCTTAGAGCAAACACTCACACGTATGCGATCAAACTAATCCGCCATTTTGATTTTTTTTAGTGCGATCAGTTTTAAAAACTTTAATTCGGTAATATTTGCTAAAATATTTAATATGTACTATAATTTATTTATAACGTTCCAGTTTATTTGAAGATAATTTTTTTTTTATTAAAGTTACCTGAATGTTTATGGTGCGAAACTCATTTAAGCAGATCATTATAGAGTTAGTCTCATTGTGTCAAACCGTCCATTCAATAAACTATTAAAAAAGTTTCTTCTACATAAGTGTTTATATGGAATTTATATAGTATTTATTAGTAAACCCTTTCTAACAATATTGAGACAAGCTTACCTTCCCAGAAATTCATCACTCAAGTAGTAAGCCACTAGTTAAAATGCGAAACTAAGGGGGCTATATTCACGGCGAAATATATCCTCCATATTTATCCAGATTACGATTTCGAAATATAGAATGGGTATTATATATTTATTTATTTATTTAATTTCTTAAAGTGTTCTAAGGATTCAAAAGTAGTTTAACGGGGATCTGTACCTTAAACATTAATTCTTACTATGTTTTATTTCTAAATCGTACTATCAAGTGAATTGCTAAGACAAATATACAAATGTAAACAATTAGAGTCTTACATAAATATTTCCATCTATTATTTAGTCGTTTTTCTCCCTTCTTTTAAGTATCATTATGCTTATTAATATACATTCACAAATATGCTTAGTATCCATCAATAAATTCATACCAACCACACATATATACACACACACAACATAAGTATATATGTACATACATATACACACATATATATATATATATATATATATATATATACATACACACACATACATGCATGCATACACCTACACATACGCACACACACATATCGAAATATTCCTTCAGTATATGTACGATAAAAACAAGTATTTCTTTTACTTCTAAAACTAAAAAATTAAGTGCAAATAATGTCAAAAAACCCAATTGACTCTAAATAATTAACGTGACTAAAATAGGAATTAGATCATTCCTGTTTATTTTTCGACGATGAAGCTTTTTTTAAAATCTAATATTAGGCTGTACCTACTCTTACACTTATCTATCAACATGCCTACCTGCATACATACAGTAAGAGATCCGAACGCAAATAAAAACGTACAATCAACATCTACAAAAACTCCACAAACAACCACTACAGAAAGTATTGTATTTCAACAGATTACAAGCCTCTAAATATTTGTGTTAAGTAATATCATATCAAAATCGTTTCCTATAAAAAGAAAACTTAACATCGAAGTTCAGTTATAATATGTTTGTACCTTTCCATTGCTTAAGGTTTCAATATAAGTGAATCGGAACTATTATGCTCAACATCCAAACCTCCGACATACACATATATGCACACATAGATACATACACACACAATATATATGTACATATCCGAATAAATAAACATACACATGCATACACCATATATATACATATATATACACACATTATTTATTTATCTATTTATTTATTTATTTTATTTCTTCATTTATCTATTGGACATTTATTTCGCATAATATTTAAGATGATACTAGTGTTATTAGTTTATACTCCTACCAAAGGGATATCTTACTTACTATTTAACATTTCTCACCTAATTAATACAGATCGAAAAAACCAAAATGAAAAAACCTATTTCAACGAAGAATAGAGCGTCATCTCTGTATAAGCTGCTTAGGGGCGGTTTATACAGAGATGACGCTCTATTCTTCGTCAACTCTGGCAATAGAAGGTTAGAGAATACTAAGAAGGATATACACAATTTCTTTAAAAATTTGGACCTTAAGGTAACAATAGACTTAAACCATAAGATAGTTAACTTCCTAGACATCTGCTTAGACCTAAACAATGGAACATATGAACCATATCATAAACCAAACCAAACTCTCTTTTATGTAGATTCTAATTCTAATTACCCGAGACTCATTAAGAAAGCCATAATCCCTAGTATCTCTAAGAGAATATCAAAACTATCATCTAACGAATCACTATTCAATAAAAATAAAGATTACTATAATGAAGCATTAGCCAGATCTGGATACAATGAGAAAATAAGCTACATAAAGGTAAGCCCGTTGGAGCATAATGTAAATCCCGGGACTCATAGAAATACACCTCACATAATATCATATAACATGGCTATGGGGAATCCCAGAAAAATCAATAGGAGAATAAATACTAATAATACGCAGATTACTGCACCTAGCACTAAACTTAACACTAGAGGATCAACAAATCTACCATCCGTAGTAAAAAACACTGGGAAGAAAAACAGACGTAGAAATTCACTATGGTTCATTCCCTTATGGATTAAATGTCCTTACTAACATACCTAGACAATTTTACCAAATTATCGAGAGAAATTTTCCTAGAGATAGTAGACTAGGCAAACTTATAAATAAGAATACAGTTAAGGTATCCTTTTCAACTTCGATAAACTTCACATCAACTATAGTAAGTTCAAATAACACGAAAATCAAAAAGAATAGTAACTTAGATACCAGCACAGTTCAGAATCAGAATAATAACTCCCAATGTAACTGTAGAAACATTAGCGAATGCCCTTTAGAGGGGAATTGTTTAACTTCAGATATAAATGTAACGTTATAGAAGAAAATAGAATTAAAACATTCATTGGTTCGACGGGCTGTAGTTTTAAGGACAGATATCGAAACCATATACACTCTTTTAAAGAACCTAATACAAATTCAAAAAAGATTCCTACGACTTTAGCTAAGCATGTAAGAGAACTAAATAGCAAAAACATACAATACAACCAAAAATGGTCTATACTAGGTAGAGCAGGGAAATATAGACCTAACAAATCAAAGAGATGCAACCTCTGTATTCTAGAATCCTACAATATAGTTATGTCTAAAGATAATTTATTAAATAAAAGACAGGAGGTGATTCTGCCTACATAGAACCGCATACATCCTATCCCGCTACAGACCCATATAAAATACCTGTGCTGGTAACCCTTTTCATCAACAAGAGTATGTAAGTAACTAATGTATTGGAACAACATAAGAATTTCTTGACAATACAAAAATATAAACCTAATACTAGATAACTGAGTACTAATACATCAATATAAAACATTTGGAAATAGAGCACATCACTTATAATCTAAAATAACCGAAGTAATTAAAATTATATCTGACTTATAATAAAAATAGTAAGAAGGCTAGATTATGAGAACATCAATAAGTAATTGAAATAGGTTTTTTCATCTTGGTTTTTTCGATCTGTATTAATTAGGTGAGAAATGGTAAATAGTAAGTAAGATATCCCTTTGGTAGGAGTATAAACTAATAACACTAGTATCATCTTAAATATTATGCGAAATAAATGTCCAATAGATAAATGAAGAAATAAAATAAATAAATAAATGGATAAATAAATAATGTGTGTATATATATGTATATATATGGTGTATGCATGTGTATGTTTATTTATTCGGATATGTACATATATATTGTGTGTGTATGTATCTATGTGTGCATATATATGTATGTCGGAGGTTTGGATGTTGAGCATAATAGTTTCCGATTCACTTATATTGAAACCTTAAGCAATGGAAAGGTACAAACATATTATAACTGAACTTCGATGTTAAGTTTTCTTTTTATAGGAAACGATTTTGATATCATATTACTTAACACAAATATTTAGAGGCTTGTAATCTGTTGAAATACAATACTTTCTGAAGTGGTTGTTTGTAGAGTTTTTGTAGATGTTGATTGTACGTTTTTATTTGCGTTCGGATCTCTTACTGTATGTATGCAGGTAGGCATGTTGATAGATAAGTGTAAGAGTAGGTACAGCCTAATATTAAATTTAAAAAAAAGCTTCATCGTCGAAAAATAAACAGAGGTTCCTATTTTAGTCACGTTAATTGTTTAGAGTGAATTGGGTTTTTTTACATTATTTTTAGCCTATTTGCACTTAATTTTTTAGTTTTAGAAGTAAAAGAAATACTTGTTTTTATCGTACATATACTGAAGAAATATTTCGATATGTGTGTGAGCGTATGTGTAGGTGTATGCAGGCATGTATGTGTGTGTATGTATATATATATATATATATATATGTGTGTATATGTATGTATATATATACTTATGTTGTGTGTGTGTATATATGTGTGGTTGGTATGAATTTATTGATGGATACTAAGCATATTTGTGAATGTATATTAATAAGCATAATGATACTTAAAAGAAGGGAGAAAAACGACTAAATAATAGATGGAAATATTAATGTAAGACTCTAATTGTTTACATTCGTATATTTGTCTTAGCAATTCACTTGATAGTACGATTTAGAAATAAAACATAGTAAGAATTAATGTTTAAGGTACAGATCCCCGTAAAACTACTTTTGAATTCTTAGAACACTTTAAGAAATTAAATAAATAAATAAATATATAATGCCCATTCTATTTTTCGAAATCGTAATCTGGCTAAATATGGAGGATATATTTCGCCGTGAATATAACCCCTTTAGTTTCGCATTTTAACTAGTGGCTTACTACTTGAGTGATGACATTCTGGGAAGGTAAGCTTGTCTCAATATTGTTAGAAAGGGTTTACTAATAAATACTATATAAATTCCATATAAACACTTATGTAGAAGAAACTTTTTAATAGTTTATTGAATAGACGGTTTGACACAATGAGACTAGCTCTATGATGATCTGCTTAAATGAGTTTCGCACCATAAACATTCAGGTAACTTTAATAATAAAAAAAATTATCTTCAAATAAACTGGAACTTTATAAATAAATTATAGTACATATTAAATATTTTAGCAAATATTACCGAATTAAAGTTTTTAAAACTGATCGCACTAAAAAAAATCAAAATGGCGGATTAGTTTGATCGCATACGTGTGAGTGTTTGCTCTAAGATTTTTTGTTTGTTCTTTTGTTTATTTTCACCTTAAAATGAAACTGATGTATGATGTGGGTGTTTTTCAAGACACTCTAATCTAAGAACTCTTATTATTTGTGAACTTTTTCTGATGATTTTGTAGTGCTGCAGAGACGATATTGACATACAAATGTTGTTTGGTACAAAACAAATGAAACGGAGCGTTAAATATATCTCACAGAAATTTGGAATTTTTGGAAATGTGAAAAAAATAAAAATAAAAGTAATAAAACAAACCATGGTTATTGGAATATAATAAAAAACTGTTCTATATTTTTCTCCATTATCAATAATGTACAAACATTGAGCTGAATCCTCAAGGGAGACTACAAAGTAAAAGGATCTGATGATATATGATAGTACATATATTGTCTTTAATAATTAATTATATATATATATATATTAATCAATTAAGTTCAAATATTAACTAAATGAACAAAACCATTACTTTTCAAAAGTGCTCAATATAAATTAGAGCTTTTATATTAAAATAAACATAGTTTGAGTATCCGACAATTATTTCAGAACCTTCTTGGCTGCTCCTCAGGAATATACTCTTGTAATATATATATATATATATATATATATATATATATATATATATATATATATATATATATATATATATATATATATATATATATGTTGTAGCTCCTAGAGAACCCGTCTAGATGTGCACTGTAAGTGTAGTATTTACACAGCATGACGTCGCTAGCTATAAATGCATCGTTCCTTTCATTAAGTCGAACGCTCTTATGGCGTCAAGCTGCCGGATAAAGTTTTAAAATTATCACTGTTTATTCGCTATTCAGCGTTGGCCGATTGGATCTAGACGTCGGGATTTGAGTTGTAAAAATACTCGGAATTCGGGGTTTCGACTCGCATGACCAGTAGTGAATAGTCATATCTCTATGCTGATGAGTCCCGATTATAAAGAACAAAACGTACACGTACATAGATAATAAACAAAACAAATATTATATATATATATATATATATATATATATATATATATATATATTAAATATATAAATATTAAAATTTTACTAATAACACTCATAATTTGCATGCTTTTATGATTTGCAAAAAGATTTATTTTTTAGGTTTCATATGTGAAGAAATTCATTTCGCCCTGTGTTAAATTGTTTTTCTTTTGTCTTTTTCATACATCCTGTCTCCATACGATTTCATTTTATGATATATCGTTATATATATATATATAACGATATATCATAAAATGAAATCGTATGGAGACAGGATGTATGAAAAAGACAAAAGAAAAACAATTTAACACAGGGCGAAATGAATTTCTTCACATATGAAACCTAAAAAATAAATCTTTTTGCAAATCATAAAAGCATGCAAATTATGAGTGTTATTAGTAAAATTTTAATATTTTGAACAATCTTCTCGATCCAAAAATGTTTTACTTGACAAATACAAGTAGACAAATGTTTTAAAGAACTACACGTCAGATACATTTACGAGTCCTTTTCTATTCGTCTTTTCTGAACACATATTTTAACGTTTTTGTTATAATATTATTTTAGTTTTCACATGCTCAAAAGCTTAATGGAGAAATAACACGTTTGACTTGCGAAAACAATGTTTGTCTTTTATAGTCTTCAACGTATATTACAACCGTTTATCTAATATGTCTCTTAAATTTCGTTCTTGTGTACGGTCAATGTAAGGCATTTGTTTAAAGTTAAAAGGAAGAACTTGCACAGTCTGTAAAAAAATGGATGTCTTGTTTACTCGTAGTTTACTGTGGCTATGTAAGTAGCATATAAAGTAAAAAGAGTATTTATAAATAGACAATAGAAAAAAGCAGATTCCATCGACGATATATTTTTTCCAGTAAAGAGATTGATTTTTAACAGCCGCTTCTCCATTTGTCCAGACAATCAAGATTTTCAAGCATATCTCGAATATTTTAGAACAATGATTCATCAGAAAAAAACGCAGAGAAGTATCCCCCCCCCCAAAAAAAAAAAATCAAAAACTTACTTTAAAAAACATTCCTTTAGATCGAATTCGATATCAAACTTAGTCTAATCTCTAAATATATTTTGTAAGGAGAGATTAATATTTCTCAAAAAACATAGCAATTCCAACTCATAAATCTTTTGTGAAGAGAATTCGCTGGAAAATATTCCACTATGAGCCAAACACTAGAATTATACGTGTAGTTCGGTGAAAAATTACAAATATATTGTCCGTCCATAATAATGTCCAACCCTGAACCTGAGCAGCTCAGATATATGAACACCCAATCCAGTTTAAAAAATTTTTTTTACCAATATAAGTAGGAGAATCTTCTAGCTTTCATCCAGTTCTATATTGCAGGCTACCCCATATTACAACAAAGCCCTCCGCAAAATCTGCTATAGAAAACAATATCTTACACACCTACCCAATCTACCAGATAACACAGAGCCATTAAGAAAAAGAAACATTATCTGGTTCACAATCGTATTCCTTCACTGTAAAATCTTGCATAAGTAAAGAATTCCGACAATTAATAAATAAAAACTTTCCACCATCAAATAAACTTCACAAACTCTTCAATAATAAAACGAGTTATTAATGCTACACTTCCGTAGGATCCATGTTAGCCCTAAAGCCCCGAACTCCAATCAACTCTCCAATCTCCAACTGCTCATGCAAAAGAGGCGAAGGTTGTCCCCTGAGAGGAGGTCGCAAAATCGGTCCATAGCTTACGAAGCCAAGGTTATCACAGGTGTAAACCCCTGGAAAGAAGAAATATACATCGGAATGACACAAGGGACTTTCAAACAGAGGTTCTACGCTAATACCGAGGTAAACAGAGTATCACCTCCCTAGCAACCACTATATGAAACCTCAAAGATTCCAATACACCCTTACGAAATTAAATGGAAAGTCATAGAGAAACACAAATCTTATAACCCCACCTCCAGGAATTGCCTACCATGCAGTACTGAAAAACATAGGATCATACAAGCTATTAATAACCCTTCCATAAACTGTATGAACGTCAAAAGTGAACACATCAAACTGTCCCTCCACAGAAGAACATTGTTCTGGCCTAGTAACGGAAACATAACCCACTGAAAACTCTCAACCATCCCTCTTCGATCCGTATATAAATCCCCCCAATCATATGGAAAATACAAGGCCTATTCACCCGCCCCAGGTAATAAATTACTCCACCTTTATTATTAAAATTAAATATTAATTTATATACAAGATAACATTCCCTTCTCTCATATATATTATATACATCACCTCCACATCTTTCCTACTAACCCAAATATAACTTACGCCCCCATGTCTATGAACCCAACCAATCATAAATAACATGAATAAATGGGCACTTAATAATATACTAATGCATCTAATAAATATATTAAATTTACTATATAAATAATTAGAAATATATTTATTAAGTAAGCTTAAACAAAACTAGAAAGATATATATTACCAATAATTAAAACTAACCAATACACCCACCTCCTCTGATAAATGGATTCATAAACATAGTAAATTTATCTAAATAAATAAAATACAATGACTCCACATAACCTCATACAGGAACCACTACTTGAGCATTAAGGAAATAGCAAACCCATACAGACCTTTTAACTTTTAGGCCAGCCGTGTTCTATAGAACAATAAGTACGGTCTTAGTACGGTCTTCACGCTTTAACCTAAAGTTAAAAAACGCATCTTTAAGGAATAAATATATGATCACCCCTTTATACTCAAACATGAGCACCCTCCAAAGAAAAATATAAAATAATACATAAATACTTTAATAATATTAATACTAAATATAATTTGTAATTTAATAAGAGTCAGTCACACACACACACGTATACCACCCGACTTCATGTAACATAATTCATGTAATACAAGTTAAAACAACACGTCGGTCCATCATATAAATAATTAACATTACACACTATTCCCCCTAAATCTGACTGCACAAAAGAAACAGATAAACATACGACCTCCATAATCAGTAATATTCAGTTGTAGTTAAATAATACTAAGTTGTAATTAAAATTTTAAAGCCCAAATAATCAATATAGACAGCCCCCATAGACAGGAACTTCTCCCAAAAGGGAAGGCCTGAAACAAAACACCGGACGCATATAGGCGTGATAGCCGTCGCCCGTTCCATTCCTTAGGATTGTTTTTGTTTCCCATGATGCTGAGGATTTTAGGTGTCTCTAATAGCTTTTTCCTAAGCAGTAAAGGCTTATTTGTGTCAATGAAACCATGATCAATCTCTAGAAACTGTAATGTATAGTTTTAAATAAATAATTTGTATATATATATATATATATATATATATATATATATATGTAGAGAGAGAGAGAGAGAGAGAGAGAGAGAGAGAGAGAGAGAGAGAGAGAGAAAGAGAAAGAGAAAGAGAAAGAGAAAGAGAGAGACAGGGGACAGAAAAGGAGAGAAAAAGAGAGAGAGAAGGAGAGAGAGATGGGGACAGAGAAGGAGACGGAGACGAGTGATAGAAACATATGCAAGTATATATTGTTAAGCTTGTTCTCAATGTTCAGTTAAATACCTTTCGGTTGGGAACTTTTCAACCATTTTAAAAATCTTAAACTGACAGTTCATTTTCGTTTAACATATTTATGTGAATGTATATACAAAAATGTAATGGCATGAACGCAGCAGTCAAAATATTGGAGTCCTAAAACAAGTATGAATATGTATGTATATGCTTTCGGCTGTTACCTATTATATAGATGGCATATTCACAACATAATGGGCTTCTTCGGGTGTTTTTTGTCAATTTCATTCGATCGTTTTCCAGCCAGTGAACTGGGTTATTTTCATACCAGCAAAGGTGTTCATATCAATCTACTGCTATCTTTATACTTTTTATATCACAGTAAGACAAATATGATTGGCCGTTAAGCCAGTAAAATCACTACTATGTAAATTAATCAACAGTGCCACCTGTGCTATTGCTAACTACTTTACTCCAAGCTTACCATGATTCACAGAAAGATAACGCCAAGCTCAAAAATAGCATTCGTTATTTAACAATTAACATTCTAGAAAATGAATCCATTATTCAATCTGCAGAGTTAGTTCAAATTCCCAGTTACTGATTATGATAACGAACTGTTGAAAGTCGAAAAGTACAGAATGTCAAACGTTGAGAATATGATATCCATGATGAGCGTAACAGTTAGGAACATGTAAATAACGATATCTCATTTTAAAAAGATATTGTCAAAAGTAGTAATATCTTTTAAATTTAAATAAATTATTTTTGACTCCTGTAATGACTCACGAATGGAATCACTATTGGAAAAAATTAAAAATAAATTGAAGCGAATAATAAATGAACTTAAATAATAATTGAACTTGACTCAAAGAATGAAATAAATATTCATGTAGTTTTAATTTGACTTTTATTCTTGTGTGAATGAATATCTTAGGAACAATTTTATGTGACAAGAAACATTAGTGAGTTAGTAAATATATTTAGTAATAGCGCGAAAATAGAAGAGGCATAATATCAATTGTTATATATTGAGGTGTCTTTGAAGTACGAGGGCAGCAAGTGAGTTGTCAAGGTGTCTGAAGTTCCAATTTAACATATATGGGAAATCATAAAAGGAAAACACGAGCTGTCATTCAGAGACCATGTAACAAAGGAACGAGAGGGGGCAGAATTCGTTTTGAGGTAAGGCAGACATATTGGCATGTAGCTCTTAAAATAGCACTGATTAATACCCATCTCTCCCCCCTCTCTCTCTCTCTCTCTCTCTCTCTTACTTTCTGCCTAAAGCTTGTATCTAAGATAAAGTAATATATAGAATCATATATGATTTGGGTTTAAGTTCATTTGCGTCAGTTAATTGTAATTAATGATAAACTGGCTACAGACACGTCCCCATGAAGAAGCATACATTAGAGACTATTTCAGTCCAGCAAAGCAATTGTAGCAGGCCGACCAACTAAGCTTTAAGGAGTTTTCAGGTTTTTATTTTTTAACCTCTTTATTGCACGAAACCAAAGTCACTAGACGATGATGATGATATACAACATAATAAGTAGGAAGACAGTAGGAAGTTGTGGTCTATTATTTAATGCACATGTGGCCAGTTTTCTTTAGAAATCAGATACTAGGCGTTTTAAATAGACACATGACGATTTTAGATCTTGAAAGATGTATTTAATCACGAGATCATGTCTTTAATACGTATTCATTATCTCACATCATGACAATTAGTATGTCCTTCATTTTACTTTTTATTTCGTCTTCAAACTGTCATAGGCAAAGTAGTAGTATTATATTTCATATACAAAATAAAGTGACATTTTCCCCTATTTAATTGACCGAAATAGCATAATTAACAAAAGCTACATAATAAAATCTATTCGTCATTGATTTTAACTATAAATTTATCCCCGTGTCATGAAAAAAAAAATGTTGTTCCAATTAATATTTCTTTGCTAACAATACGTGTGTGCCTCTTAGTAAAAATATTTCACATTTTCTACCATTAACACATGAATTACTAATGAATTAATATCTAAATTGTTCACAACTAATTATTTCACTTGCAGCAAACACCGATTGTTTATTAGTCGTATTTTCCCCATTATTTGACTTATTAAGGGCACACATCGCATTGAATTTCAATATGATGAACAGGTAAAACATTACTGTTATTGTTACAGATAGGTTGTTCCATATATTACATTTTAGTATTATAAAAAGACTTCAGAATTTGGTAGAAATACATGTAAATGTTTTGCTTGATATTCTTTCACAAATGAAGTAACGTTTTTATAAAAAGAGTCATTCGGGTGGTATTACCTATCTGAGATAGGTTTATTTGCTGATGACACCACACACTATTGAAATGGCTGGATCCTTGGAAAATTACACCCAGTCTGTAGCAGAAGAGGGACAAAAATGGATGGTCACATTTAATGCTTCCGAAACAAAGCTCCTTTCCTTTGACAACTATAAGAAACCTTTCCATCCACCGAATTTCATGGCCGGTAGTACTATTCTCGAAAGTCCAACATTTAAATTTATCGGTCTGACATTCCCAGACAATACGAATTGAAATAAGTACATAAAAGATGCTGCCAAGTCTGCTACCAAGAATTAGACTCCCTTTTACCCGACTAGAAAACTTCTCACATCTGCCAGTATCCTATATCTCTATAAAGCCAACATTCGCTCGTGCATGAAGTATTGTTGTCACATCTGGGCTGATGCACCAGTCACTAGACTCTCCCTCTTGGACATGGCGAAAAAAATGTCTAACGTAATAGGTCCCGCACTGTGTAGCAAACTCCAGCCCCTGTCGCATCGCCACAGTGTTACATCCCTTCCCTTATTTTACAAATACTTTCACGGAATGTGCTCTATCTCACGTAGTCTCCTTAATAAAAATACCCTCGACCCACCAACTAGCAGCAAAATCATAGAACTTCCTAGATGCCAAAAGATTTTCTACTCTAATTTTCTTGTTTCCTTTGGAATTTCCTTTGTGCTCCCTGTTTCCCCGACCGTACCAACATGTCAAAATTTGAATGTAATGTGAACCAACATCTTGGTGTCTAACTCCCCAAGCAGGTTGACCACTATAATTTTGGCCCTTATCACAGTATCCCCATTATGCTTCAGTGGCAATATGTCTTGTTTGGGGTGACTAAAAGTAAAAATAAAATATTAAAATACAGATTTAACGGTCCATAATACTTGGTTGTCGGCAATCAGCCTTTAATTAAGGACAGCAAATTAGTCGCTATAAACAAATACGTTATTATGGTAATTACAGTCGAATAACTATGATAGACTACTATTATTTGCTGATATCATCTTCCTAAAGCACTTTTAAAGAGAGAGAGAGAGAGAGAGAGAGAGAGAGAAAGAGAGACAGGGAGAGGCAGACAGAGACAGAGAGTTAGAGAGAGAGAGAGAGAGAGAGAGAAAATGTTACATACGAAGCGTTCGTTTCCTTTTAAGGTTCGAGGATGAGTCTGTTTTTGTTTCTTTTTTATTATATACTAGCGGAACCCGTCGCCCGGCGTTGCACGGGAGAAAGTACTACCTTCTGTATAAAAAAGAAACGGCCTATTGTTCTCCCCCCCCCCTCTATCGTGTTGGTGAATGTTTTAAATTTTAAAAAATCAAAATAAAATGTGGTAGAGTAGAATGGGATCGAACGATGAAACTGGCGATCATGAAACCCCCTTTCTTAACCACTGCGCCACGGTTTCGGGATGAATACAAACGTGAAAATAGGCCAATTAAGCTAAGCTTGTTTATTGGCAACTTCTGCCCACATACATAAAGTTAAAAAATCACACGGTTTAAGTCATTTATTTCGGCCAGTTTTCTATGCTATGCGTGTTAAAGGTGTATGATTTTGAAAATGTAAATGTATCGGGGTCTACCAATATCTTTGCGCTTATTCAATTAAATAGCAAGTCGATTCGATCAAGAAATTGTAGACGCCATGTTGAATGCTTAAATGTTGCAGGAACTGTGTTCGTTAATTTCATTGGCTGAACTCCGGAATGAATTTTAATATAGAAGTCATAGGTAGAATTAGAAATAGCGTGATCTGATATTCGCGGAATATCATCGGATTGAACGAGAGCGGTCATTAAGTCTTTGCATATTGCTTTATATTATGTAGTAAATTAATACCAGGCAAATAATAAATAAGGACGGACTGTTTTGTGAAAAGTAAACTCTGTTTATTAGTTCTCGGTGTCGATGAGTGGAGTGACAGTACATAATTGTTAGGGAGGAAAGTTATTGCTACCACCTATATGGAGTTGGTGTGTCGGAGAGTCGGGGATGGCGGGCCAAATGTAATATTTAGTGTTAGCTGGAAGAAAATAATAAGAAATTTACTAAAACACTCTCGAGTGAATACGTGTGATATAGAGGTGAGTTTAGTAGCCTGTGATTCATGTGGTTATTTTCCTATACTCCGAGAAGGTACAGGGGAAAATCGTCTCTACTTTATATATTAGATTTAAGCTTTATAAACATAATGGTTCCATTCCTTTCGAGGATGATTTTTTTTCAGTATTATTTATACATTAAAGCACGCATTACGTTAACACTCACACTCCAGCGGAAGTATAATGATGAAAAGCTACATAATGAGATTTATTTCGTCATTCATTTTCACTCCTATTAATAGATTTTATTATTTCGTTTAGATAATTTTTCTTTTTTGTTTTATTAAGAGAAAGGTGACGGAGTTTGTACACTCATTAATATATTCTAATATATATTTTATGTAGTAAGATACATATTTCTTTGCGTCAATGGTTGCTAACAATATGGGTGCCAATTGTAGTATGAATCTTTAACATTTTCTAACATATTACATTAGTCGTATTATTACCATTATTTTACTTTATGACTATTTACGCACACATCACATACTTATGTTTGACATTTGTTTTCACAACCTGCCACTGTAACACCGCACCGGTTTTATATTCTTTAACGTTAACGAAAATATAGCACAATATTCACTTCAGAGTTGAGAGTAAGAGTTTTTTTTGAACTCCCTTAACTTTCCAGGGTAACGCCGGGAAACAAGTCTCACTAATGTTAATTAAATTATTCTCAATTATCATCCATTTTAAACAGTTTTCTTGTCTCATTGATTTTCAATGTAACTGTCATTCCATATCAATTAATTAGCCAGTAGAAATATCAAGTGAATACACGAAGAGCATTTATCTAAATGCTAATTCTAACAAGAATAGCACATCATATTGAAAAAGCACAAATGGGAATGTCCAGGTCTTTTCATATGAAGGGAAAACTACTGACAAAATTCAGCCAGGCAATTTCTTAAGGAATTAAAATAGTACTAAAATGGGTTATCATTTGGGAATTTCATGTCATGTATGGGGGAGAGGTCCCTGCTTACATTGGCATTGTTTCCAGTCGTCCTGGACTTACCCGTGCCACTGAAATCAAGCAGTACCAATTCAGGAGAGGTGTGGTTGGAGATTGTGCAACGCTGGCGTCTTAATAAACTCTCTGCACTTTTACAGGGATATCCATTGCCGCACGAGGCTGAACAGAGGTCAATAAGATTGATGCGCCTGGAAAACAGAAGGAATTTAAAAATCGGTATTTGATATTGTGCCATTCGAACTCAAAATATTTGGCTTGTCAACAAAAACGTTGACTACTACTAAAAATAAGTCAATACATTGAAATGTCAAATGTTAGATAAAACTGGTTCTATCAACCATGCAAACATACAAAGCAAGACACAACAACTATAACTTTTTAAATCCGATTAAGCTATACATGTTAAAGCTTGTTTTCGAATATCCTTAATCATTATATAATAGATATTTTTAAAAATTTCTAATAACTTCATAAGAAAATAATTGCTGAAATGCAGAACGCTTTTGGGAGGAAGGGGCTATACCCCCTGGCAACTGCAATGATGATAAAAGCAATACCCCACACGAGCGCCAATAAGAACGCTGCAACTTTAATGGAACTGCAATCATGCCAATCTTTGAAGAAACAGAATTCATGTTCAACTGAATGATTTTTGATTATTATGAATATGGTTGGTTAAGCGTGGAAACAGTCTCATTTATTTCCAAACGAATTTTGGTTTTGAATGACTGCAAGTGCAGCACTCACAACAATTAAGAGTGTAACCGTCCCCACTCTAATCCCAGGGGTAAAAGATTCGTCAAACGACATGAAAAGAAATCCGCTCACTTGGCTGACAGGAACTATCAAAAGAATCAAACGAGGAGTATGGAAAACTTATTGGATTAATGACAAAGTCGGAGGAAATGTTTTAAAAAAAGAAAATATGTCTGCATTAAACTATATTAACTTAGTATTAAAAAAAATTTTTGAAAAGGTTTTGCATTTGAAGAAAATTGCATATTTCATTTACTGTTTATTTCTGTCTTGTTAATAGTTCCAGTCTGAATACGTTTGGATGGCACCTCGTACTTTTTACATTTGACAGACAACACAACTTTTAGAATGTTTTGCATGATTTTTCTTATTCAAGTAATTTTATTTTTCCTAGACATAATTAAATTAATGTTTGGCAAAGTGATTTTTCCAAAAACTGAACAGAAACGAAAAAAAAAGCATTTGGTACGTAAATCATTTTTCGAAATAATATTTTTAATGTAATACTCAAAACTGGTGTCCATGAAAAATCAAAATTACAAAAAGAAAATCAATTTTATTTTTACGGAAATTTTGCAAAAAAGATTCAAAAAGTCTTTTGTTTTGCTTTTTTCATGCAATTGTTTTCATTTGCAGGATTCCTCTTTAGAATTTGTTGGTTCTTTGTCATTTCTCATTTATTGAATCGAGACAAATTGAATTATAATAAAAGAAAACATAACTGAAGGCTGTTCAAATATTGCTGCTGGCTCGTAAAACTGCGGACAGCTGAACGACAAGGTGTTTGAAACACTTGCGAATTATGAAATGGTGGTCGTTTTTGTAAAGAAAAATATGACATTGTGCGATCGAGAAAACGAAATAATCAAATCGAAAAAAAATATGGAGAAATTATTACAAAATATGGAGAAATTATTACAAAAATTAATTAATTATATAAATTGACTAAGAACGAAAATAATAAAAAAATGTTCTGCTCTTGTTTGAAAAGACAGAGGCAATGAATATTGTTATTACGTATCGACTCCTGATTGAACAAAATCTCTAATCAGCTGTTTCTTTCAACAAGTCAGAAAATTCCAGCACCCACTATAAAAAGCAAAACACAATACACACTGTTAAATGAACGCATGTACACAATTCATACACAGCATGGCGCACATCGAAATGAGCGCACACTCTTTCACTAACAAAACGCTAAAAACACGCTAATGCACACACAAATATCTTCATGTGTATTAAATTACACACACGTAAACGCACACAGCACCAGCCGAAACAAACACGTGCACTTAATTTCTCCTTACAGACAAAACAACTCTTCTTTCACAAGAATGTTCTCGAACTCTTTGAACTCTCATTCTTTACATATACTTATTTCACATTGTCTTTATTAAGTTTTCAATAAAAATGAATTATTTTATATGGATAGACTTTGTCATTCCTTCTTTTGATAATGTCTTATCTGTTACACTGTAATTAGAAAGTGGTAATTGCCCATAGACAAAGGCATCGTACAACATCCGGCACCATTAAAGAGAAATACAACCATGAGTGAAAAACAGATACTACACTCTCAACGTTTGACTAAGTAATGCTTTCATGTTTAGTTAAAGAGTCGAGAGACATTTTCATCCTTAGTAGAGAAATGGAATGAGATATCTTACCTTATGAATAAACTCCCATTATTCCTATACTTTGGTTAGTCCCTATATCTTTGCCTTTCTTTTCTATTTTGCAATTCTCACAATCATTCTAGGCTTCTTATTTAGCTGCAGGTAAAACGTAAGGAGTATCACCCCTAGGGGCGATTTTGCATGGACATCCTGCCAATTCCCAGTCCCCTCTATCCAGGGCGTTACGAAGCCCTCTTTTTGCTGGAGCGAAGGAGAGGAGGGCTCATTTAATATGCAGCGGGGTGGGGTGGAGCGAAGGAGTGGAGCGGGAGTGGAGCGGGAGTGGAGCGGGAGTGGAGCGGGAGCAACTCCATTTGGGACTAAAGAGCGGTGGTTTTATCGCTCCGCGCTCCTTGCTACAAAATTATTTGATATTTTTTTCTTTTAAACATTAGATTTTTATTCAGCAATAAAAAGGAAAAGAAAAGAAAGTCTCAGAGTTTACTCTGAGTTTTAAAAAATATATATCTGGTAAATGTATATGAGATAGAGAGAGAGAGAGAGGGAGGGAGAGACAGGGAGAAAGAAGGAGAACATTTAAAGTTCTCAGAGTTTTACATCTATGTGTTAAATTTTTGATGGGACACATTTATTAAGGCAGAAGACAGACAATTTGGCACCAAATGTATTTAAATGCCAATGCGTCTGTAGATGTCTTGAAAACAGAACATTTTTACATAAACATGTTACATTTTTGATGGGACACTTTTATTAAGGCAGAAGACAATTTGGGCAACAAATGTCGCCAATGCGTCTATAGATGTCTTTGAAGTTATTTTCTTACAGATTTGAACTATTTTGTATTTATGAAAAGGATGTTTATTGTGATTGAATAAATAAGCCAATTTTTCTTTTATTTCGTGTTTTAAAATAAAAAATGTTAGGTTCAATACTACTATAGGGGCCGTTGGATTTTCTCGCCTATTTCGCTCGGTATTCACCCAAATGTTCGATAAAATCGATTTTTGGGGTGAAATTGTACATTTTGTCTTGACAAAAAATTATAATTTATTTTTTAGCATATATCAAATTGAACTTTTATAACACATTTTTACCCATCGCTTTTTCGGCGACATTTTTTGTTATTCTTAAATTCACGACTAGTATGTTTTAACCTTTTCATGTTTGCTTTTAAATTCGTTAAATTCCGTTAAAACTTGCTTTTGTAAATAGAATGTTCAAAGTTTTTTTTGGTGTGTAATAAAATGTTAAAACAGTAAAAATATCTTTCGTCCAAGGAAAACATATATTTAATCCAAGGAAAAAAACAATAAAAACCAACATGGCCGCCAGCGATTAAAACCTGGAATTAAAGTTAGATTCTCAACACTTTAAAAAGTAAATGAGAATTTTATTTCAGGACTAAAAATACAATTAACACTAGCAATCAGTTTCATCCTAAATTTTGGCAAAAACCAAGCTAAATGAGCGAAGGAAAACAGCGGTCCCTATTCTACAATTAAACCAATGTTTAAACTTAATTAAATTAAAGAAAATATCTTAAATTTTAATTTAAAAAAGCAAATAATTAGATTTTCTGACTAATTTGTTGTTTTTTTAGAACCGAAAGTAGATTAGATATCTTTCTTTATCTTAAAAAAATCCATTATCGAATATTAAAATTGTAAACAGTTTGCTTTTGTTAGAGATTTCAAATATAGACGTTTCACCTTTTTTTTTTAATTTTTAATTTCAATAAATGTTTTTGCCCAACCTTAGAAAACTTGCTCCAGTAATTTTTTTTTTGGGGGGGGGGGGGGATTTGACTCGATATTTTTTCAACTCCCAAGGTCCAGGCCAGATATTTTGTATGAAATTTTAAGACATTAAATGGATCTCTGAATTGTTTATTGACAATTTATTGATATTTTTGGGGCAACTTATGAAAAAAAAAATTTTTTCAATCTTTAAAAAATAAACTTCATTGGGTTTTTTTCGCCCCAAATTGTACTATAGAAAAAAATGGATAAATCGATTTGTCTGAAAGTACTTGCGTGTTTCTCTGTTATAAATAATAATATACATTATACAATATAGTTACGTTCGTAAAACAAACAAATATTAAACAACACGACGAGTAATGTTGCCCTGGCTGTCTCTCCTCTTCCAGAGAAATGTTTCTTTAAAAAGAAAATAATCCCTAATAATGTTTAAAAGTAAAACTTTATTTACTTAAAACAAATCTAAATTCCTTTCCAAAATAAATAGAAAAAATATCGGGTCAAATTTTCCTTTCCTGAAAAAATAGATTGGTAATGTAATGAAAATTAAAATTGTTTTAAAATACTTAAGGAATTGTTCTATTTCTATTTCATACCCCAGGAAACGAAAATTTACGTATAATCCTATACTTCGTCCGACATGTTCTCCTATAACTCTCAAAATATTAGCGAGATTTTGTCAAATATTATCTTACGGTCTTACACTTAAAGTGACATCTCAACCCATATCGATGAGATCCTTTGACGCCCACCCCTATCCTTCGACCATTCATTAGCAGAATCGAACGTTTTATAGGAGTTGGAGCAGGTGCGGCTCCCTTTTGAAAATGGGGAGCGTGAGAGGAGCCAGCTCCAATTTTAGGCGTTGCAACAGGAGCGGGAGCAGCTCCAAAAATAGTGGAGCGCGTAAAGCCCTGCCTCTATCTCAGAAAAAGCATCTCTGAACGATTTTCTTTTCTCCTATTCTTCTAACCCTAACCCGACTTCTTCACGAAAGTGAAACTCTTTACGATACAAACACCCTAACCTCACGGACAGGGAAATGTAATATTTGATATACTTGCATCCCTACGAGGGCAAAGTTACACACAAGAGCGTTTTAATATTAAAAATGCAGCTCTCTATGTAAAGAAAACATAATTAATATATGTATCTGATGTTGCTAAAATCTTTATTTTAATTCTTATTTTCAAACCCAGTATTTCAGAGAGTTAATATTTGTTTATGTTTTTAAACATATAATTTAATCATTATCTAACAATATAACTTATCTTCTATCTATTGTGTATGTTCGTATGTTTGTATGTCCAGCTAAGACTCCCCAACTACTTGACAAACCCTCATAAAGTTTATATTTTCTTAATCGGCGTCGCCCCGGTTGTATAATATCTAAAATTTATTAAAAAAAATATTTATTCTTTGAGGGTCAACTGAGCCGGGTTTTGTAAGTGGGGGAGGGGGCGTACATTTTTAATGCTTTTCCTAATGTTATTATCTATTAATTTGGATATTCCGAATGTAAAGAAATCGCCGACTCACAATTCAAACCAGGAAATCAGTCAGCATTTTTTTAAATTTTAAATTTTACTAGACGCTGCCCGCGACCATCCGCCACTACCGGCCACTCTGCGTCACTGCCCACAACTCCATGCTACTATTGCCACTGCCAGCCACGACCTGCCAAAACACGCCACTGTCCGCCACTAGCCACCACTGCCTGCCACCTCTCACCACTGCTCGTACCGACCACTCTCCGCCACTCTCTACTACTATTACCACTGGCCACCACAACCCGCCACAGCCTACGACTGCCCTCCAATACCTGCCACTATCCGCCACTACCCACTGCTGTCTGCCACTACCGACCACCGTCTGCCAGTACCCAACACTATTGCCACTACCCGCCACTACCCACCACTGCCAGCCAATATCTGCCACTGTCCAACACTATTTCCCAATAACGGCCACTACACGCCACTGCCCGCCACTTCCTGCCACTGTCCGCCACTGCCCATCACTACCCGCCACTTTCCGCCACTGTCACTACTGTCTGCCACTACATTCCACTGTCCGCAAATACCGGTCACTACCTGCCACTATCCGCCACTGACCGCTACTAACTGCTAGTACCTGACACAACCTGCCACTTCCTGTACTGTCTGGCAATCCATACCAATATTGTCACTGTCCGCCATTACTCGCCACTGTCCGCCAGTACCTGCTACTACCCGCTAATAAATGCTCACTACTGTTCGCCACTACCCGCGACTCTCTGCTAGTACCCACCAGTGTTTCCCACTGTCTGCCACTACCCACCAGTAACCGCCAATACTCACTACTAACCGCCAATACCTGCCTCAGTCTCCCACTACATGCCACAACCAGGCACTGTAAACACCTGCCTGCCACTGCCTACCACTACCCGCCACTACCTGCTGCTGCCCATCAATATTGCCACTGCCTGCCACTGCCTGCACTACACACCACTGTCTGTGACTACTCGCCATTACCCACTACTGTCCGCCACTCACCGCCACTACCTGCCACTCACCGCCACTACCTGCCACTCACCGCCACTACCTGCCAGTAACACCCAATACCTGCCACTGATCGCCACAGTCTGCCAGTAACTACCACTATACCCACTATACGCCACTACCTGTAACTATTGCCACTGATCGGCATTACCTGCTACTACCCGCCACTACCTGCCACTGCCTGTCACTACCCACCACTGTAAACCATTCTTTCTACTACCCGCCACTACCTGCCACTACCTGTCATTACCCACCAATGTAAAGCACTCTTGCTACTACCCGCCACTGCCTGTCACTACCCACCACTGTAAAGCACTCTTGCTACTACCCGCCACTGCCTGTCACTACCCACCACTGTAAAGCACTCTTGCTACTGCCCGCCACTACCTGCCACTACCTGTCACTACCCACCAATGTAAAGCACTCTTGCTACTGCCCGCCACTACCTGCCACTACCTGTCACTACCCACCAATGTAAAGCACTCTTGCTACTACCCGCCACTGCCTGTCACTACCCACCACTGTAAAGCACTCTTGCTACTACCCACCACTGCCTGTCACTACCCACCACTGTAAAGCACTCTTGCTACTGCCCGCCACTACCTGCCACTATATATGAACTCTTTTGGGACTTTTGTCTTTACTAATTGATTTCTTAATATTTTTAAATGGAGGGGAGACGAAAGAAAGCCTAAGGAATGAGGAAAATACAAATTCTTCAAATGAGATGAATGAAGGGTTCGAGGGGGAAGATGAAGGACAATATAATAACAATTCTAATAACAACATAAAGGAAATCAAAAGTAACAGGTAGAAACAAAGTTGTAGAGTATAAATTGAAAGGGAGTTGTGAGTAGAAAAAAAGGAATGTTTAAGGATACAACCGAGTCAACGGAAAAATATTGACTAAATATAAAACCAGAAGCAGAGAATGAAAATCCTCTTTATGTCAATTGAGATCATGTTGATCCATGGAGAGAACTTCCTCAAGTAAGTTATCAGGAAAATGCAGTTTTTACTTCTGAATTAGAAGATGTAATTGATGCAAAGAAAAGAGAGTTGGAAAATATGAAAGTTTATGAAATATATGAATGTGGACCTGACATGGGGCAAAAATATATCACAACAAGATGGGTGATAACAAAAAAAAATTGTGAATGATAAAAGGACAATGAAGGTTCGTATTGTGGCTATGGTTATGAAGAATATTCCCATCTTAGAAACAGATTCATTTATGTACAGATGTGAGGCTATGTATCTCGTAATATCAACGGCCTCAGTTATGATGTGGCAAATGGAGACTCTTGATTTTATCTCAGCATTTCTGCAAGGTAATATGCTGGAGAGAGAGAGAGGGGTATTTCTTAGACCATCATCTGATATGTGTCCAGAATCACAGGTGTGGAAGCTGAAAAGATGCATTTATGGTTTAAATAATACATCTCGTTCATGGTACAAGCGAGTTAATCATGAGTTTACTCGCTTGATAGGCATTCTGGCAGTACAGTAGATGATTTCATATTTTGTGGAAATTATCTATTTCATAAAAATGTGATCGCAGAATTGAAAAAGATATTTAAAATTAGAAAGCATGAAAGTGGAACATTTACATTTTGGGGATTGAATGTTAAGCAAACAAAAAATGGGATTATTATAGATACAAAATCTATATGCTTCAGCTATATCCTCAATAGAGATAAAGAAAGGAAGATCATTTAGGAAAAATGATGAATTGAGTTAAGAGGAGAAGACAGACCTAAAGATCAACGGTCAAATGATGTAGATATCCAGACTCGGCCAGATGTAACGTTTGGTGTCTGTAGAATGAGTAATATTGGAAAATCTCCAATAGTGAAGTTACTCTTCGAGGCAAACAAGTCACTAATAAAGTTAAAATCAAGGACAGGTTCCGTATCTTTTCCCCAACTTGAGAAAACCTTTAGATCTGAAAATTGTCTGTTATTCAGATATCATGTATGCAAGTTTGGACGATGGATCTTCACAGAATGGTTTTATCATCTTTGTTTGTGGCAAGATGAACAGAATGGCTCCTATATGCTGGTCATCAAAAAAACTTGACCGCATAACAAAAAATCCATTAGACTCAGAGACTCTTGCACTTAGTGAAGCAGCTGATGATGGTATATTGGTAGCCACCATGCCTCAAGAGATATTCAGACTACCTAGAGTGCCTGAAGTTCTTTGTAAAACAGACATTGTGTCTCTAGTAGACTTTAAAGTCATCAAATCTTGTGAGTGACCGGCATCTGAGAGTTGATGTGGCTAGAGTGAAGGAAATTATGGTGAAGAAGGAAATTCAAACTGAATGGATTATGGGCCAAGAACAGGTTGCAGATTGTGTGATGAAGATGGGAGCCTCTTCTGAAATTCTGAGAGACTTGTTGCAATAAGGACTTGTTTTACTTTCGTTGTTTCAATTTTGTTTTACTTTTGTTTTATTTTGTATGGTCTGTAGTCTTCACAAGAAGACACCAGTAATGTTAAGTTACCTCCCTTTGTATTAAGATGAAACGAGTTCTGCTCCTTTAGGATAAGTTCTTAGAGTGATCGACCATTGCTTTTTATTGTTGTTGATTATTGAATGGGAAAACCAAGATGGCGGTTCGGACAAACGGATGTGTGTCTATCATTGGATTTATGTGATAAGTAAACTAACAAAACCTTCCTCGACTTTGCATGAGTCTTTCTGCTTTTGGTGGCAAGAGTAAACACCTGCAATGTTGCAGGTGAATGAATAATTGTGACCAATGAGAAGGACTTCATGCAGACCTGACAATCCTGCGGCACGATCTTTGTAAGCTCTATGTAGAACTCCGATTCGCTTAAACAACCACAACAACAAAAATCTGGTTACTATCTCTTCCTTACCATGAAAAAGGCGGTGGAAAGCCACCTCGTCACTGTAGCAATCTCCAGATGACGGAAAACGTTCTACCCTGATAGATTCTTTTCTCAGACCGCTTGCCTTTGGAATTCCCTCCCTGTGCCCTGTTTCCTCGACTGTACTGACATGCAGAAATTTAAATGTAATGTTAAAAATATTTTGTTGCACAACTCCCCATTTAGGATGGCGCCCTTTAAATCTGGTCCAATAGACCCCTACGTATAAGTGGCAATATACCTTGATAAATAAAAGTAAACAAAAAACTCAAGTAACGATATCATGAAATTTTGAATTTGAATCGCTTTCATTCACAAATCAGTTTTTAGTAAAACGCAAATGTGACATTGTGCACGAGGGATGGACGTCTATCTCCCATGGAGCGAAGAGAAACAAATGACGAATGTATAATGCAAACAATATCTGGAAGCAGTGAATGAAAAGCTGAAAGAGAGACTCCTTTAAGGCTGGAGAGCTAAACAAGAAGAATGAATAACAATTACAATATTTATTTGGTGCTAGAGAGATGTTACATATAATTTACACGTGTTAACAATGTTTATTTGGTTTGTGGAGTGAAACATATAATTTAAATTTTGTTAATTACTAAGTATTTGTTGAAAGCTCTCGAGAACAATGTAAAATGAAACGTCACATTGCCTTGAGTGTTAGTGTCAAAAGAGGATGAAAGGTAGGGTAAATGATTGAGGTCACCCATTCAGAGCTAGGAACATGTTATTTTAACTTGTATATGTTCGTATTAAGTGAAGCTGTAGAATTTTAACTTGGTTGCTTTCTTTGGTATGGGTTTCCTTAAAAGAATCGAATACTCATATGATGGACACGTGAAGGTTGCCACCATCCCTAGTGAAGATGAATTAGTACTCGAACTCAGCATGCCGAGTAATCAGTCGTTGCTGATATGCATTTCAGTGAAATACATTTGCCTGAGATTCTCTAAATGCTACAAAATATTCAAAATAATCAAAAGGAAATATTACGAACAAATATTTATAATTATTTATTCATGTAAATCCAGCATTTACATCTGAAATAGGAAAATAAAAACGATTTTTATGACGAGAAAATCACATTTTTAATCTTTCGCGTTGATTTATATTTGCATGTTTGAAATCTTGCAAAGTTTATTGATTTGCTTATTTCTATGCTTAAAATAAATGTTTGTTTTTTGCTGAATTATGATGTTGTCATTTTGTGAAGCTGTAAACTCGCTTATTTTTGCCAAAACTTGATGGCTCTGATCCGGGGGGGGGGGGATTTATGCATATTTCATGGAATTATAAGTCGATTTGATTTACTCTTGATAATCTTACAAAAAGTATGGATAAACACACTCCCTCTCGCTCTCCTTCCTCTCACACTTTTACACACATTTACCCACATTTACACACACTCTTATGGATTGAAATTTACTGATAGCTCTCTTAAAACTAATATTCTTATTTAGTAATAATACGCTACAATATTTCTTTTATTTTACGGTACTAATCCTAACCCTTTTCAGGTTATTTAATGCCGAATCCAGTAATTCTGGTAAAAGTTTTTGTTCCAAGTTCGTAATATGTTCAAATATTTACTCAAGATATAAATTTATGTGTATGCTATATGATGCGGTTTCATGTCATATCCAGAAAATATATATTTAACCCTGATATGTATTCCCACTCAAAACTACAGTGAAACTGTGAGTATTGATTTACTCCTCTCCAGGAGTTAGGCACAAGGCCAGTTTTTATCTTACTCCCACAAGTAAGATGTGACCCAAGGTCGGGTAGGGAAAGTGGGGTTTAAAAATTGCCTGGGCAGCCCCGTCGGCATTCCCCGGTAGGGGCGCCTCGGGCAGTAAGCAATAAACTTACTCCTCCCCAAAGAGGGGAGGAGAAGCCTGGGAGGGTGGACTTCCTAGAACTGCACAGGACAGATCCATAGATCGGCGTAAATCAAGCCCCGAAGGCCAAGACAATACCAGTCTATGGGGTGCAGTATCCATCGGAATAGATACTACACTTTGATCTTAGCCAAAAGGCCAAGAACGGATAATGAGTATTGATTTACTCTTCTCGAGGAGTTAGGCACAAGGCCAGTTTTTATCTTACTGCCAGAAGTAAGATGTGACCCAAGGTCAGGTCGGGAAAGTAGTGTTTTAAAAATTGCCTAGGCAGCCCCGTCGGCATTCCCCGGTAGGGGCGGCTCAAGCAGTAAGCAATAAACTTACTCCTCCCCAAAGAGGGGAGGCGAAGCCTGGGAGGGTGGACCTCCTAGAACTGCACAGGACAGACCCATAGATCGGCATAAATCAAGCCCCGTAGGCCAAGACAATATCAGTCTATGGGGTGCAGTATCCATCAGAACAGATACTACACTTTGATCTTAGCCAAAATTTATTTAGATGGATGTATCCTGGGAAACATTAACTCCTTGAGTTAAAATTACATTCCGAGAATGCATACAACCTTAGGCATAAAAGCCCACTGTGGAAGGGGGGAAGGTGGGGGTCGGGGGTCATTGTGACATTTAAAACAACAGTTTGACATTTTTTATTTCAAATCAAAGACCAAACAAAGACATTTTTTATTTGACAAAAAGCAAAAACAATGCACAATGACAAAAAACCTAATCTACCCTAAGCTAGACATTTGCACTAAAATATTTGCAGTCACTCTATGGCTTAACCCCACTTAAAATATCCTAAAAATGAAACATGAAAACATGAAATAATATGGGAGTGGGATACACATTACAAACACCCAAAAAGAAAGAAAAATAAAGAACCAAATAAAATGATAAGGGGTGGTTAGTAGGACCCTCCCTACCCTCTTGCTAAGTTTGGATCGCCCACTGTTTTCCGGCTCGAGGCCGAAAACAAGCAGGTCGACCCCTAATTGGAGTGGGAATAAAGTGAGGCGTTCTGAAAATAAATTAATCGGGATCTGGGTACGGGAATGGATGGCGTCTTCCAAGATAATATTGCCAAGGGTTTCATCAGCCGGGGACAAAATAAATATGTGGAGTGGGCATCTTTGGAAGCTCTCTAGTGCCGGCAAAAACAAAATCGGGACAGGACATCATTTATTCCTACTAGCTTATGATTCGACTAGGCTAATAAAAAACATTTTGTTTTATACTGGGCTGCGTTCCGTAGGACCCAGTACCGTCTGCGCCATGCTAAAGCGGGAAAACGTATTCAAACCTAGACCCTCGTCGGATGCATAAACTAGTGTTGCCCACCCATCTTCTATTGAACTCAATGCGATGTAGTCGTTTCCAATCGCATCTGATTTTCACTTTAAGCTGATGCTTAAAGTAAACAACCAGATCACGATCCGAAACAGACCCAACCCCATGAACCTCATCTAGACGTGCAACCGACGTCACTAACCTCGCTGTGGCTAGGATCGGCAGAAAAACTATTCTTTTCTCCCTAGACCATGGCGGTGCTACGTTGTTGATGACGTATGCTACATCAAGTACCATCGGCTGCTCATCGTCGATGCAATCCATTACCTCTCTGACATACTCCCAGAGACGACGAACTTTGCTGCAAGTGAAGAAGGCGTGTTCGGCCGTTTCTTCCTCATTGTCCTCACAGCACGGGCAAAAGGGAACGTCCCTTATGCCATCCCTGCGTAATCTGCCATAGAGGGGCAGTGCATTTCGAACCAGTCGCCAGGTCAGAGAATACTCAGAATTGTTGAGATAACTCTGGCCTGGCGCCTAACTCCACTGGGAGCGAGCCTCCTCACTCGACAATCCAAGCCGCCTCCCAAGCGGATCCGAAGCGGACCCCTCCACTATATCCCGATATAGTCTCTTCCTAGACCGGGCAAAGTCACTGGACCCCGGCAACGCCTTAAGCGCGGCTCGACATTCGGCGACGAACATGGACTCCCCTCTCGGTCTACGTCGACCTTCGACCGAGTGGTCGGGTATGAGGTTGGAAAGGCGCTCTCAACCGCAGGGACCCACGGAGCATTCTCCGTCAAAGTACGACTCAGGAAAGCCAGTCTCTCGGCATGTCTATGACTTGCCAAGTCAGGCATCCCAAAACCTCCATCGCACGGACGTTGCATACAGACCTGTCTGCGGACGTATGCTTTCCGCCCCTTTCCACAGAAGTGAAAAGAGCAAGCGCGTGAAAGCAAGAAGGCGGTCCGCAGGCAGAGGGAGTACAGACAGCCGGTAAAGGATGAGAGGAAAGACGTAAGTGGCGCACGCCTCTGCTCTCCCCTTCAAGGAAAGTTTCCTTCGAATCCAAGCCCTCACAGACGATTCGACCTTTGCCTGTACTTCCGACCAATTCTTTTCCAACTGGAGACCCGGTCCGAACCAAATGCCAAGGATCCGAACCGGGCCATCGGTCCAGCTGAAATCACCTGGGAGTGAGGTCTCTCCGCTCCAGGCAGCCAACTGCAGGCCGTTGGCCTTGCTGCGGTTGACAATGGCCCCTGTTACTTCTTCGTACCGAGCGAGCGCCTTAGTCACCGCTTCTATGTTTTCATGGCTGGACACAAAAACGGTGATATCATCGGCATACGCAGAAACCCTGACTTGCGCATAGTAGGGAGGGATAGCGTTTCCGTGCAGGACTGGTGTAGCCGCCCCATCCCTTAATTTGCGAAGGAAGGGCTCCAACGCCAGGACATAAAGCAGGGGCGACAGCGGACAACCCTGACGCACCGAACGAGAAACCACGAACGACTCCAGAAGCCTACCGTTTACCTGCACTGCTACCGTCGGCAGACGATACAGAATAGAGACCCACTTGCGGAAGTCCGGATTAAAACCGGCAGCCTCTAGAACAGATTCCAAGAAACCATGGTCGACCCTATCGAAAGCCTTGGACTGATCTAAATTGATCCGCGCGGCTTCAGTGTCATCTTCTATACCCTCTAGGATCGTGCGAACCAGATGCAAATTGTTTTGAATTGACCTCCCCTTCACAGCATAGTTCTGCTCAGGCTCGATCAAGTCAGCGATAACAATCTGCAAACGATTCGCAAGAACACGGGCCAAAATCTTTAACTCTGTGTTTAGCAGAGTTATGGGCCTATAACTACCGAAATCCCCCACTCCACGTTGGACCCCCTTCTTTAACAATGTGACCACTCCTTTGGTAACCTGCCCATGGATCGAGCCCTGAGCAAACCAGTGGTTAAACACATCCTTCAGAAGAGGAACAAACATGGGCGACAGCCTCAAGTAAACTTCGTATGGCAGACCATCGAGTCCTGGAGATTTGTTCAAGCCGACCTGCTTCAACACAGTAATGATCTCACCCTCTGTAACGTCCCCATCACAGCTAGCTGCTTGGGTCGCCTCTAGGCGGGGCGAGTCAGCCAAATAGCTGTCAAACTCCTGGCCGCGGAGTCATGGTAGTTGGGTGAAGCGATCCTCCAAATGCTCGCGGAACCCCTCGCAAATCTCACGAGTCGATACCAGGGTATGTCCTTTCGAGGTTATTCACTTTCCGAATGTACCCATCCGAGCCACGACGTAAAGCAGCCTTACGCTCAACAGCGTCAACGTTCACAGCTTCGTTAGAGACTTTCTTTAACGTAGCGCGAACTACTTGACCTTCATATCGCTCGCTAGCCAAGCGATTGAGGTCCCCCTTAATTAAAGCTATCTCTAGGGGATCCCCCCCAGCCACCACCCGGGTCATCTTATCCTCTACATGCTTTTGCGTCCTAGCCCTATCTCGAGTGAGGTGCTGGCTGTAACGGACACAAAAGCGTCTAACATGAGCCTTAGTGCTAACCCACCAACTACTCCCGATAACCGCCCCCACTAAACCCCACTGAAGTAGTAACGTAAGCTTGTCCCGGAAGTCGGGTATTTCCAGTAAGGAGGTATTCAACTTCCAGTACCCAGCTAACCTAGGCCTATCACTTAAACTCAAACGAGTCATAACCAATTTATGGTCCGAATGACCTAACCAAGTGAACGTGGGACAACATATAAAATCTATGTCGCCTCTTCTAACTAACATTCTGTCCAAGTAAGTACTCGGACAGAAGGCCACGCTAGTATGCCACGTCCACATCTCCCGCCCTGGGTGATCAACGCGAAACCTGTCGACAAGATCGAATGAGGCCATCAGGTCAGACAGACTGCTTTCACACCACCGCGACCCTCTATTCCCCCCGACCTTATCTATCTTGGGGTCAAGGACGGCATTCCAATCCCCCATTAAAACCACTCGCTCCGGACCCCCGAGAAACGTTTCCAACCGTCGATAAAAGGAGACCCTCTCACCAGCAATGTTGGGCGCATAAACTGCAATGATCCGAAACTTACTGTTTTCAACGGCAACATTGACTACGACCAGTCGACCTACCGCATCCATATGAACAATGCTCACTGTCGCAGACAGAGTGCGTCTCACTAGCAAAGAGACACCACAACTACGGACATTGCCATATGCTCAGATGACGTCGTAGTCGTCAGTCAGCAAATCACAATTCCCATACGAAACGAAGTGGGTCTCCTCGATCGCAGCTATATCTACCTTAAGGGCCACGAGATCCCTCAGCACGCAAACAGCCTTGCTTCGAGACCTCATGCCACTCACATTCAATGTGGCCAGGTTTAAAGACATTATCCTTTATTAGATGTCCTGACCAAGACTGCCGGTCAGCAGTTCGGACGAAATCCATCCGTCTCGAGCCAGACCTCTCACGTCCAGGGGAAAGGTTAGCTTCAAGGCCCGAAAAAATGAGGGATGAACATAAATGGGGACCCTCCCCGGACATTTTGAAGACAGTTTTTTTAACGCCGGGTGCTCCTCATCTATAAGATTAAATCCCGGAAATGCCACCTGTCCCTCCTCTACCATCCTCCAAAGGGCCCTTGCTCTACTGCCCTTGTTCTGCCTTAGGAAAGTGGTAATTTTGGGTGCATCCTGAAAGTTCAGGGGATTTTGAACTTGTTTTCCATCAACATGAGTAAACGCCTCCAGTTGCTTCAAATATCTCCTCTGTCTCCCGTTCAAGTCCGACTGAACCTGGGAGGCATCGGCTATACAAACTTTTCCCTGGGCAAGAAAGGGAGTTTCTTTTTTCTTTCCCGTCTGATGACCGGCTGAGTAGAAGTTGTGGGTTTCACCTCCTCGTTGACTTCTACCTGCTTCTCTGGAGCTGCTTCTGCCACAGGTTTCTCCGCAATTTTCTCCTTTTCTGGAGATGCTCCCTCACAAGGGTTGTTAGAAAGGGGAGGGGTACTCTCCTCAACCAATACTGTGGGTGTTGGAGGTTGGGGAGTTGCAGGTTGGGCATTCCTAGTGTCAGGATCTACTGAGCCTTCTTCCATCTTTTCTTTCTCTTCCTCGTTTAGGGCCTCTTTTTTCTTTTTCGCTTTCAGGTCCTTTTTAGGCTCCTCGACACTTTCCACTGCCATTTTCTCCTCCTCTATTTGGTCTTCCTCCGATTCTGAAGAGTGCTCCGAAAGTTTTCTCTTGACTGCCGGTGTTGGCGTCATTTCGGGTTGGGCTAGGTTATGACTAACTTTGGCCCTATCATTCTTCTTAGAAACCACTTTGTTCCAACCCGAGGGAGCCTCCTTAGTTGTTTCCTCAGATGTTGGCGTGGGGTTTTCATCCGTTGTTCCTTCCGTTGAAGTCGGCACTTTAGTTGTGGCTACAACTTCTACTTCAGTTGCCACTTTGATTTTTACTGGCACTGTTTTGGATGTTGAAGGCCCAGACGCTTTTGGGGCAATCTTTCGCCATATGCCCCGGCGTCAGGCATTGCCAGCAATGTGGTTTCCTCCGCTCGACGATTAGCGACATTGTCCACGCTTCACATCGGAGTTGTGCTGGTATCGCGAGGAAACTGGCGTAATTCAGCCTAATTTTAAAGATATATTCCCCCGTGAGAATATTTTGGGGGCCACGGACCGGAAGAACCGCCTCTACATCTCCATATTGAGACATAACGGCACCCAGATGATCTGCGCCAATGCAAAATGGGACGCCAAGTATCTTAACAGCCGTTCGCCTTCTCTCCAGGTACTCAGTTTTGATCCTCAGCCCTTTCCACAAGATATCATTTCTTGATACTTTCTCTGCCTGTTCCGGGGTAGGGAGCCGAATATCCCATGCTGCATATGATTTTTTCAGGATATATGTGGCTGGTATATTTAAGTCCCCCAGCATCTGATACATTCGATCTGTAGGGACCCCAGTGAGCCCCTTTAACTTGATGTCTGTGGTCACCAGAGTCACTATTCTAGCTCTGACACTCTCCAGGGTACCAGGGATGAGTTTGATTTTATTTCCCTCCATAAGGTCTTTATATTTGTCCCTGAAGAATTCTTTATAATGCTCTGGGGTCTTCTGGTTCTGGGGCCCCCATTTTGTTATTTTTCTTTGGACCTGAGGAGCATTTATGGTTGAGGTCTTCTGCCCTGCTGGGATCTGGGAACTAGAGCTACTCAGAGCAGGCCATGCATCCGGTGGTGCTTTTAAGGTCCCCTTTCTTGCTTTTCCTGTTACTTGACTTTCTTGTTCTGAAGACGAATCCCCTGAGGAGCACCCAAGAAACAACCCTGGCCTATATAATTTTTGGGCTATCTCTAAGTCTAGGGACTGGCTTTTTTTAAGAGTCTGCGCCTTATTGTCCCTAAAGTTGCGTCTCTCGAAATCAAAAGGGATATTTCTCGGGAGACTAGTGCCGACGGGATGGTTAAAATCCCCGAAACTAAGCTACTGGCTGCTGCGGCAACCCTTGCAACTGCACGAACTTGGGCGCACTTGGGTGTGCTAACCCCCGACATGGGCATATCCCATATAGATACTGGAAAGAACTCGGGTGTGCTCTCCCCCAACTCAATCAGAGTGCCGCTCGGTGTGGTCCTCTCCGACATACTCTGGGCGCACTCGGATGTGCTACCCGCCAAGACTGGATTGCCGCTCGGTGCGGCAGTCCTCGCCACAACTGGATTATCGCTCAGTGCGACAGTCCCCTCCACAACTTGGGCGCACTCGGGTGTGCTCCCCGCCAAGACTGGATTGCCGCTCGGTGCGACAGTCCCCGCCGCAACTGGATTGTCGCTCGGTGCGACAGTCCCCTCCTCGGCGGTCACACCCTGGTTGTTGTCAGCCCCGGTGACAACTCCGGTTTGTGAAACCCGGGTAGCTTCCATCATAATCCGATCCTACTGAGGCACAGCACCCGCCGATTCGGAGCCGAGGAGACCGTCACTGACCGTGAGATCGGTTCGTGGGTCTCCCCGAACATCTGCCAGTGCGCACCTCAGTAGAACGCTGAAAAAAAGAGAAACAGTAAACAATTAATATTGCCCAAGAGGGGCGTAAAAAGAAGGAAAAATCCCCAAGAGGGGGAGAAGAAAGTGACAAAAAGCCTCAAAAGGGGGCTTGGTCAATAATAAAAAGCTTTAAACCTGGCCAAAGGCCCGGTAGCTGATCACTGGACTTAAGGTAAAATGAAAGTGTCGCAACTGAGAACAGATACTACACTTTGATCTTAGCCAAAAGGCCAAGAACGGATAATGAGTAATGGTAACAAAAAAGTGACGACATACTCCCCATACTAACTAAGATGGGGATCTTACTACCGAATGTAGTTTAATACATACCCAGGATACGCATTTATTAATGAAAAGCAGACTTTCATCATCATCATCATCATCAGTTTAACGTCTGTTTTACATGTTGACATGTGTTGCACAACTTTTAGAAATTGACTTCCAAACTAACCTATCTCTGCCAAGTCTTAATTTATACCTCTTTCTCTCAAGTCCATCCTTATAACTTTCACCCATGTTTTCCTTGACCTTCCACTGTGAATTGATCCTGGTACCTTAATTGTTTTACATCTACTAACCCAAGAACTTTCATCCATTTTTTCAACGTAGCCATACCATCAAAGTCTCCTGTTCTGACCACATCTCCCTATACTGTCCAGATTTAATGGTCCTTTCAGCTCATACGATCTAAACTTATCTTTAAGACTCCCATTTAACATCCGTTGTATTGTGACATAGAGAGGGCCATGTTTTGGTGGAAAAGTTTAAAGGTCAAAAGCCACCCCAGTGAAAGTTTATTTCCGTTCAAGGATTTTCTTTCTCTTACCTGGGTTTATTTCAAGCAGAGAAGAGTTCTCCAAGGGCTCTACCCAATAGGGGGAACACCTGCAGTGTGGCTGATGTAGCAAGACGAGCTATCCGTCTATCTATCTGTCTGTCTTTCTCTCTCACACACACGTATACAAGTTGTTTCTCTGATGTTTTTCTGTGACTGTCCTTTTATATAAAACTATAAACAACCAATGTCGGAATGAGTTTATCAGCAGAAAAAAAGAACTGGACAGTTCACGACGACGACGACAACGACACGGATGTATGATTGTTCATACACCCATCGGTAAGCTAACATACAATATTATCATTCTCATATCATTTCTCTCCATGCAACGCATGTCCTCAACTCTCATTGACAAGATTTCACTTCCATACATCATCACACTGCGTACACATGCCTGATAGACTCTTTCCTTGGTTGACAGTGGTAATGCTCTGCTGGTTAGTAATGGCAGAAGTTCCCTGAGCTTCTGATAACTACTCTTAATTCTTGCAATCACACTAGCATCTTCTCCTCCCTATTCTCCAATGGTGTCACCAAGGTAACAAAACTTCCGAACACTCGATAGCTTTGCCATCTAAATATACTTTGTCCACATCTGAGTTCTCATACGTCTCCATGGTCTTACACTTCTTGCACACAAACTGGTTATCATCTCTCAACCTACCTTTAATTCCACTGCACTTCTTGTGTACCCAATGCTTACAAATACCACAAAACATTAAGTTGTACCTGATTCCCTTTCCGCAAACTGAACAAGGAAACTTTCCTCTTTCTGAGAGTTTCCAACACTACAACTACTGATCATACTTGATTATGATAACATTCACTCTCAGACCTTTACTTTCTATGGCATTCCTCTAAGTCTTTAATTGAACAAGTTGATCTTCTATTGGGGATCTATAATGTTTAACCATCTCTCCAGAATACGAGCCCAATCTAATAATACTAAACCAGCAGTAACAATTGGGATATAAGCATAACATATAAAATATAAATTTAAATAAATAACGCTATGACAAACCTCTCTAAATATGTTAGACAGACAAATATAAAAATTAAGAATAAGAATTAGGTGTTGAGAAGAAGCCAGAAAAAGAAACAAAGAGAAAAACTGTACAGAAAGACAAAGCTAGGATATTGAAAGTATATATATATATATATATATATATATATATATATAAAAGGAAATGGTAATTAAAAATCTTTAACCCCACTCCTCTTCCTTGATCATTCCAACTCTACTCATCTTGCACCATGCTTTATCCTCCTTTCTCCTTTTGTCTCTACCTGACCCTAATGATCTCAACCATCTATCCACCTAACCCATCTAGATCTCGCTTATCCACACTTTCACTTTCCTTGTTGTCCTTTCATTTAGGCACCCTTTACCTATATCCCTCCCCTTAACCGACACCCATCTTCCCCTACGTTTATTTCCTTATATACCTTTCTTGTCGATACTCTTCCCAACAACTCCTACAACTTCCTATTAATAGAATAAGCCACCCACACCATTTAGACTTAATTCCCATATATTGTACTGACACTTAATTAGTTTTGTTCACTATGCAATAATTCGTTTACTATGCAATAATAAAATGTTGTTTTTAATTTTTAAATATATATAAACCATTTTCCCTTCCTTTCTCTTCTAACAACCTTTTGTTCCGACACTCCTGGTTGAGTATAATCGAATAGATGAAGGCTTAAGATAGAATAATTCTATCTGATCATGCATTATTTCACCTTACTTTACGTAATTATTCCCCTTTAACCATTTCAATGCTGATCCCTAATTATCCCCCTTAATATTCACCTGACTATTGGAACCTATATTTACAATTGCAACACTTAACATAAATATTAAATATTTAATATAAAAAAATAAAGAAAATGTAAATAATAATTTTAAAAACAAATAATAATAAATTTAAAAAAATAAAAGAACAACAAGAAGAAAATAAATTGAATTAAATGTAAATATTATTATTTAAGATTAACTAAATTAATTAATCTTAGTAAACATATCTTAACGATTGCATTTTCTGCAGAACTTGTCTTTCTTTCTTCATGTTTTAATTGTTTGAATAGCAGCGCCCACTTGGCTCTCCTCAACTGACACAGCCAGTCCAACTTTTGATTTCTTTTTTAAAAAGAGAGGTTGTTACTCTCGAAATGAGTAAAGTCTCTACAATTCCGGACCTTTAAATATTTAACATGTTAAGATGGAGGGTCGTGTTCCCCCGATTATAAACGTGTTCAGTAAATCAAGCGATGTTGCATGCAAAGACGGAGTAATAATTAATAAACAAAAATGAAGTAGTTCAAATAACGTTTATTGAACGTGTGTGTACGTGGAATGGTGAAGTGTGTGATGTATGCGTATGTGTCGATGGAAAAACAGTTCTTGAAAAGGTAATAGAAGAAATGAATCCGGCGTAGGAAAAGTCTTTGAAAGCCGTAACACAAAGAAAACGAGTTGAGAACTCTTACCGTTGTTTGACCACGTGTGTTGGTAGTTGTTATGCTGGTTGAGAAGAAAAGCGTGAGACGAAACGCTAGTGTATTAGCGTCGTTCTGCCGACCAGAGAAGAGTGAAAGAGACGGAACGCTGGTGCCAGCGTACTCCTGTCGAGGCTGGTGAAGAAGAGACCGATTTTCCGTTATGCACCGGTTTTTATAGTCAGAAGGGCAGATAACTCTGGTGTCGCTTTACAGTGCCACCTGTCGGTGAAAAAGCGACACCTACCGGCAAACCGGTGTAGTTATGTTTTGAAAGGAGGAGGTAACTGCTACAAGGACTCCCCCCCAGATTGAAAAATATTGAAAATATTATTCAATATGAACAGTTGTAGATGAGAAGCATTCTTTGTGGGTATGTCTGTTTTGCTGTTGAAGATTAGAAAAAGTAGTGTGCACGCTACTTATTTCTGTTTTTCTATCTGTACTGAATGATTGATCGCAAGTGCGTCTGCGGAATTGAGTGTTTGTAACGCATGTGAATCTGCGTGTTGTTTGGGTCTGCATCAAGGTTGAGCGCAAGTGAGTCTGCGGTCGAAAAATGTTGAGTGCAAGTGAATTTGCACTTGTTGGTGGCGTTGTTCATGTTGATTAGTCTGCGTGATGCGGAGCTGATGAACGAACGTTGAATTGTCAGTGTTGTCCGGGAATGTTTGGTGCTTGGGTCTGCGCGGTTGTTGATGAGTGAGCACAAGTGAATCTGTGCAGTGTTGATGAGTGAGCACAAGTGAGTCTGTGCAGTTGTTGATGAATGAGCACAAGTGAATCTGTGCAGTTGTTCATGAATGAGCACAAGTGAGTCTGTGCAATTGTTGATGAATGAGCACAAGTGAGTCTGTGCAGTTGTTGATGAATGAGCACAAGTGAATCTGTTCAGTTGTTGATGAATGAGCACAAGTGAGTCTGTGCAGTTGTTGATGAATGAGCACAAGTGAATCTGTGCACTTGTTGATGAATGAGCACAAGTGAGTCTGTGCGATGTTGATGAATGAGCACGTGAGTCTGTGCAGGTGTTGATGAATAAGCACAAGTGGGTCTGTGCAATTGATTGATGAATGAGCACAAGTGAGTCTGTGCAGTTGTTGATGTTGTTCATGTTCATTAGTCCGTGTTGTGGAACTGATGAACAAACATGTAGTTGTTGAGATTGGTGGTACACTATGGTCAAAATCAGATGCACAAATGTCTGCAAGTGAGTTAGCAGGTCCAGGTACAAGTGGGTCTGTACTGGTGTTGGTGCGCGTTGTTCGAGTTGATGTGTCCCCAGTTGATCAACGAACGTCCAGTTGTTGAGTATTTAGTCGTGCTTGTGCAGTTGTACTCATTTTGAACTGGTGTGATTTCTTCCATAGTGTCGTCAGTGATGTCCGGAAATGTTTGGTGCTTGATGAATGTCCGGGAAGATGTGGTTGTTCAAGTTGATGTTTCCTCCTGTTTATCAACGAACGTCCAGTTGTTGAAGAGGGTTGGTAGCCCTTGAAGGGTGATGTTGGTGCTTGCTGAGCCTGACTTTTTACAACCAGTATTAAGTCTTTGGGCTTGGTGATGTTGTTCGTGTTTGGCTGAGTTTGTCATCGTGCGTTGTCTGTTTTGTAATTTTCTTTTATATATATATTTCCAACACGTGGGTAGAAAGGAAAAAGAAGAAAAAAAATGGAGCCGTAATTTGTTTCACACACGGAATGACGTTTTTTGTTTTCGTTTGTTTGAATGTTAGTTTCCACGTAGAGAAAGAATGGTGGCTTCTCTTCTCCTTTGTTGTTGAAAAGAAAGAAAAAAAAAAAATTCGTATTTACTTTTTTTGTTAGAATTTTCATTGCCACGTGATTAAGGAAAAAGATGGCGGCTTCCTTTTTTTTGCTTGTTGTTGAAACAGAAAATAAATTCGTATTTTCTTTTTCTGTTGTTTGAATTTTCATTTCCACGTGGTAAGATGGCGGCATTATTTTGAATTTTTTTATCAACACGTGGCCACGAAAAAAAAATGGGCAGCGTGAGCGTTTGTTTTCTTTTTATCTCCACGTGTTCAAAACAAAGGAAGTGGCGTCTTGTAATGGTCCTTTTGTTCGTCAAAAAAGAAAAAAAAAAGGATTGGCAAAAGTTTGTCTTTTTCTTTGTATATATTTTTTTGGGGTGGAGAAAGAGAAGAAGAAAAAAAATGAAATTGTAATTTGTTTTATATTCGGAGAGAGCCGAGAAATGTTTTTGTTTTTCCTTTGTTTGGGTATTTCCACGTTGCCAGAAAAAAAAATAATGGCGGCTTCTTTTCTTTTGTTTGTTTGTATATTTCTGCCACGTGGGTAGAAAAAAAAGGAAAAAGATGGGTGCGTAATTCGTTTCACCACGAAAGAGAAAACGAGAAAATTTTTTTTTTTTTTTTTGTTCTAGTACGAAATTAATTACTTCGCCACATACAACAAAGCTTGCACGTCGGGTCACCAATGTTCGGATTGAGGGTCGTGTTCCCCCGATTATAAACGTGTTCAGTAAATCAAGCGATGTTGCATGCAAAGACGGAGTAATAATTAATAAACAAAAATGAAGTAGTTCAAATAACGTTTATTGAACGTGTGTGTACGTGGAATGGTGAAGTGTGTGATGTATGCGTATGTGTCGATGGAAAAACAGTTCTTGAAAAGGTAATAGAAGAAATGAATCCGGCGTAGGAAAAGTCTTTGAAAGCCGTAACACAAAGAAAACGAGTTGAGAACTCTTACCGTTGTTTGACCACGTGTGTTGGTAGTTGTTATGCTGGTTGAGAAGAAAAGCGTGAGACGAAACGCTAGTGTATTAGCGTCGTTCTGCCGACCAGAGAAGAGTGAAAGAGACGGAACGCTGGTGCCAGCGTACTCCTGTCGAGGCTGGTGAAGAAGAGACCGATTTTCCGTTATGCACCGGTTTTTATAGTCAGAAGGGCAGATAACTCTGGTGTCGCTTTACAGTGCCACCTGTCGGTGAAAAAGCGACACCTACCGGCAAACCGGTGTAGTTATGTTTTGAAAGGAGGAGGTAACTGCTACAAACACTAAACCCCCAATTTTACAATTTATTGTCTTTATATTTAAATTTTGAAATATAAATGAATTTATCTGAGATTTACCGTCTCTTGTCATTTATTTTTGTTCATTCTTATTACACCTTCCGGTTCTCAACATGGCATTGCTCGGAATTCTCACCTTCATATTTACTCATCATATATATATATATATATATATATATATTACTTTACTTTATATTAAAATTCTTAAATTACGATAGAAAGATAAACAAAATAAAAATACGAAGATAAAACAAAGTAAATATTCAAATATAAAAAATAAAAAAAATAAATAAAAAATGATATATATATATTATCAAAACTAACAGTTTATCGAACACCATACACCTAACCAACATTACACAAATATTCTAAACACCAATCATATATTTAACATAATATTAAAATAAAACTTAACTTAATTTATATTCCCTGTGAAACTGCTTTTTTGCTGCGGTCTATATCTGGCAGCCATTTTGTTTTGTATTATTCTCTACACAGTCGGAGAAGAATAAAATATTATTCTTCTTCTGGTCTAATTATTTTTGAAAAAGGGATGTCTTTTCCCGAAATATCAAATAGTGATTTTTAATCACCCGGACATCACACGAACAGCTAAAACACTCTTGCTGTTATGTAAGAAAAAAAAAAGGAAAAAAAAGGAAAAATAAATAGTAAGTCTTATATCGTATTCGATTTATTGTTATTGTTTTTGTTCCTTTCCTTTCAACTTGCATCTTACCCGGAATTGCATTGCCCACAGCCTTTCAAAAACTTACTACTAATATATATATATATATATATATATATATATATATATATATATATATATATATATATATATATATTGTTGAATATAAAAAACAACTCATGTCTAGATATCCTTTGGTAGATCCTTTCAATAGTCTGAATCAGGATCTTAGTTTCGGAGGGGAATTGGCTGATGAATTTGCCATAGTTTGGATTTGTCTCCCAAGTACTTTCAGACCCATCAGGGTCCATCTTCGGGGGAATGACGTTAATCAGCAAAGATCATCTCAACAATCTCCATATAGAAACGGAAAAGATACGTACAAAACTCAAAAACTACCTTACTCCAGAAAAACTCTTCAGGGGAATGAAGTTAATCAGGTACAGATCATGTGTTAGTATTATACATGGTTTTGGCTGGAATTATGTACTAAGTACGAAACTATATTTAGAGCTATAAACATTTTAGAATATTATTACTGATATTAAAGTTAATACTATTAATTAGGGTTTTTTTGGTTTTTATATAAAGGGCTCCTATATGGAGTTTTTGTTTGTGAGTACTATATTCTAAGATTTTGGTATTTTCTACTAAGAGTTTTCTGAATTCCGATCGAGGGCAGGAGTGGTCGCTAGTTAAGTGTTGTACTATGGCGCTAGTATCAGACAAATGCATCGCCAATCTTCTCGACAAAGTCGTGGTAGTCAAACCTATGTATATGTTTTTTCTTAGTTGTCGGAGACACAGTCTCCTAAAGGGCATTTAAACTCATAAACAAGGTTTGTCTTATCCAAAACTCTAATCGAGAGGGAAGAATTATTTATGATAATAAGGTTAGTGGTTTTTACTTTATTGTAGTAAATGATCAGTTTTACTTTTTTATTTGGGTCAGTAGGGAATACGTTCTTATTAATAATATTTCTTAGAACTTGTTCATCTATTTAATAATTCTGATGGAACTCGTTACGATAAAATAGTTTAATAATTGTGTCAAGTGGAGAATTAGATTTATTATTATTATTATTAGTATTATTATTATTATTATTATTATTTTAAACAGTCGAATATGTTGGTCGATTACGTAGATAGGGAAGTCATTATTAACTAGAGTTTTTTATATTGATAAGTTCATGTTGGAAGATAGTAGGGGAGAGGGCAATTAGTTTTGATCGAGTTTTTAATAATGGCTATTTTATATCTAAAAGGGCATTGACTAAGCAAGTTAAGGGTACAGGAGTTTTTGTTAGTGGGCTTTTGATTGGTAGATGTAGAGACATCAGTGTGATTAGTGTCTATTAAAACGTCTAAAAAAGGGATTTTTTAAATTAATGTTTAATTCGTAGGTGAAATCAAGAACGAAGTTATTTTTGAACGTGGTTTTTAATATATTAATTTCATTTATAGTATTTGTAAAAATCAAGATGTCATCTACGTATCGTAAATATATTATTGGTGTATTGATAAGGTTAAAGACTTTAGTTTCTAAGTTGGACATGTAGTAATTGCTAAAGGTTGAACCAAACACGGAGCCCATAACGACGCCATCTTTTTGGTATGGTTTGGTAGTTTTGTTTTACGGCATATCAACCCTTTTTGGGTTATTTAATGCCGAATCTGGTCATTATAGTAAAAGTTTTTATGCTTGAAGTTCTTTATATCTTCAAATGTTTAATCATCGTTTTTGGTTTGGTAGTTTTGTTTTACGGCATATCAACCCTTTTTGGGTTATTTAATGCCGAATCTGGTCATTATAGTAAAAGTTTTTATGCTTCAAGTTCTTTATATCTTCAAATGTTTAATCATCGTTTTTGGTTTGGTAGTTTTGTTTTACGGCATATCAACCCTTTTTGGGTTATTTAATGCCGAATCTGGTCATTATAGTAAAAGATTTATGCTTCAAGTTCTAAAAATAAAATAAAAAAGGGGTGGGGGAAAGGGAGAGGGGCTGTTGTTTTTGTTTTTGGTTTTGTAGAACATAATTAAGTTTTACAAAAAAAAAAAAAGAAGAAAAACAAAAAACGTCAATGTAGGTGAATTTCGTCTCAGGGAGTCACAGGGCAGCCTGATCTGGTATCACCAGCATCTTTTTGGGTATAAATGTTACCGCGATGATCGTAAAATGGAACTTCAGTCGTGCAAGCTAGCAGAATTTTACGTAAGGTGTTAGGGTTTATTTTTAGAAGGCGGTTATTAGGGTTATTGTAAATAGTATTAATGATTATATTAATAGTTTCTTCAACAGGTACATTAGTAAAAAGGTTTTCTACATCTAGAGAGGCAATAACGCCATGTTCAGGTTTTTTACTTCTTAGGGTTTGTATTAGTTGTTTTGTGGATTTAATACTATATTTGTTGGGAATATATGGGGATATTAAATTGTTGATTGTTGTTGATCATTTGTAAGTGGGTGTAGGTATCTGAGAGATAATTGAACGCAAGAGAAAGTTCATCTTATGCGTTTTTATTGTTCCATAAATATATCCTGGTTTGAAATCACCTATAATTTTAGGTAGTTTTTCATTCTCGCAAACGGAATTGTTAGCCGTAATTAGTTTATTAATTTTAACCATAATCCGAGGAGGGGTCAGATTATGGTTTATTTTTGGAATTTGTTACTATCTTCGAGAATGCTTCCTAGTTTTGTGTAGTAGTCAGATTTATTAAGTATGACATACATATTACTTTTATCGGCCTTTTTTATAATGATGTCAGAATGATTTCGCAGTTGGTGAGCAGCGAGTTTTAAATGTTTTGTTAATGAAGATGTACTAGGTTTTATGTTATATCTATTTTTAGTAGCTTCAGCTTTTAGTAAATCGCACAGTTAGGGTTTTATATTAAGTTCATTATCATCCTCAAGTTTTAGTATATTTTGATATAGTAATTCAATTTCTGTTTATTTGTATGGGTTTTTGGTATCTTGAAAATAAATGGCTGTTAGGTCCTAGGTTAAAAAAATCTTTTTGTGGTTGAGTTATTTCAAAATCAGAAAGGAATGACTTTATCTTCGTGATTTGGCAGTAGTAGGGAACCTTTGTAAATGTTGTTTATTTTTATTTTTTTGAGTTTAAGTTTATGTTGTGCAACTTTTTTAGTGTTGATTTGTGAGAGACGGAATTCAACTTCCTCGAGTTTTTCTGGAGTAAGGTAGTTTTTTAGTTTTGTACGTATCTTTTCCGTTTCTATATGGAGATTGTTGAGATGATCTTTGCTAATTGTTATCTGTCTCTTTACGAGACCGCATCTGTATTGCCAAGTGGTGGTATTTTGGTGAGCTGCAAGATCATGTAGTTTAAAATATGTATATCTGGGCAGAATCTTCTCTTGTAATTTTAATATCAGTAATAATATTCTAAAATGTCTATAGCTCTAAATATAGTTTCGTACTTAGTACATAATTCCCGCCAAAACCTTCTATAATACTAACACCTCATTTGTACCTGATTAACCTCATTCCCCCGAAGATGGACCCGGATGGGTCTGAAAGTACTTGGGAGACAAATCCAAACTATGGCAAATTCATCAGCCAATTCCCCTCCGAAACTAAGATCCTGATTCAGACTATTGAAAGGATCTACCAAAGGATATCTAGACATGAGTTGTTTCTTATATTCAACAATACTTGCCTACAAGAGAAGATGCTGCCTAGATATACATATATATATATATATATATGTATATATATATATATATATATATATATATATATAAATGTTTGAGGTACAAAAGTTATAAATGCATTTAAAAAGGATGTGCGGAAATCTCTCAAAGGCCCTTTCGACTATCATCTCGTCAGGAGAAAATCGATAGTTTTTAATCAATAATATCGTCGAAAGAAAGGGCAAACGGGGAATTGAATGTGCTAAAATTAAGTGAATTTAATGATTTCGTTAAAAAAACGATTAAAAGGCACTACGTATGGGGGGAAAAAAGAAGGGAGGAGATTCAAAGTTCCCAAAGAGATTTAGCGATCTGACAAATTCCTTCTGCCGGCACAAGGAAGGTTTTCGAATAGGATAGAGACAGATTCCAATATTTTCAAATGGTTCTTGGAATCTGCTCTATGCAAGACCTCAAAACTGTCTATTTTATAGCTACTGGCACAACTTGGGTGTTCAACCAAATGCTGGGCAATGTAAAGTATTCCTTCAATGTATTCAATCCTCAATGTAAAGTATTTATTTGGTTCAATTCATTCAATGTATTTGATACTCGATGCAATGGATTTATTTGATTCAATTCCTTCAATGTATATTATTTATTTGATTCAATTCCCTCAATGTATTCAATACTTGATATAAAATATTTATTTGATTCAATTCATTCAATGTAGTCAATCCTCGATATAAAGTATTTATTAGATTCAATTCATTCAATGTAGTCAATCCTCGATATAAAGTATTTATTAGATTCAATTCCTTCAATGTATTTAATACTCGATATGAAGTATTTATTTGATTCAATTCATTCAATGTAGTCAATCCTCGATATAAAGTATTTATTAGATTCAATTCCCTCAATGTATTTAATACTCGATATGAAGTATTTATTTGATTCAATTCATTCAATGTAGTCAATCCTCGATATAAAGTATTTATTAGATTCAATTCCTTCAATGTATTTAATACTCGATATGAAGTATTTATTTGATTCAATTCCTTCAATGTATTCAATACTCGATATGAAGTATTTATTTGATTCAATTCCTTCAATGTATTCAATACTCGATATGAAGTATTTATTTCATTCAATTCATTCAATGTAGTCAATACTCGATATAAAGTATTTATTAGATTCAATTCCCTCAATGTATTTAATCCTCGATATAAAATATTTATTTGATTTAATTTATTCAATGTATTCAATACTCGAGGTAAAGTATTTATGTGATTCAATTTCTTCAATGTAGTCAATACTCGGTGTCAAATATTTATTTGATTCAATTCATTCAATGTATGCAATACTCTATGTAAAGTATTTATTTGATTAAATCCTTACAATGTATTCAATATTCTATGTAAAGTATTTATTTGATTAAATTCCTACAATCTAGTCAATACTCGATTTAAAGGATTTATTTCATGCAATTCCTTTAATGTATTTAATACTTGATGTAAAATATTTATTTGATGCAATTCCTTCAATGTATTCAATTTTCGATATTAAGTATTTATAAATTCAATTCTTTCAATGTATTTAATACTCTGTGTGAATTATTTATTTGATTGTATTCCTTCAATGTATTCAGGATTCGATGTAAATTATTTATTTGATTCAATTCTTCAATATTCGATTTAAATAATTCATTTGATTCAATTTACTTCTTTGTGATTTTACCTACTTGCAAACATTTTTATACACCATTGAATTATTTCGTTACAAAACTATAGTTTTTATAAAGTTCGAGGTTAATGTACTTAGATGAATACATTTTCAAGGTGTGAGAGGTTGATTGGTATATTGAGGTCAGACTTCAGACTTCTTGTTGTGAGAATATCTAAGACCCATTTAGTTAGCGAAAAAATAAGTTAGTGTTGAACACGCCATGTATATAGAGGATTGTTTTCATTACCTGTGATGAGCATTGGGGGCAAATGAATAAGATTACGTTCCAATGTAAAATACAAAACCTTATTAAAAATGAAATAATAATAAAAATGTAAATAAAAGGAAAATTAACAACATCTTTTCAGTTTTTCACCATGTCATCTTAACATTGTGATCACAATGCTAAAAGTGGAAAACAATTCAATAACTTTCTAATGAGTTAAAGTGAGAAAGTAGTTGATACCTCGTGGGAAGCGTATTAGCAAGACACTTTTGATAAAATAACCTTTTTTTGAAGAAAATTAAATTTCAGGAAACTAAGCTCTAATTACTATATTTGGACATATGCTCAAAAACACCCTTTTGGGGGCATAACGTGACCATAACTTAAAGTGAGAAAGTGGTTGAGGCCTTGTTGAAAGCGTATTACCTAGGAACCTTTGATGAAATTGCGTTTTTAGAAAAAAATATGAAATCTCAGGGGACTGAGACTTAATTACCATATTTGGGCTTATTCTAAAAAACGTCCTTTTTTTGGTATAACATGGCCATAACGTAAAATGAGGAAGTGGTTGATACTTTGTTGGGAGCATATCAGCAAGGCACTACTAATGAAATAACCATTTATTCAAAAACCGACATTTCAGGGGACTGGTACCACTTGGTTAGCGGTCAGAAAATCTGGAGCGAAACATTAAACTTGCGTATGACAAGTTTTAGTCTATGTGCCAAGAAAGAGTGGATCAATGCGATTAGCGAGAAGACAGGAATGCTTATGGGCTCTCCTTTTGTAACAGGAGGAAACACTGCTCCCTCATTTTGAACACTGAGGATCCAAGAAACTATGAGCAATTCTTGTCTTTGACAAACATCGTTCTAACCGTTGTACAATCGGTTGATGCCAAACAACGCGTTCGTGCGGATGCATTCAAGGCCATCGATATCAAATTGATGCTTCATCTAAAAAACTTGTTCCTGAATGCGAAAGGTGTGCCCTGGATAATGATCATCCCAACATTCCATCAGCTTTGCGTGCAAAGTTGGCAACTCTTTGAGTTGAACAATGGATCATCAATTGTAAAACGGAGTGAGAGTTCGGCGGAAAGTTGGAACAAGAATGTCAGATCGTTCCAGAGTTAACCAGCTTCAAGATCTCGACAGCTGTCAATTAAAGACAACATCCATGACATTATTCGCAGGATGTTGATCATGTCGCATCCAGCAATTGCTTTGAAACATCGCCGTCCAAGTTGCTCGATATGTGGGGAGGTTGGTCACACTGTCAGATCGTCGAGACACCGTAATATAGATGTAATATAGATGAAGAAGAAGCTATAATTGAAAGTCTCTATTATTGAAGGAATTCATATGTTCTGTGTTGATATAAACAATATCATATCTTCACTGATTCTTTTTTAGTCTGTTTCCTGAAAATCAACATTTTAAGAATATATTAATCACCATATTGCCAAAATTTGCCAAATATTTGAAAACTGATAACAGTTTAATGTTTCAGGCACACAATTGGCATAGACTTGAAATTTTACGTGTCCCTAAGAAAATAAAAAATTTGGGGATTTTTTTGTAAAATTTCTGTTTAGATGTTATCAAAGCTTAAAAGACAATCTAGGTGGAAAAAGAAAGTTAAAACCTTTCGCCAGTCAAATTTGATGCCAATTTGAGGATAAGCTATATTTCTGAAATTTTGAGAAATTTTCCTACAAATTGACGTATTTTCTAAAATAATATGAAGTTTTCCCTGCACCCCCTCAATCAGTTCTTAATGCCTGTTAACTGATCCTTTTGTAGTCGGTTTCCTGAAAACCAACATTTTAAGAATATATAAGCCTCAATATTGCCGAAATGTGCCAAATATTTGAAAATTGGTAACAGTTTTATGTTTCAGAAAAGCAAATATTTTTGGATTTTTATGTAATATTGCTGTTTGCATGTTAGCAAATCCTGAAAAAAGTACATTTTAGGCGGTAAATCTAAGTTCACACTTTTTGCCAGTTAAATTCTATGCCGATTTGCCGATGAGCTATATTTCTCCAAATTTAGAGACATTTGCCAGAAAATTCACGTATCAATAAATTACGCCAACTTTACAGGCTTGTAAAAATTCAACCATCTATTATTTTCGCCTGCAGTTTTTTGCATTGCAAGCCCCAAGTAATAGAGTATACATATATCAATAATAAAGGGATAATGAAGATACTTCAAAAATAATAAATTCTCACTTTGGGCACAATGTGCATTGGTCTAGATATAATGTTTTTTTTGTTTTGTCTGGTTACTGATACAACACAATGCAAGATATAACTATCCGATAATCAGCAGTATGACATTTACCTAGTTTAATAATGACATAAAAAAGACATTTAAAATGTATCTATTGCAATGGGTTTCATAATAATAACTACCGTTGTGTAATATAGTATAATATAATATAATATAATATAATATAATATAATATAATATAATATAATATAATATAATATAATATAATTCTGGTATTCAACTGTTCAAACTAGTTTGTTAACGAAAGAAAACACAAAAGTTACCCGAACTAGTTCTGGAAGTGTTTTAACATTAAATAAATTCGGTCTGAAGTAGGGTTTTAAGTTAGGTATAGTTCCTTATTTATTTAGTTTCAAAAACTACAATCTGATAGTAAAACATCTGAATTAAAATTATGAAGATATAAGAATACTAAATATGTTGAATAACACACAAATGCAATCTGTTTTAATCATATATCTCATCAGACTATAAACCTGATTAAATATCTAAAATGGTTGATATACCGTAAAACAGACAAGCCAAATCAATAAATGAATAGGTATTGTGCTTTATCTCACAATAAACTAAAAACGGTTCATATACGGTGAAATAGAGAGACCAAACCAATAAATTACTAACTTTTGTTTTTCAATAATCCCAAAAGAGTTAATAGGCCATTAAACATACAAACCAAACCAATGGTGTACTGTAAGTGTGTGTTCGTGTATTTGAGTAGAATGAATAAGCGAATGTGTTTTGAAACGAGTTGAAAATAGTTTCAATACCTGAACAAGAATACCATCAATTAAAAGATATTAGCAAAATCCTGAAGAAACTAAATAAAACAAAGAAACAATAGAAAGGAAATATAAATTAGTGTTTATGCATTTCTGGACATTTAAATCAATCAGATATCAACAGTGAGAGAGGGGGAGAGGGAAAGAGATGGGGAGAGGATAAAAGAAACATGTGTAAAGACATTCGAAACAATTAGTCAACACCAAAGACACTATCGAAAGATAAAGATTTAAATTTGCTCTTAATGAAATAATTGTGTCAAGTGAAAACGACAAATGACATTTCACTGTGAGACTGTGAACAGCGAGTGTGAAATGTGTCAATTATTTCAGCTGATGATTGCACTTTTCAAATCAATGGCAAGCTAGACAAAAACCTCATAGAAACCATTGCGTGAACAAGAAACATTTCTTACAGAAATTGTGTTCTATATAGAACTGTAGTAGTTTTTGCATGTCCCTTGGTCACTTATAAGAGTGTCATAGTCCGATAAAAATGTTACTATTACTATTACTGATAATACTAAAACAAATAAAATAGTATAGATTCCAACACTCTTGGAAAAAATTGTACAAAATTTTGCCTGAAGCACACTTGACATACAAGCTGCATCAAAGGGGATGTCGATATTCTAATAATACTACTGTTACTGATACTATTAATACACACTTAGCGGTTAACAACTATTTGTGAAAATTCTACCAATTTTCTCATGAAACACCCTTGGAATAAACGTTGTCTGAAATGAGGTAAAACTACTACTACTACTACTACTACTAAACACATTGGTTAATAACTATTAGTCAAAATGTTGCATTGTTGTCTCGTCTTACTTGTCATCTAGTCTTTAATGTTGTCACAAATGAACGGCTGTGCCAGTCAAGATAATAATGATCACAAAACAAGTTACATGGTTGAAAATGTTTTTATTGTTTTTCTGAATTCAAGGAAACATCACAGAAACCGTTTTTTATCAATTTTATAATCTTTTAGAAGTAACTCCCTCTGGGCCAGTGAGGATTTGTGACTTTCCAACATCTGGTTTAATGCATCTGGTTCATTTAAAGTTGAACCAGAAAGAGAATGAAACCTTCTCTCTCTTTTCGACTGTGACAGCTACAAGTCTCCTCCCTCTTCCTCCAATACTTATATTTTTATAAATTTTATATTTTATAAAATTTTAACTCGAGATAATATTTCTTAAAACATTGCCTAATATCAATACCACGGTTCACTACAACTTCACTTAGAGACAACAATAACAATCACATAAAAATGACAAAATATATGAATCACAAGTTCACAGCCATCAGCTATCGTATCACACAATAAAACTTGGTCCCTATACATCATGATGTCGTCGAATTCAATAACTATTTCTTATCCGTATCTTTTGCTTGGCTTTTCATTGCCACAATTCATATCAAAATCCTCTGGGAAATACTGTCGGCCCCTCCCATGCTCATTCTTTTACAAAGGGTTGAACCGCGTTGAAGTTTTTCCCTAACAGATTACTGAAACATTAACTAATGAAGCCAATAATATGCTTTGGGTTGACCCATTTCATACGAACATTCTCGGCAATGATGTCACACATGAAACATTCAGAATAAAAATACAATAGGAATAAAACACAGTCAACTATAATCACTATTATTTAGTCTATGAATGTGAAAGACTATAATAATAAAAAAATGAATGTTCTTGGTTGAATACCTATTTTAAGAAACAAACTCTAACATGTGTGTACATGTAGTTAATGTCTCTCTGCTGTTGTACAAAATGAACCATGTGTGTGTGAAAAATCGTTCGTTTTCCTTTTTAAATTGCCTTCAACCTACAAAAACTAAAACAATCATGGGACAATTCAAACAATATATAAACTATGAGAATCCATGTAAAGCAGGATGTTCATTGTCAAAAAGGAGTAACAATGAGTTTGTTCTCACTTGTCTTCCATAATCTTCTTTCGCTCACAGACAATATTTTTCTTTGTCTTTTTACCGTACTATATTTCTTTTTCATGTGCTTTTCTGTGTATGTGTTTCTTTTTCTTTTACTTATTGCATTCCTTTATTTCTCTCAGGCATCTCTTTTTCTCTTCCTCTCTTCTTTTGAACTCCTCGTTTCTGTAATAAAAATACACATTTCCTTGTATGAAAACTCAGGTGAAATCGGAATATGGTGCATTGTTGTCTCGCTTGTTTATTTTACGACACACATCGATGTCTGGACGGGTGGGGTTGTACTGACTACACAACAAAATATATGATTCAAAATCTTTTTTATTGCTTTTCTGAATTCAGAGAAAACATCGCATGGATCATGGTATCTATCGTTCCATTTTTTAAGTACTAAAACCCGTTTTTTTTAGTCCTTTGTAACTTGCCAGCAGCTAATTTAACGTATCTCGTTTGTTTAAAATTGAACCGGAAAGATATTGAGAGCTTGCTTTGCTTCTCGCCTGTGAGATCACAGTCAAACGAGAAATACACGTCTCGCCCACCCCCACTCCTCAATATACAACAAAACTTCTACAAAGAACCCACAGGAGCTGAACTAAAAGCCACCATTTGGAGGCTTATTGTATAGTTTAGATAGGTTTATCTTGAAGTGATTCTACATTTCTCTCTCTTTTATTATTATGCCTTCTACAAATCTACACGACAAACACCTTACTATTTCCTATAATAACATCAGAGGTCTCAGGTCAAACTTTCCTGATGTTCAGTCCTTTCACTTGGGCAAATCTTCTCACATCCTTGCTCCTTGTGAGAGTAATCTGGATGCTTCTATTGATAGCAATGATCTACATGTGGATGGTTATTTGCCTTTTGTCCACTTAGACTCTTCCATGCATTTGCATGGTTTTCCTCTTTTTCTTGCACGTGTCCCCAGCTTTGAATCTCATGGGTGTCCTTTTATCTGTCTGAGGTTGACTTTGCGGTACTCCACTTCCTATTTCTACTTTTTGTACCGTTCCCCTTCTGACAATGACTTCTCTGTTGTTGATGCTATCTCCAGTAGTATTGATGATGCATTGCAAATTTATCCGTCAAGCCCCATCTTTGTTTTTGGTGACTTTAATGCTCACCATTCTGACTGACTCTCTCATTATAACTGCACAAATCTAGCTGGTTAAATCTGTCTTAACTTTTCTTTGTCTCATGACTTGTCTCAAATTTTCACTTTCCCCACACGTTTTCCTGATAATGATATACATCAACCATCCTTATTCGATCTTTTTCTCACTTCTGTTCATGACTCATGTTCTATTTCCTTTACTCTTCCATTAGATTCTTTTGATCATGCTATTATTGACGTTGAGGTTAATTTTTCGGTTAAAATTTCTATTGATAGGAAAACGTTCAATTACAGGAAGGTTGATTGGGATGGGCTTCGCAGCTTCCTATGTGATGTTTCATGGTGATCTATCTTTGGTATGTCTCCAAACGATGCTGCTAGAGAGGTTACTGACTGGCTTCTTGTTAGAATTGACACCTTCATTCCTCATTGTAAGTTTCAAACCAAACCTCATTCTCCTCCATGGTTTTCATCTTTTACTAACGCAACATGTACTTGTCTAGATGTCATGTTTATTACAGTAAACTAGGGACACTTTTCTTGGCTTTTTGGCTAAGATCAAAGTGTAGTATTTGTTCCGATGGATACTACACCCCATGGACTGGTATTGTCTTGGCCTTCGGGGCTTGATTTACGCCGGTCTATGGGTCTGTCCTGTGCAGTTCTAGGAGGTCCACCCTCCCAAGCTTCGCCTCCCCTCTTTGGGGGGGAGTAAGTTTATTGCTTACTGCCTGAGGCGCCCCTACCAGGGAATGCCGACGGGGCTGCCCAGGCAATTTTTGATGGTCAGAGTGCTCACCTCTTGGGCGCTGGCTTTTCAACCCCCACTTTCCGACCCGACCTTGGGTCACATCTTACTTGTGGGAGTAGGATAAAACTGGCCTTGTGCCTAACTCCTGGAGAGGAGTAAATAATACAGTAAACTAGGGACACAACTCCATATATACAGATGCCAAATTAGATAACTCAAACTTAAACATTAATAACTTTAGAACTGAAATATTCTGAAATATTCTGTTATATTTTAACATTTCTTCCTTTCAGTTCTCTATGATATGTTTTGAAACTATATATATTTAACAGTCATCAGTGAGACCATGTCCTTTGGAAGCTTGTTTATAGACCGAATTAATGTGAATTGCAGTATAAAAAAATTTAGAATTAAAAAGAAATCCCAAATCGGTTGGGAACTACTAAAGCAACTAATATTTAAGTTTGAGTTATCTAATTTGGTATCTGTATATATGGAGTTGTATCCCTAGTTTACTGTAATAAACATGAAATCTAGACAAGCACATGTTGCGTTCGTTACTGTACTATGATGCTAGAAAACTAACATTGGTAACAAAAGTTATCTTCTTTCATTTCATAAGAAATTATTGTTTTCCAACTCATGTTAAAATACGATTTGAAGAAAGATGGCTTCCTTTATGAAACAGCCACCTATTTTGCAAAGTGAAGAATTATATGCTGAATGGAAGCAAGATATAGTCATATGGCCTATATTCACGGATTTACCTAAAAAAAAAAAAACCCGGGCGCATCTGTTCTTCATCTAATATTGTTTTCAACATTCGGTACCAAATTTGAAAGTATTAGTAAGAGTATTTTTTACAGAAGCTGAAAAGCACTTGTTTAGCATGGCAAATGCCAGAGGTTAGGGTTAGGGTTAGGGGCGTAGTTGGAGTTAGGATTAGGTTAGGGTAAGGGTTAGGGTTAGAGTTAGGGTTAGGGTTAGAGTTACGATTAGGTATAGGGGTATGGGTTAGGGTTCCTACACCATTTCCTGTTGTATATCTTTCTTTATCACTATCTCAAGTAAGATTGTTTAATTATATACACAGTAGTCGTTCGTTATCTCAAAAGCTGTCGCCCCATTTCTATTTCAGCGTTTATCTTCAGGATTATACATACATTCATAGGTGCAAGAATTCGAGTATGGATATATCCCTATATTTAGACAATGAAGAATTAAATTCTTTTGGTAAAACCACAACTTTAACAAAAAAAGAAGAATTTCCACGAAAACATTGCTCATGTTGCATTGTCATTTCTGCTTACAAAACCAAACCACAGCCAACTTTACATGCTCTCTCACATGGACGTCCTGCTTATTAAAGTTGTAATAATCACAAATAACAAGTTATACAATTTGGAATCGTTTTTTATTGTTTTGCCGAAGTCAGTGAAAACATATTTTACATTGAATTACTATTTCCCCCTTATTTTCTGTCTCTACACGTTTACACGTTAACCATTACACATTCACCATAACATGTTCACCATTACACGTTCACCATTACACGTTCACCGTTACAGTAGAATTGAATTACTATTTCTCTCTTATTTTCTGTCTTTACACGTTTACACGTTAATCATTACAGTAGAGTTGAATCAGGATTTTCCCCTTATGTTCTGTCTTTGGACGTTTACACTATTACATATTCACTATTACATGTTCACCATTACACCTTCACTATTACACATTCACCATTACATGTTCACCATTACAGTAGAGTCAAATAACTTTTCCCCTCTTATTTTCTGTTTCTACACATTTACACGTTCACCATTACATGTTCACAATTACACGTTCACCATTACATGTTCACCATTACATGTTCACAATTACACGTTCACCATTACATGTTCACCATTACATGTTCACAATTACACGTTCACCATTACATGTTCACCATTACATGTTCACAATTACACGTTCACCATTACATGTTCACCATTACATGTTCACAATTACACGTTCACCATTACATGTTCACCATTACATGTTCACAATTACACGTTCACCATTACACGTTAACCATTAGAGTAGAGTTGCTTAATGACAGACAACAAAATTTATGGAAAACAAAATATCCGGAATTTTTATATTTGTTTTAAATCGTTCCTGGTAAAATTCTGAGCTAATTATTGCCTACAACTGCGTCTATCTTATAATAATAGTTATTATGTCTGTCTGTCTAAAGCTAAAACTATACTATTTAAGGTTATGTTACATAGTCTGAAATAGTATAGGGGGAGGCAGTGTTGTATATTCTGAAATACCATGGGGGATTATTTCTTCCAATCGTGTTTTATTGTAATATGTATATTAAAATAACATATATTATATATTTTTTATGGGTGTAGTGCAGTATCGGTTTTGTTGTCATAAAATCATCCTCCCAGGAATTACCTCTTCTTTTGGGGAGATAGTGTAGTATATGTTCGTTCGTCATGATACCATCGTCTTAGACATTATCTACTCTTCTGGAGGCAGTGTAGTATATGTTCGTCATAATACCATCTTCCCAGGCTAGTAAAATATGCGACCTGAATGAGTATATATTTGCTAGTAATAATAATTTTAATTTTTCTTCTTCCAGATCAAATTATTACCCCCTATAATGACCTGTGCTGAAAAAGTGTCTGCTTTGGTTAAAACCCAAAGAAATGCATTAATATTATGGCAGACATTGGAGATGATCGAGAAATTTGAAAATGGAGAGAAAGTTTTTTTTATTATACGCATTTAATTTTTGTCGTTTTACATTTCCATAATTCTGATAATTGAGAGGGGTGGATAAATACCTTCCAATACTTTCAAACTTGCCATGGTAAATAACACCCTACCTGAGAGTTCAACATTCAAACTCCTTGGCCTATCATTCACAGGTAACATGAATTGGAATAAATACATTGAAGACATTGCCAAAGCTGCTGCAAACGAAGGTAGGCTCCCTCTACCGTGCTAGTAAACTTCTCACACCTGACATTATCCTATATCTCTACAAAGCCACCATCCGCCCATGGATGGAGTATTGTTGCCACATTTGGGCTGGTGCATCATCCACTAGTCTCTCCCTCTTAGACAAGGTCCAAAAAAGAGTCGCCAACTAAATAGGTCCCTCACTATCCACCAAGTTCCAGCCCCTGTCCCATCATCACAATGTTGCATCCTTTTGCCTGTTTTACAAGTAATTCAATAGATTGTGCTCTGATGAACTTACTGCACTAGTACCCCTTGACGTAAATTCACTAGAACAACCTGACAATAAGCCAAATCCCATCTATTCACTGCCGAAGAGCTTTCTACTCCAATAGCTACTTTCCTCGTGTTGCCGACCTCTGGAACTTCCTCCTGCTCCCTGTTTCCCCGATTGTACTGACGTGCTGAAATTTCAAACTAATGTAAACAAACATCTCGCTGCACAGCTCCCAACTTAGGATTACACCCAAAACCCACACCCTATTTCTCAGTAGTCCCGTACGTCTACAGTGCGGACTGTCTTGTTTGGGGTGAACTATGTTTAAAAAAATATATATGAAGATTTTTTAAGAATTCTGAAGCGAGAAATGACTTTCTATTCGACAGTTAAAATGCTTCAAATTGCTTTCAAATTTCGAAGAGTTACAGACTAATTCATTTTTTTCATCTATTAACAAAATATTAAAATGGCTGACTTATTTACAAAGAAATCGAAATGCATTTTGATTGCTTTAATTTCGTAATTAAATTACGTTTTTAAATAGGAGTTTTAAAGTTTTGTTTTATTTTATGCTATGGCATTTTTCATTACAATGAATATACACATAATTGTAAATAAAACAGTAATAATTTAATGTATGTTTATCAATGTTACGTTAACACAAAAAGTATACACACACGTCAAGTTGTCTCCTAATTTTATTAATATAGAGATATGTAAAATTTTAGAAAGAAGAAAAATAATGAAATAAATAATAAAATAAAAATCTTAATTAGAATTTTCTATCAATTGCGGAATCACGGGAAATTCTAGCAAGAATTGTGTTGTGACCCTGTTTAGGGGCCGAAATGAAGATACGTGAACAATATATATTGAAGGAAAGATATTTACAGAGAACAAGTCCTGACTGCCAGGGTAGACTAAAGTTCAATCCAATTACGAGAAGCCTAAATGCTTCCAGTATTTTATTAGTCCAACTGTTCGTCATATAGGTACGGCACCATAACACCCCCTCCCAAGCTTTACCTCCTCAGGAGTCTTAATATCATTTCCGTTTTGGATTTTTTTCAATATAATTCAGAGCCATCCGTTTCCGCTTTTCTGTGGCTGCTTGGGGTATTGGTAAGTCAAATGTGTCGTATATTAAGTCCATCACTTCTTCTGGGGAGAGCTGTCAGTGTCATCTGACAGTCTTTTTCTAATCTGGTTTAGGTGTCTCTTATGAGAGAACTGAGGTCCTTGGATTATGTAGACCATAGATCCAATCCTTTTCTCTATTGTACCAGGTTCCCAAAAAGATGTGTTGTTTTTAAACATTTTAAGATATACTCTGTCTCCTGCGATGTATCATTTCTTTGGTACAGTAGAGGTTCGACCTTGTTTGGTCTGTTTAAGCAGTAATTTTTCAAAAACAGACTTCACTTTCCGTGCAAACATCATCTCTGCGGGAGACAATGAGGATGGTATGTTTACGTTTGGCATGATTCTGTACACTTGCAAAAACTGTTGCCGAGCCTTATCCATGGGAGTATCGCAAGCTTTTTTTAGGGCTTTTTAAAAGTGTCCACAAAGCGTTCCGCCTGGCCGTTTGACCGAGGATGATACGGGGGAGTCGTGATGTGTCTGATCTGAAAAATCTCGCAGAATTCTTTCAAGTCGGATGACGTCAACTGTGTTCTGTTGTCGCTAACCAAACAATCGACCACCCCAAAACGGGCGAACAATTCATGCAAGAAGTTGATTGTCACTTCCGTAGTAGGTTTCTTACAACGTAATACTTCGGGCCACTTGGAAAACTATCGACAACGATTAGATAGTAGAATCCTTCCAATGGACCCGCAAAATCCATGTGTACTCTCGACCTAGGTTGGTCTGTCTTTGGCCACGGACTATGTTTGATATGAGGTGCCTTTGCCGCCAAGGTACAGCCTTTACACGTATGCAATGTCCTGATCCATTCTAGACCAGTACACAGAGCTCCGCATCAAACTCTTCATCCTGTTTGTCCCCGGATGGCCAACGTGAAAATTCCTTAGAATTCTCTTTTGTAATTTCTTTGGAATGACAACTCTCTCGTTGTACATGAGTACATCATCGCAGAATGAAAAGCTCTCCGCAAAATGTACGCCCGTATCTGCAATTTTAGCTTTTGTACTGATGATGATTTCATCCTTGGAGGCTTCTTTTTTAATTTCATATAGAGTCACCGGGAGCTCTCTAACCGCGTTGCATAAAATTGCTATTATATCCCCTTCTGCTTGCAGGGAAGCGATCACGGTGTCTTCTAGTTGCTCTCTCTGTCTTGGCACCAGTCTAGACAATCCATCCGCGTGATAGATCTTTTTTGAGGGTAAAAACTCCATTTTGAAATTATAGTTCAGTAAAATCGTTCGTCATCTCTGTAATCTATTTTCCGTATACACAGGTAGGCCTTTTATCGATCCGAAAAGGGTAATTAACGGCTTATGGTCCGTCTGTAACGTGAACAATCTACCGTGTATATAGCGGTAGAACTTGGTTACAGCAAATATTATCCCTAGAGCCTCCTTCTCAATTTGGAAATACTGCTTCTCCGCCAGAAGCAAGGTCCTTGATGCATGCGCGATGGTTTTATGGGTTCCATCCGGCATTATATGCGGAATGCACGCTTCTAATTGGTAGAAATTTGCTAGTCCCAGAAAACTCTGTAGTGTTGTGTCGTTTTCTGGTGCCGGCATGTTCTTAATCGCAGTAGCCCTTTCTGGATCCGGCCTTCTTCCGTCCTTGTCTATAACATGACCATGGTATTTTATTTTCTTAAGAAAAATCCCTTTTTACCTCTTTCACTTAAAACCTATGATCCTTGATTTGCGAAAATACTTGGTTGACATGTTTCCGGTGTTGCTCAAAGTCTTTACTGTTGATTAGAATGTCGTCAAGGTATGCAATAGAAAAAACAAGTTCGCCCAGCATTGTATCCATCACTTGCTGAAACATAGCTGGAGCAGCTTTAACCCGGAAAGCTAGCCTTTCGAACTTGTATAAACCGCGATGCGTATTTATACACAACAGTTTTGAACTCTCTTCTTCCACAAGTATTTGGAGTTACGCTTCACTCAGATCTATCTTTGAAACAAATCTGCCTCCATTTAATTTTGAGAAAACCTTCTACGGGCAGTGCAGTAAGTAATGATAATCTTTTAGTGCTGCATTTAATCCCGTCGAAAAGTCTGCACACATGCGAATCTCTTTTGATTTCTTTTTCACATAGACCGTGGGTGCTGCCCACTGACTGTGCTCCACTTTTGATAAGATGCCGGTCTTCACAAGTCGGTCTAATTCCTCGTTTATTTTGTCTACCGAGGCAAAAGGCACATTCCCTTTTCTTGTAAATACTGGTTGGACGTTTTAGTTCAGTTGAAATTTGGCCGCCATCTTTGTGTATCGACCAAGGCCGCCAGAAAAATCTTCGGGAAAATGTTCTTTTAATTCCAGCTTTAGTTTTTCTGATTCGGTCGCCCGACAATATATTTTTTTGCAAACTGTATTTATCGGTAACTCCCATAAATTAACACCAGTATTTTTAATTTTTTGGTATTTCATTTGTAATTATCTAACCCTCAAATGTATTGTTTCACCAGTCACTGTGCTGGCTATCCTGTTGGTGCTTAACAGAGTGGGTTTATTCAACCTCTTCCACGTATGTAGATTTATTATTGACACGTCCGAGCCCGAATCTGATTGCAATTTAATATTTTTATCCAGGATTTTTACGTGTACATATTTTCTTATATTAAAACATTCCTGATTATTTGTACCTATGGCTTATACCCCCGTTTTATTTCTTCTATTAGTTCTACAGTTCGAACTTTTGTGTCTGACTTTTTTACGAGTCAGGCAGGTCTTAAAACGAAATGGACAGTCCATATACCAATGCAGGCTACCACAGCGCGAACAGGGGCTCGACCGACATTTATCCTGTTTCTTACCCGGTTGGCTTGTCACTGTTTTTGTTTTGACTTATTTTTGGATGAGAGTTGAATTTTGTTTTTTGGCGTACTTTTGCAATGCCCGACTGTTCGATGTCTTTCGAATCCTGCTTTACACTTTCAAATCTCTGGCAGTTCTTCGGCTAATTTCTGTAGTGTTAGGCCTGGTTCATTTTTTAATTTATTTAGAACTCTACGCCTTATTTCAGCATCTTTCCCTGATACCAATCCTTGAACGAAGATAAAACATTTAAAATTATCAGCACTAAGTTCGGATAATTTAAAATCATCGCAATGCTTATTTACTACTGATGAAAATGTAGAATAATCTTTCTCGTCTTTTTTTACCAGGTCTAAACACTTCCAGCGTTTGTGAAATAACGTAGTCTTGGGATTGAACAACTCCGTTAACAATTTTATTGCTTCTGCAAAAGTCAAATCGCTAGTTTTTCGGGGCAAAATGAAATCGACGAACTCGTATGTTTGATGGTACCTAATTGTCTAAGTAGCAGGCGAACTTTTTTAGAGTCAGCCCAATTTTCGCAATCAATTCTATATAAGTCTTCGTATCTTCTAAAATATGATACAAATGTTTTTTCTTCACCAGGAGAATATGTGAAGTCGTCGGTAGCATTTCACACGGCATTCTGCGAAAATCATTATCATTTCCGTTACCTTGACCTCTAAGCGATATTGTTTGCATTAACATTTCAATCCTTTCGTCAGCTTCTTTCTTTTGTTCGATAAGTCTGTCACAGCTACTTTCGTCTGTTCGATAAGTCTGTCGTATAAACAAGGGAACAAAAATGTGCGACATCCTCAAATACACCTCGTAGGGCAAACCATCAATCCCAGGAGACTTGTTAAGACCGACCCGCTTGAAGGCTTCCTGAACTTCTTCCTGTGTTATTCAACCTTTGCACCAAGCTGCTTCGGTCGCCTCGAGACGAGAAAAGTCCACTAAATAGGGGTCGAATTGTGCTAAAGACAAACCGGGTTCCCTGGTAAAAAGATCCTGGAAATGAGAACGAAACGCCTCCAGAATAGTTTCGTTTGTAGTCACGAAACGCCCATCCGGCAATGAGACACGTGCGATATGCCGATCAGCAGCTTGTCGACGTTCATCTGCACGCAATTCAGCGGCCATACTTGTTGCTTCTTTAGGCATTCTCTTTAACCTAGCCCTAATCACTAAAGCTTGGTGCTATTGGATAGCCACGGACGCCAGCTTTGCCTTAATTATAGTAACTTCAGCACTATACCCCGCCTCCACCGCCCGATCTAATCTAGTTGTTAGATTGAGTCTTCGACTAAAATCGTCAGTAAAGGACCCAATTACCTTCTTAAAGTGAACCCATATCCTATTCCCAATTACAGTCCCCGTCAATCCCCGCTGTAAGGTTAGTAATAGCTGTTCCTGATATCCCTTCACACCGAACAACGAAATGTTGACCTTCCAATACCCAACTAATCTAGGCCTAGGTTTATCTACGTTTACACCGACCCGAACAAGTCTATGATCCGAGTAAACTATATTATGAAACCTTGGACATTTTAATAATTCTACGTCGACTCTCCTAATTAAGAACTGGTCAATATAACTCAAAAGTTGTACCGAACTGGAGCCGCGACTAGATGTCCAAGTCCATACTCTATCACGGGACTTCTCATTCCAGAATTTATCGATAAGATTAAACTTATCGAGAAAGTCTCCTATTCTTGGTTAGTTTTCCTAGTCCGATTACGATCTATATCGAGATCCAGGACCGCTTTCCAGTCTCCCGCTAAAATGACCGTCCAATTTGTATTCATGAACTGCTCGATCCGTCGAAAGAAGGAAACAAGCTCAGTATGGTCATTTGGCGCATAAACCCCAATGAGTCGAAATGCCTTATCTTTTATGGTAACATCCAGAATACACAGGCTGTCTTCCGGATCCACAAAACAAGGGTCACACGACGCATCTAAAGACTTATTTACTAGCCAGGAAACACTCCTTGAGCGAGAATCAAAGTACGCTGAGTAAATGTGAAAATCCCTAGCCAGCGCACCCAAATGGTCACCTGGAATTAAGTGGGTTTCGTGAATACAACATATATTCACTCCAAGGCACTGTAGCAACTCGAAATTTATGAGTCGGCCCTCAGTCCAAGGACATTTATGCTTGCTAGATAGAGAGTCATTGAGAGTTCTTAGGGTTGGGTGCTAGAAACGAACATCGATGGGGTCAGGATGCCGACGGTTCTCCTAAAAGAATGTTTAGCCATCTGAATACTGATTTGCCCGTCCTGGGAGATGCCGTCACCATCCAAGGGGTATGTTAGTTTGGCTATAAAGGGAGGGGTGCACCGAACGGGGACCCTCCCAAAACAATGTTTATTTAAAACTTTGAGATCATTATCTCTTAGAATAGCCACGGGCGGTAATACATCAAAATTGTCGTTATCCTCCTTCAGCATTTGCCATAGTCCCTTAGCTTCGCCTCGTTTCTTTATTACAGTAATAATTCTTTTGGCCTCGGGGAAGCTAAGGGGATCTTCAACAGATTTATTCTTCATCTTTTTAAAAGTGAGTAATTTTTTTTAGTTCAGACAGTTTATGCTGTTTTGCTGTATCCTCTTGCACAGTACTAACCACACAAATGTCTTTTCCGGGAAAAAAGCTGTTTGCTTTCTTCCTCTCTCTAACGATGGGCTTATTAGCCTTTTCTGACTTTGAGATGGAGGGGAAGGTGGAGGTGGCATGTCTTCTTTCATTGGGGAGTGGGAAGGAGTCGTGTTTCTGTTTTGCAAAAAGGGTGAGGCAGGAGCGAGCTGTTTTGCAGGGGATGCAGGGGGGAGTATTGGGGGGGGAGACGAAAGAGGAAGACATAAAAGTGGAGTCGGTCTTAACTTTATTTAAGGGGCTAAGTGGAATTAATTTATATTCCCTCTCTTTCAAGAGAGCGGTAATATGTGGTAGCATTACTTTCGGGGGAGAACTTGGTTTTGTCAGCGTGGGAGTAGAAGATTTTTTTTAAATATGAGAGGGCTGAGGACTTACTTTTTGAGAGGGGAATTTGACAGGTGACTGCAGGCTTGTATTTTTGAAAGTTTTTCTGATACTTTTTCTTTTTGTTTCAGGTCACGCACTTTCACATATTTGTCCTTTCCAGGATCTTTAGACAACAATTCTTCTTCGCTCATCTGCTCCAAAGCTAGTCGACCAGGTGTTTTCTTCCCCTGGACTAGTACCCATTCATTTCGTTCTTTTTCCTCCAATTTACTTAGGTCCGGGAGTTCTGGATAATCATCTTTGTCTGATTTCGGTGGTGGAAATTTCATGGGCATTCCTACTTTTTGCGTCATCTGCACTCCTAGATGTTAGCGCACTCTTGTCTTTATTGTTGTGGGCTTCTTTAGGGAGCACTCAAATGTGAGGTGGCCAATCTCTTTGCAAGCCCAACAAACAAGTCTCCTTCCGGCCACAATTATATGAAGTTTCTCGTTTCCTATCTCCATGTAGTAGGGTATGATATCAAAAGCCGACTTGTCAAGTAAGATTTCGAATGTCTACATACCTGGGTGTTCATCCCAGGATATGGACGTTATGTCTCCATACTTAAGTAGGAATGCACCTAAGTGCTCCCCATCTACGTGAAAAGGAACATTAAAAATTGACACTGCTGTCCTTCTCTTTTCCATATACTCCATTCTTAAAATGTAGTCTTGAGAGATGATTTCAGTTTGTGATAATTTAACACATAATTCCTCATCTGGGCAGAGGGCATTCCACATGTTATAACCTTTGCAATGGATTATTCGCTGTAGTCGGAAACTTGCAGTTGCCAGAAGTTTACAAATCAAATCAGTCGTCACTCTAATGACCTTTTTAGATATTTTCTCTACGACAAACTAATGCTTCGTTTCTTGATTTCTCCTAATTTTGGTATGTCAATTAGAAGTCCTTTTTCAGTGACTAAATGAAGGCACTTTTTTGCCTTCTGAATACATTCATCAACATTGATGATAACTTTAGGAGGCTTGCTCCATTCGGATATTAAAGGTGCAGCCTCAGCTGGTCCCTTCTCTTGCTCCTTAGTAAGATTCAACATGTCTGCAGGCTTCGGGCTACAAGTAGCCGTCGCCATTATGGTTATCAAAACTGATAACAACAAAAAAGGAAAAGTTAAAAAAAACAACAGTGGTAAAAAAAGTTAAAAAAAGCTTCACCACGAAAAATAAGTTTCAATGCGATAACAACAACAACAACAACAACAGCAGCAACAACAACAGCAATAACAGCAACAATAACAACAGCAACACTAGCAACAACAATAACAGCAACAATAACAACAACAACAACAACAACAGCAACAACAACAGCAATAACAGTAACAATAACAACAGCAACACTAGAAACAACAATAACAGCAACAATAACAACAGCAACAACAGCAATAACAGCAACAATAACAACAGCAACACTAGCAACAACAATAACAGCAACAATAACAACAACAACAACAACAACAACAGCAACAACAACAGCAACAATAACAACAGCAACACTAGCAACAACAATAACAGCAACAATAACAACAACAACAACAACAACAGCAGCAACAACAACAGCAACAATAACAACAGCAACACTAGCAACAACAATAACAGCAACAATAACAACAACAACAACAACAACAGCAACAACAACAGCAATAACAGTAACAATAACAACAGCAACACTAGAAACAACAATAACAGCAACAATAACAACAGCAACAACAGCAATAACAGCAACAATAACAACAGCAACACTAGCAAAAACAATAACAGCAACAATAACAACAACAACAACAACAACAACAGCAACAACAACAGCAATAACAGTAACAATAACAACAGCAACACTAGCAACAACAATAACAGCAACAATAACAACAGCAACAACAGCAATAACAGCAACAATAACAACAACAACACTAGCAACAACAATAACAGCAACAATAACAACAACAACAACAACAACAGCAATAACAGTAACAAGGTAATCCAAAATAGTAACAAGAGATAAGAAGGCAACAAGGCAAAAAAATAATACTCAACAACTGACTGTCTCGAACGGAAAAATAGAATAACGCTGGGAGTTGATTCCAATTACGAGAAGCCTAAATACTTCCGGTATTTTATTAGGAATGGACGAGTCCAACTGTTCGTCATATAGGTACGGCACCATGGTACAAATTGAACCCAGAATAAACTAGCACAATATCTCTATCATTATAAATTTTGGTATGTTTACATATTTTTTATGTACGGGATTCACTCCTAAACGAATTACCCGATCATTATAAATTTTGGAACACAACTGATAGATGTAAGAGGTCCAAATGTGGGCTATATTTATTTTAATTTAGTTCTACTCAAAGGGGGTAAATAAGAGGCAGAAACCTTTTGTGAAAATTCAGATACCTCCGATTTTTGTGAAATTTTAACAGTAGGTATTAGACATCAATTAATAAATATTCCTAAAATTTCAGTTCTTTTGGAGTATTTTTAATGTTTTTTAAGGAGCATAATATGGGCACAACACCCAATTTGAAAATTCGAATATTTCAGATTTGCATTGAATTTTATCCATAAGCAAGATTTCCTGAATTTCAATTTCTTCTTAAAACTCCTTAAGCTTAAGCCGTTAATTTTAGAGATTTGCTAGAATAAAAATCATATAATGGATTTTGATAAAAAATTGAAATAAGGTTTCTAGACATAAGGTTTAGTATCATTATATCTTGATTTTAATATTCATAAGGGGATTGAAAACTTGTGAAAAACTGTTCTGTTCGTGGAATTAATTTTACCCGTCCTAGTTTTTATATAATTTAAGATCTTGATTAAATTAGATTCCTGCTACCTGTCTACTACCTTGGATATGGAGGTGATAATGTCAAGGAGACCACCCAGAATGGCATGAGAGGTGAAAAAAACATACTATAGGAATTGTCGATTTGATTATGGCCAACCTATCTGACATTTTATGGCCTAACAAAATGTCTTGACAGTTGGAAAACATATTTTAAAAATGTTAATGTGTCCTATGATTGCCTCTAATCTCCGGTTTTATGACTGACCAATTTCCGGGAGGGTGGGAGTAGGCTGGGAGTTAATGTTTTCC